>JH720040.1:89330-192517 GCA_000231845.2 Tetrahymena malaccensis 436 | reverse complement strand
GCTTAAAAGTATCCTGAAATTGGTGAATGTTCCAAGAACTATGCTTCTGAATTATAAGCTTTATCTGATGCTTTAGGTGTTAAGAATCCCGCTACCGTTTAAGACACCATCAAGAACTACATCACTGCTAACCTTTCTTCTACCACTAAGGCTTTCGGTGATGCTAACAACTCCTGGAAGGGATCTAACTACGTTCAATCTGGTAAGTAAGTCTCTGCTTGGGTTAAATTAGCTCTTGCTAAGAACGCTTTCAGCGAAGATTAACAAATTATGTTTTGATGAATTATTAAACACTTAATAAATATAAATTTAACAATTTTATAAAAATAATCAGTAAATTATATGAACTTTGGTTAAGGCCAAAGATTACATATCCGTATTAAATATTAAAATTTTTTGACAATATATTATTAATATATAATAAATAAAGGATAGTAAGTAATTTTTTCTATTTATATCACAAAAGATAGTTAAAATAAAACAATAACCAATAAATAATATTTAGTATTTTAATAATTAAGATATTTATATATAGCTAGCTATTCTAGAATTTAAACTATAACCAGCTCTGATACCATTTTTATGTTCTACACCATTTTTATTTTTATTAGAATTTATTGATAAGAATTATCATAAGTTTACAAAAAAATTACAATTTTTAAGTAAATAGGTTATTTTAAATTAAAGAGAATTCTTGATTGTTTACTAAAAAGAAGGATTTGCAGATCTCGCTATTATTAAAAATATACTATACAATTTTTAAATTTGCTTATACTAACATAAAATCAGCTAAAAAAATAGTTATTTGGAATTAAATATTATGTGACATAGTTATTAAATCTAAAAATAAAGCATATAATATATTGATATTTAGTAATTATTTTAAATCAACTAGAAAATAAATGTTTTTTGCCTAAAATTAACGTTTGTTTCAAGCACTTGATTTTAACAGTTTGTAGTTTACATATTTTTTTAAAAACTTTTACAAAATATTAGTGTTAATGGTGCTATTTTAAATTTATATAAAAAAACATTAAAGTAATATTTAAAAAGACTCCTACATAAACAAAATAAACGTTTTTCTTTAAGTCAACAAAGAAAATATCAAAGATTAAAGATTATTGCACTTTGTTAAACAGAGTATTAAGTTTTATGTGTTCCAAAATTGACTTTTAATATTAATATTAATTAAAGGAAAACTCATTATTTTTGAACAAGCTAAAGAAAAATTAGGAATTTTATCAATTTAAAATTAATTCATCTATTTAATAACCAAATTGATAAGTAAGTAGCTTCAAATTTTTTTATTTGCTTTTATACTTTTTGCTTTTTATTCAAAAAATAATTTTAAATTATGTTCTTTTTTAAATTTTCAGATTGATTTAATGCTTTGAAAATTTGTATTTTAATCACTTAACTTTCCTTTTTTAATCATAGATTTTTTAAATTTATTTTTTAACTTTCTAAACTTTATTTCTTGTATTCAAGCAGACTCTTATAAAAATGAAAATAAATCTTAAAATATCAATTATAATTAAAAATAATAGATGATATAATAGTATAATTATAAAAATCTAATTTGTGTGGTTATTTGTTTTTTAATTAATTACTATTTAACTGTATATTTATTTCTTAAAAAGCTTTTATTTATTATTTTTCAAAAAAATAAATGATAAAATAGAATAATTATAATAATCTAAATTGTGTAATTATTTAACTTTTAATTAATTACTATTTAACTTTATATTTATTATTTAAAAAGCTTTTAAGCTCTTCACCTTAAGCTCATTCTGATCTTGTGATTGAACTCAAGTATATTAAATTTGTTATTATTAATCTTATTTTTCTTTGCAAGTTAAATTATCTTGTTTTTTCAAATATATTTATTTTTCCTTCTAATTAATTACAATCTAATTATATTTTCTTCAATAATTATAAAGTGAAAATAAAATTGGTGATAAAGTTGCTTTAAATTTAGGTACTTTTTTAGCAAACTGCATTAATCTTTCAAATTTGACACTTGATTTAAGGTAAAAAAATTTGTTATGTTATTTTTATAATTTTTTAATAAAATATGAAAGAATAATATAAAACTATTTATATTTTCAGAATTTTATTTTGTTTATTTATTTGCTTTTTGATTATCATCATATTTATTTTTTTATAAAATTTTTTAAAATTCAACTTTTACTCAATGATTATTTATTAATTTTTTTATTTATATTTTTTTTATTCATTTTTCCATATAATTTACTAACAAACTAATTATATTTTCTTCAATTTTTAAAAAGATCAAATTAAATTAGTAGTGAAGGCACTTCAACCTTAGGTTGTGCTTTAGCAAATTGCATTAACCTCTCAAATTTGATATTCTATTTAGGGTAAAAGGAGTTTATTTCTTTTAGATTTTGAGAAACAAAAAAATTATTTTTATTTGTTAGCTTTTTATTTTATTTATTTTCTTTTCGACTCAGACTAATTTTTAATAATTTAAATGTTTTTAATTTTCAACTTTTGCCTTATTAATTTATTATAATTTTGTTCATTTTTCCATCTAAAAACTAACTAACTAACTTATCATATTTACTACAATATTTAAAAAGGAACAATTTTATTGGAGATGAAGTTGCCTCAGGATTAGTTAGTTATTTAGCGAATTGCACTAATCTTACTGATTTAACACTAAGTTTATTGTAAAAAAAGTTTATTTCTTTTGGATTGTGATATTTTTTAATTAAATAAATAAATAAAAACATAAAAATTGTTTTTATTTTATTGATGTGTCTTTTTTTATTTTTTTTATTTTAATTAATTTAACTGACTTTTAATTTTTAAGCTTTTCTTTAAATATTTAAACATTTTTTATTACTTTTTCTTTTTATTTCTTCTTCTAATTAATTTATAAACAAATAAAATTTTCTTCACTATTTGAAAAGAGAAAATTAAATTAGTGCAGATGGCATCTCAGGTTTAGGTTGTGCTTTAGCAAAGTGCATTAATCTCTAAAATTTAGAAATTTATTTATCGTAAATACATTTTATTTCTTTTGTTTTAGTTGTGATATTTTTTAATAAAAAATCAATAAAATTCAAAACACTTTTTATATTCGCTTTTTGTTTGAATTATTTTCTTTTTAATTCTGATTACATGCTTGTTTTTAATTTGAATTATTTACTATGATAATTTCTTCATTATTTAAAAAGCTTTAATTAATTTGGTGATGCAGGTGCCTCAGGCTTAGGTTCTGCTTTAGGAAACTGTGTTAATCTCTAAAATTTAACAATTGATTTAAGGTAAAAACAGTTTTTTTCTTTTGGTTGCGTTGATATTTTTTATATAAAAAAAGCTCCTTTTAATTATTAAATTTTTATTTGATTTTTTTTCTTTGATTATGATTATATTTTTTTAACTTATTTTATTTTGAATTTTAAACTTTAACCTTAATTTTTTATTTGTTTATATTTATTTCTTCATTATATACTATAATTAACTCTCAAACAAATTTTATTTTTTTCAATTTTTAAAAAAGTAGAAATAAAATTGGTGCAAATGGAGCCTTAGGTTTAGGTTCTGGCTTAGCAAAGTGCAGTAATCTCTATAATATAACCCTAATTTTCTTGTAAAAACAGCTTATAACTTTTTGATTGTGGTATTTTTAATAAAAATATGAATTAAAATTAAACCTTTTTATTGATTTTGATCATTTTTTTTTAATTTAGATCATTATAAATATTGAATATTCTTTTAATAATCTATTAATTTCTTATTCTTATTATTTCATATTATATTCTTTATTTTTACTACTAATTGATTAACAAACTAATTAAGCTTTCTTAAATACTTATAAAGGTAGAATCAACTTCGTGTAAATGGTGCCTCATGCTTAGGTTCTGCTTTAGCAAATTGCTCTAATCTCTCAAATTTAACAATTGATTTATGGTATAAACAGTTTACTTTTTTTTGAGCTGATTTTAAAATATGAAAAACCTATTATTTATTCAAATTTAATAAAAAACATATTATTTATTATTTTTTTTTTTATTTTATTCATTTATTTTTTTAATATTTTTATATTAATTATTTTTACTAATTTCCTGAAATATTAATTGATAGTTTAAATGAAATAAATTATAAAGCTCAGAAATTTATACCTAGAAATTATCTTAAAACTAAAAGATTAGTTACCTTTGAAATATATTATTGATATAACATATGAAATAAAGATAGAATGATTAATTTTTAAAGCAATATTTTTAAATAAAAATATTATGTATATTTTATATTTTAAACCAGTAATAAAACTTAGAATAAAGCATATTTAAAGCAATCACATCATTATTTTAGTTCAAAAAAATTTAAAACTTGTTTAACAGAAATTAATGTAACTTAAAAATTTATAAATCATCAATTCCAAAAATAATCAACACCTATTAGACTAACCCTTATCATTTAGCTCCAAATTATTTGATAATAAATAGGAAAGTTAGATTTATTTATTTTCAAAACTTTACTTTAACTTGATAGTTGAATTGTTAAATAATACTTATTCATTATTTATATATTAGCAAGCTCATTTAAATAATAGTGTGATTTATTTCTCATTTAATTTGATTTTTTATTACCATCCTAATTCAAACATCTTACTTTAAGAAATAGTGTTGTTCTAATAAAATTATAATTAAATAAAATTAAAGTTAAAGTATTCATAACTTCTACTTGTTGCTAAAATTTAAATTAAGAAAATAAATTAAATGATATTTGATAAATAAATTTTGGTAGCTTAGTTCTTATTTAATTTATGAGTTAAACAATTTTTTATAACCAAAAAACACTCTTCATTCATTTTAGCTTTAAGGTAGCAAGAAATTATAGCAAATAAAGTGTTATTTTATGATAATTAATAAAGAAAATATCTATTAATTTTATATTAATTCAAATTTATATTAAAAATAAAGATTAATCAATATTATAATTACTATATCTTATCAAACTTGTTTAATATTACAATTAATATATTAAAGCCTTAGGCAAATCAAAATGAAATTTTTAAAATAGATTTATGCAATTTCTTCTGGAACCAGAAGATACAGAAAACTTAAAGCTCTTTAGTTCTATGCAAATTTATAGATGAACGGGCGTATAGATGACAGCTTTGAAATAGCTAAGAAGAAAAAAAATGCAAAATCTTTGAGAAAACCAGCTAAAAAAGCTGAATAATCTTTAGAAGAATTTCTTGAGGAACATGATGTAGATGATAGCTTTGAATTAGCCAAAAAGCATTACAAAAGTAAGAAGGAAGAGACCAAAAAATAAGCAGCAAGTATAGAAAAGGCTATCACCAAGAAAGATAAAAAGCAGAAAAAATAAGATTCTAAAAACGAGTTTCTTTCTTCAGATTCAGATTTAGAGTTAATTTAGGAGATTGAAAATGGCAGTAATTTAAAAAAAGAAAAAGTTGAAGAATAGGATTTTTCATAACATATTATGGAATTACCTCAAGGGGATAAGTTAGTGTTCATATAAAATAAATAAGTAATTGATTTAAATTGAAGTTTAGTCATAATTAACCTTATATCTTTAAGATATTCTAAGAATTAATTTTATTCTATGTTTCTTTCATTGTTTAACTATAAATTATTATTCAAGAAAGTCATATTCACAGGAGAGTTTGAAGTTTGCTGCTTATATGGTTAAGTGCATGTTAATGGTTTGAGTTTGTCAAGCAAAGACGTTTCTGATAAATAAAAAGTATTCATGCACAAAGCAAGCTCCTTATTTAAAAACAGCTTGCTTTCATTTGACACTGTTTCCCGTGATTCTACTATTTCAGACTCAAAGAATGCATCTAAATTACTAGAAATAATAAATCATAATGTTATTTTGATTAATGGAAAGCAAGATTGTGATAAAATTATTGATAAGATTTGCGAAAATTATGATGAAATCTCATAAAAATTTACAAAGGGATTCAATAACATTTTATACATCCATCACACTAAGGTTCTCAATCATCAGCTTATTCCTTTCAAAATAGTAAATGTATTGACCACAGCTAAGTAATTTTCTTCTACTTAAAACTATATCTAATGGACAGAAAAGTAACAAAATTTTGTTGAAGATGCTGTTAAATCATTCACTAATACAAAAAATTAATCAAAGTAAATTTTTTTATTTAATTTATTAGAAAATATCTAAATAAATTTATTCTTTCACTAATAATTTATAAAAACAAATAATAAACAACAAATGGGTATATTAAAAATGCATTTATCATATTATTTTTTTATTTAAAAATTAGTGATGTTAAGAGTATGTTGATCTGTGGTACTAAAAACTGCGGTAAAAGTATGTTTACTTTATACAGCATAAACAGACTTTTGGATAGCTTTGATAGAATTTGTGTTCTTGATACAGATCTAGGTCAAAGTTTATTCCACTTTCCAGGAACTGTAAATTTGTTTAGTATGAGTAAGAAAGATATCCATTTGTCTAACTTGACTCATATCCATTTCATTAAGCCTGTGTTAAGTATATATGTAGGTGAATATAGTCCCTAGTATTTTATTCAATAATATATTGCAGGTATTAAGAAATGCTTCAAATTCTATTAAGAATATTTTAGAAATTGTCCTCTTATTGTAAATACCCATGGATACGTTACCAACATTGGAGAATTGCTGCTTTATGAAATTTAGGATATTATTGAACCCAAATTCATAGGTTTGCTTAGCACAAATGAAAAGCTGATTCAACACTTAACTGATGGTAATGCTAGATTAGAAAGACTTTCACTGACAACAAAGTCAAAGGACATGCCTAGCTTCAAATCAAGAGTTGAGGATATCACTAATACCAGCTTTGAAGCAAATAAAGTAAAGGTAAATGAAGCTAAGAGACACAGAAAAGATGAAATTATTTATTAATATTTAACAAATTAAGTTAAACTTGATAATACTTATCCCTTCTAGAATTTATATTCATCTTAATATGGTCAATTATGCCTTTAAAAGCCATTTGAAGCTCCTATAAACTCAATCAAATACTTTTTGCTAGAAACTTAAACTTAAGTTGAAGGCAACAACGATATTGCAAAGCACTTTAATTGCTCAATAGTTGCCTTATTTGACTAATCTTTTTCATTTAGTAACTAAACAACTAATTGTATTGGATTCGCTTTTGTGAGAGATATTGATCTTAAGAAAAACACAATTGAAATCATCACTAGCTAATCGATTATTAATGATTTACCTAGAGTTTCAACATTTATAAAATCAAACGAGATGGCATTTTCTAAGCATTTCTATCTTCAAAACTATCATTCTTATAACGAAATTTCAGAACTTACTTATGATGTAAATGGAGATTTTTCTTCTAAGAGAACCTTAGATGTTCCATTTGTTTTACCTAAATCAAGTGGTTTAGGAAACATCTCATTTAGAACAAGAGTTTCAAATAGAAAATGAATAATTAGCATTACTAATTTAAATTTGGTTATTAATTAAAAGGTTTGTTTGTATCTTTACTTTTAATCTAAATTTATTTGTTGTTGTGTATTTATTATTGATGTCGTATTGTAATTTATTAATTATGCAATTAATTTAATCATTTAGAAATAATTAATTTTTTCAAAATAAATTAATAAAAATTTAAATTAAATAAGAGGAAAAAGCAAAAAGCCCTCTTGAGATTTTTCAAAAATAAAATAAGAGCGATTTTGAAGAAACAATAAAGTTATCTTGAAAAATAGAAATCTAAATGGAAAGTTTTTAAATCCACCTAACCTATCAATTCAGCAACACTCCATTTAGAAATTATTTGCAATATTCCTCAAATCCAAAAGTTTTTAAGCCTCAAAGCAAATATTTCTATTTAGATAACTCGTTCAGAAAACTTCAAAGTCTCTCGATTTTCTTCACGTTCTTATTTCACGTCTATCTCTTATTCCCTTAGGAATTATAAATCGATGACAGACAGATGAATGAACACACATACGAATGCAGAGCTAGAGTGATTGAGAAAATATCGGCACTTAAAAAAGAATTAAATAAAAAATGAAAATAAAATACAAAAACTAAAAGAAAAAGAAAATTTAAAAATTTAAAAATATTGAAATAAAATTAAATAAATAAAATTCAAATAAACAAAATAAATTAAATAAAAGCAAAAAGAAAATAAAAATAATAAAAAAGCTCATAAAATTAAAATAAAAAAATAAAGAACAAGCAAACAAAAAATTAATATTTAAATTTTTAATTTCGTCTAAAGGGCTAGTATTTTTTGCTTTCATTATTATAGATATTATGCATATATTATGAGGAATATTATTTTTGTTTTTAATTTGAATGTAATTGTGGGGAAATTTTTTTTTTTGTCAGTTTTTTGAAAATATTAATTAGAACAAGAATCTCAATTATCATTAAGTTTTTTAAAACTAAATTAAGAATATAATTTATAGAAAAATTAAGAGAAAAATGAATATTGAGCTCACTTCAAAGAATTATAGAGAGGAACAAGATTTTAATAAAAAAAGTAAAAGTGTTTCTAAACTTAATAAAGAAGAATAAGAAGAGGAAGAGGAAGAAGAAAAAGAGGATTCTTTGAATTAAATTAATGAAGATTTAGAAAAAAAATATATTTCACGTAATGAGCTGATTAAAAATTTATAGTTTCCAAGATCAACAAATAAAAGGATAATTGTTTTACCTAATAATGAAGGATTAGGTTTTAGATACGACTGTTACGATGAAAGCACTTTAGGATAATATTTATCAGAAAAAGAATTTAGAGAATCAGTTTATGAATTAACAAAAATCTGTAGCATACAATTTGCAAAAAAACTTAAAAGAGAGAAAAATGATCCTTTTGCTACAGAAAAGAAAATGTTACTTTTGAATATTCCTATGCTAGCAATTGCTGTGCTTTTATTTTCTTTAAGAGTTTTTGATACTGTTACAAATGATTATACTTTCGAAATAGGTGTAGCTTTTTATGGAGTTGGAATGCTTTTTATTTTTTACAATTTCATTAAAACATAAATAAGAAAACCAGATATGACTAGCTTTGAAAAATCAACTTATAATGAGCTTGAAAAGAAGATTATTGAATTTAACAAATAATATTCATCAAGAGGAATTAGATGGATTTTGCATCCTAAATTCTATTGGATCGAAATATAAATCCTTTGATTTATTTATTATTTTATCTATTAAAGAATTAATAAAATATTTTTTTTTAAAGTAATTAATTGTGTTTACCCATTAATGTCTTTCGATAATAACTTTTTAATCAATTAAAAAAATGTTTTTTAAATTTTAAGTAAATTAAAAATGAAATTCTGTTTAAATTTTACTAATTAAAGTGAATATTAATTAATTTGTAAGGTATTAATGACTTTTTTAGATATGTATTTAAAAAAGAAAGTATTGAAAAAAAAATATTATTACAACGTTATAATTTTAATTAGATACTTTGTTATAGTTTGTTTCTTTGACTGTATTTGCTTTGTTTGATAGCTATTTTTTGATAATTAATTATCCAAAAAAACTAAATTGCTGACCCTCATTCAATTTAATTAAAACTTCTTTTATTAAGCAGTCTAAAAAAAGCAATTAATAGCTTGTTTGTAAAGTAGGGATTATATAAATAAGAATTATGGCTGACCATCACGATGATGATTTTGTGAAGGTTATTTTTAAAAATAATTAGGTTTATCAAAACTAAATATTATTGCAAAATGTATTTATATAGAATTATGAAGATCAAGATTCTTCTGGAGAATTTGAAGCTAAAGTTAATGAAACTATTTCAGTAAGTTAGAAATATAATTAAAATTATTGAAAATCTTTGCAAAAAGCTTTCATTTTTAAAAAAAATAGGCTCACATGAAATAAACAGTTAATAGGCCTGTATCCAAATCTGGCAGACCTGAATCTAGTAGATATAATGCCTTAAATTGGAAAAATGGGAACGGAAACTCAAATACAAATTTAAAAGATTAAGATTTTTAGGATAACAATCATGAAGTAGCAAAAAATAAAGAAAAGGAAAAAGAGGACAATTAAAACCAGCAATAAAGTAAAAATAAGTAGATTTATGAAGCCTTAAAAAAGTAGTCTTCTTAGCAGTAATTATTTGTTGTTTCTCATTTCTAAACTTAACCACATTAAATAAAAAATTTTATAACAAAATCAACAAAAAATAACTATTTTAAATTCAGTTTGCTAATTAAATTAATATTTTTAAAGACTCCCAAATCCAGTAATTTAAAAAATGAGCAAATTCATAGCTTTTCACCACATATCTTTAGAAACATTTTGGAAATCTTCTCGAATCTATGTTGAACTTGATGAATTTGTCGAGTATTGCTTAGATATCGGAATGTCAATTTAGGAGTGGGAATTAGAAACTGTACAAAAAGAGTTAACTGATTAAGATGGCTATGTAACAATCAAAATTTTATGTGATAAGATTTAGCCCTGGCATAATTAAGAGAGTAATTATTAAAAATGAATATTTTTTAATATGGTTTTATTTTTATTAGACGCTATGCTAGAGTTTATTAGAGAAAAAGTGCTAACAATGGCTTAAAGTTCAAAGAAGAAATTCAGAGTACAAAGCTAGAAGTTTGCAAGATAGTAAAGTGCAAAAAATACAATTAGCTCTCAATAACAAAGACCTCAGAGTGGAATCTCATAAGATTTTTAATAGTAAAATATTAAAAAAGAAAGTTAGTCTTTTAAATTAAAAATATTCTTTTAGTAATTAGTATGTATTCCATGAAAATAAATCTAAAGTGTACTTATAAAAGCACAAAGAAAAGGAAAAAGATTAAGACAAGTTTTTGAATATTACGATAAGCAAAAATAAAAACGAGCATGAATATGAAGCTCTAATAAAAATGGGTGAAGCTAACGAAATACAAGAAGAACTCAAAACCAGAATCAATTACAGAGCTTATAAAAATTCAGTAATACTTTAAAATTATTTATGCAAGTTTATATCTATTTACCTTATTCTAATAAGGATGGGCATATGCTAGTTCATATGTACGATGGTGAAAGATTTGTTACAGAAATGACGCTTATTGAATTTAGAAGAGAGCATACTTCTTTAAAACTTGCTTATAATAAATCCAAAAATTTAAAGATTTGGGATGTCTTATCTGAGAATAAAAAAGCAATAAAAGGTAGAGATTTTTCAAAGAACGTGTAGAAAAATGAAGTTTAAGCTCCAGATTAGTTAGAAGCAGTATAAGGAGGTCAAGGTTGAAAAATTATTTTCTTTCTTTTTTTAAAATAATGATGATTTAATATTTTAAAGCAGAATTGGCAGCAGGAAAGAAAGTAAAAACCACTCGTCAGCAAGAGTTAAAGAAGGTTTTGCTTGAAACAATGTGGCTAAGCAATATATTAAATGAATAAAGTGGTATATTAAATAAGAAAGGTATCAATGTTAATAACTAGCTTAATAAATCATACAGTGCTCTAAATGTTAATAGATCTATGAGTGCCTCTCATTAGTTTTGATGCATTTACTTTTCATATATAATTAATTTGTTTATATTCATAAATCTTTAACTTAATTCAAAATATTTCTTTTTAAAAATAATTTAAATGATCTATCAAATTTCATTAAAATTTTTTAGGGCTCTGATTACAATTAAATCAGATTAATGAAAATAATATGATTAAAATAATATATTTTAAATATACAAAAGCTAATGCAAAATTTCAGTAAAATACTTAATACTTTCTTATAATTCGATTGAATTCAACAAAAAGTTATTCCAGATGTTTCATTTTATATTTGAAATATACATTTTCAAAATGTTTAACATAAATTATTCAAGGCTTCTTTATAAATCATAAATGTAAAAAGGAAAATCTTTTCAAATTGTTAAAATATCAATAAATTCTATGTTAAATTAACAATTTCTATTTGCTGCTTGTATTTTTGCTAATTGAAAAATGTATGATCACTTAATGCATATATAACAATCAATATCAATTGAATTTTAAAATATTCTCTTTTGAAAATTTCTATTATAAATATAAAATGAAACATCAGCCAGATCTCTTTGAGCGAATATCTTGAATTTAATAAAATTATAAGATAGTATTAAATATATTACTGAACTTTTTCTCAGTTTAATTTGTTAAAATATCAATAATTGTATTAAATTAAGAATTTCTGTTTGATACTGGTGTTTTTGCTAATAGAAAAATGTATGATCAATTTATATACTTAGAACAAACAATATTGATTGAATTTTAAAATATTCTCTATTGCATAACAAAAATCAAACTGATTATTTTACTTTTGTTAATTTTTTTTTTTTTTTTTCAAAATTAATTAAAATATCAAATAATCATCAATCATTTAATAAGATAGGAATTAAAAGTTTTGTAGAAGGATATTATTATTCAAAGCTATTATTGGTTTTTCTAGTTAGTTTTATTTCCTTGAAAATGTATTAGATGTACAATTAGCCGAATGACTTATAAAGCAATTATGGTAATTAGCAGAATTTTTAGAGGCAAAATGATGATCCCATGAAAGAAATAAAAAAAAATTATGGGGAATATCTTAGATAATAGGTAACAAAATAAATATTGCTGTTGCAATTTAAAGAGTTTAAAAATATTCTAATAGATTAAATTCAATGAAGAAAAAAAGAAATAGGAAAAGTTTGGAGGTCCTGCAAGTAGATAGCAAGATGATTATTACAAAATGAATGACATTTCAAATTAGTAGTATCAAATACCTTAAGAAAAGCAAGGATATCTGAGGAATAGAAATGATTCTAATTCTGATTAAATAAGCAATAAATCTCCTAATGGCAAGGTATATGGAGAATATTTGAAGAAACAAGTATTGCATTTTGGTTTTATTTAATAAAAATCTGAATATTTTTATTAAAATAATTTTTATTTTTAGATGGATGAAAAGAGAAATAATGCAAATGTAAATACTGATTTCAAATAGTAAAAAATTCAAGAATTGCAAGAGAGAATGGCTGCTCGAAATGACAACCCATATGGAAAGTATTATTTACAAATATTAATTTTAATACTGAATTTAATTCCGTTTTTATGAAATTAGAGGAGGGTCAGGAGCTCCTCTCATAGGTAAAAATGGGGAAATAATTTCTAGTCGAAAACCAGATACTTCGTTAGTTTAATATGATTATTTGGGAGGTAAAAATTAGGATAGTTCTAACAGCATCACAACTTCATAACCAAGTTATTCTTTAGGCCGCTAGTAATATGCTTCTTAGCAATAAAGTATGCACGAATCTTTGGCTAATAAAATAAACGAAAAATTGCATTTCAAGTCTAAGGATTAAAGCTATTTAGATAAAAAAGATTTTTATAGAGAAAATATAAATTATAACATAGAATAATCTATTCTAACAGGGGCAAAGAACAATTATAACGAAAAAGATAGCTTGAAACCAGTTTAGTCAGACAGTAATAGTTTATTTTATATAAATTTAGACAATATATTCATTTTTATAATTTAACTAATTTGTAACAGATGCAACTAATTTTAGAAGAAACAACAAAAGATTAATTGACAGCGAAAATTAGAACGAAGCTGATTTTCTGAGAAAAGAAAAGTAGAAGCAAGAAATCAGTAATGCCTTGCAAGAGTAGATTATGCTTAAAGATAGGAAGAAGTAATAAGAAAAGGAGAGAGAAAGAGAAGAAGAACTGAAAATTGAAGAAAGAGTTAAAAAAGAAAGGGAATAAATTGAAAGGCAATTAAAAGAGGAGGAGGAAAAAAAGAAGAAAAAGGCTGCTGATATTATATAAGAAAATGAAGATTTGAAAAAGTAAAAAAAAAATAAAATTATTCCTTATCATTTAGATGAAGGAACGCCACAAAAATCTAAGGATTATCAAAAGCCATAGATGCAAAAATAAAACACTTTCGACAATTCTGGATTGTCAAAAAATAACATAAACAATTACAATAATTCTCAACCATCTTAATAACTAAATAATACTAACAACATAATGGACTTTTAAACCATCTTTACTAATTACTAACAGCCTAATTTTAACATATATAATGCATAAAATTAAAATTATGCCTAGCAACTTCAATAAAATTCTTCTAAGAATATGTACAGCAGTATTCCTTATAATTACTCTCCCAACAATGATATTTTATCAAACACTTTCCACTTGTAAAGGTATGATATAATAATAAAATACCCTCGTTTTTTTATATATTATTTTAAAATGTTAAAGAATGGCACTGAATAGCTAGGAAATGAGAAGCAGAGATATTGCTCCTGAGATAGATAATATGAAGCAATAAATATAAGATCAGTATAAAAATCTTTAACTTGATGTTCACAGAGCAAAGCTTGAAAATATTTAGGCCATCGATGATAGAAATAAATATGGAACAGCTAGCAGATAGCAGATAAACCCTTATACAATTGATTATTCTGACTTTAATACATACAGCAATAACAATAATAACTTAAATAACTATGGAAACTAATATAACTAAAATATGTATAGATAGTAGTAGTAAATTTCTTTAGAGTTAGATTAAAAGTATAATAAAATTTATTTCATTTTAGCACTAAAAGCAGAGAGTCAACAGGATATCAAAGTTAGAGAAGATAAGTGAGTTCAGCTGATAATAACTAGCTAAATGTGATTTAAAATAAACCTACAGCATACGATAGACAGGAAGAATATAATATTTAATCGTTAGATGCTGAAAGCAAGATGATACCTATGGATTTAATTGATCATCTCAAATAAAAAGATAAATTAACAATGTCTTAGCTTATAAATTATGATTAAGATTATTCGTAAAATACAATTATAAATAACTAAGCAGAGTAAGATCTTAACCCAAACACAAAAATTTGGGACATACCTACAATGAACAGTGATATTACTAAAGATATAGATAAAATACTAAGCCATTAATCTCACTAAATATAGTAGACTGTAATGATGTAACAAAAAGAAGAGGAATTAATGAGATAAAAATATAGCTCTTAGAGCTAGCACAGAACCAAAATAAAAAGTGAAACCACATTCAATATGGCTGCAAAAGGAATATTAGATCAAACGGGATACAGTCATCATAGCAATAACAGAAATGAAGAAAGCAATCCAAAAAGAATCAATTAAAACTAATTTTAAAATAATAATTTTGAAGAAAATAACTAAAATTTCAATACAACAAATTAATTTTAGAAAGAAAATTATTATGGTGAATAAAATAACAACTTGTAAAATCTAAATATGTCCGATTTGCAGTTGAAATTTGAAAGAGAAAATGACATAAATAGAAAATAAGGTAATTAAGACGAGCCTTAATAATAATAACAAAATAGAGATGCATATTAGAATAGAGATCAACTATTTGATTATAAGAGAGATCATGAATATGATTAACAAGAAAATTAAGACGAAGATAGTGATGAGATTAAAAAGTAAAAAGCGCTTAGAGAAATTAGAGAAAGATTTCACTTAAGCACTGTTAATGAAGATTTTAATGAAAAAACAAGATAACTAAGCACAATCTTAGAAACAGGTAAATATTAAGATAATAAAGAGCTTTATGAAAGCTTAAGAAATGTAGAGCATCCCGATTTTTACAAATTAGATGAGCTAATAAAATAATTCAAATCTTCACATATCTAAAATAATGATAAATATAATTGATATTAAAATAAATTCTTTAATAAAATAAATATGCAACAGTATCAAAACCTAAATAAAATATAATTTTAAGTGTCTTTATTAATTCTATTGATGCAAGTGAAAGCAAAAAAATAAATTATCTAACTAACTATCTATCTATCTATTTATCAATTTTTCAATAACTAAAAAAATAAATATTTTAATAATTCTCTTAAAAATAATTATAAAGATTCAAAATTTAAATATTTTTTTAAATGAAAATACTTAAAATGAATTCTTTACTTTAAAATATAAAAAATCAAACAATTATTTTGATTCCATCACAAAAATGTAGAATTTATTAATATTTAAAATAAATTCTTATTATATTTAAATAAAGAATAATTAAATCTCTTATAATTTATAATCGAAAAAGTAACTTTTTCATTTTTGAGATATTTCCTTGATTAAGAAAATCAATTTAATCTTAAAAGATTAAAATAGAAAGTTGTTTGTAATTCAATAAATTGATTTAATATGGAATTAATCTAGATAAATTAAATTTCTGGACTTTTAGAAGATTATGGATAATACTATTTTAAGAAATGCCTATTGTTTGTTCTCTAATAAAATTTCACTCCTAATTTTTAATTGAATTATCAGCTTTAATATTAATAATAATATTGATGTGGTAATGACTCTATTAAGAATTATTTTGTATGAGAGTGTAAATGCTGGCTCATTGATTGAATGATTAATTATTTTTGATATTTATATTTACTAAACAAGTTATTAATTATATTTTGTATCAGACTTGATAATAATTAATTAATAAATTATCTTTATTCTTCTTTGCATAAACAAATTCAAACATAGAACATAATATTGATTGATTCTACAATATTATAGCAAAAAGAAAAATGGGAAATAATTAAATAAGCGGTAATGAGCATATAGTAAAGGACTTAGGTATATTTAAAAGCACAATAGCCAAGCATTTAAAATTAAAAGTAATAATAAATAAATAGGGAATAACTTTCCAGATGGAGAAAAGTTCTTTGGTTTGCAAAATGTAAATAAAAAATTAATATGCAATTTTTAATTCTAGCAAAATTATTTAAAATATATCACTGTTTTTTCTATTTTGATGGAAAAACAGCATGATGATTTAAAAAATACATGCAAGGCATTTTATTAAACTGTTTAGATAATGTTTTATTTGCAAAAATGCTGTAAAAGCAGCTAATAATTTAAATTTTACATTAAAAGATAGACAATATATGCTATTCTAATAGCATTTTTCAAGCATTCTACAACTGTGAGCCATTCAAAAAAAAGGTTTTAGAATACAAAAGCAATAAGGAAACAGTAAGATAGATATTTTAATAGTTAATAATTGAATGTTTAAAATATAAATTTAGAAAGACAATCCAATTTCATTGCTTTAGGAGATGTTTTAGGAAATATAATTTAGCAAAAAAAAGACAGGAGTGTGTAGCTCAAAGAAAATAATGAAATATGTTAGAAAAGGTAATCCTGATTTCAAAGGAGAAAACCACTAAGACTGTCACGAATTTTCAATATGGTTTTTAAATTAAATGAATGATATCCTAAATAAAAAATATACAAGTAAAGATTTAAGCAAGCAATATTTAATTAAATATAAATAAATAAATAAATAATATTTATTTACTTCTATTTTTTTATTTAGAATCTAAAACTAATCCTAATCCTCCTCCTAAAAATCAACCATCATGGCTAGAAGAAATCTTTGGAGGAATTCTTACAACACAAACAACTTGTTTGAACTGTTAAAAAATCACTGAAAGAGATGAACCTTTTTTAGACCTCTCACTTGATATGGTATTAAACTCTTCCCTAACGCATTGTGTTAAAAAGCTCTCTGAAATAGAAAAAATGAGTGGTGATGATAAATTTTTTTGTAATACTTGCAACTCGAAGCATGATGCTGAAAAATAGTAATTAATTAATTAATGTCTCAATTTAAAACTCTTTAAAAATTATTTAATTTTAGAATTTTATTTTAAACTTGGCAGTTTTAATGTAGTTTATTTACAATTTTTAAATAGGATGCTAGTTAAAAAATTACCATAAACGCTAATTTGTCATTTAAAGAGATTCAAATATGATGATAGATTAAACAGAATGATAAAACTTTTTTGGAAAGTAGCATTTCCTCTTGAGTTAAAGCTTACTCCAGTAAATAGATTTTTAAATAGTAATATAATAGATATTTATTTTTATGATAAATATTACAGAATTATATCCCTCCAGATAAATAAAATAAGCATGATTCATAAATTGAAATGAATTACTAACTAAACTCTGTTATAATACATCATGGATAAGGCTTGTCTATAGGTCATTATACTGCTTTAATTAAGAAAACAGATAGCTGGTATTTATATGATGATGAGCAAATTACAGTAAATTAATAAATATTATTTGTTGGTATTTTGATTTTGTTTTTAATTATGTAACTTAACAGCAAGTAGATGAGTTCAATGTATACGATTATTTTGGCAGCAATAATAATCCATCTTGTGCTTACATGCTATTTTATTAGCAAAAATAAGATGACTGATTAATTGATTACTTGATAAATGTATTAAATTATCTAAATAAAAAAAAAGGTTCTTAAAAAATAAAATTAATTATCTCATTAGCATGCAGTTTTCTCTTATTATACTAATTATAAACTAATTAAAACTAATTTTTATTGTAATTAATCATTTAATTTTAATTTTTCTATTTCTTCAGTAGTCTTTATAAAATTACTCAGTATTTATTTACATTTCATTTCAAACAAATTAAATAATTTCATTTTTGTATCCACTTCTCGATTCAATACATTTAAAACTTTTTTAAATCAACTTGATAAATTACATATCAAATTTTATGAATATATACATTGTAGTCAACTATGAAAAAGTATCTCCTGATAATTACAAACAATATGTTTTATTAGAATTGAAAAAAATCAAAAAATAAATAAAAAATTTTAATCTAATTAATTACAAAATTAAAAAAAGTACTTTGTATATAAAAATTCAACCAATATAAAATATTTAAACTTACCAGACAGACACTATTAAATATATGCAAGTTTACATTATAACTCAAATAATATAAGTTCAAAAGAATTTCGTGTGATAATGTAAATATAATTTAACAGCTCTTTATATTCAAATAATCTCTTTTTAATTAATTAATTTTTTAGAATTTTTTCTGTGATTAATTTATTAATTAATATTTAAATAATATTATCAATAACTATTTTTAAAACTTAAATGATATAATAAAATAATTATAACAATCTGGATGATGTAATTATATAACTTTTAATTAACCAATTTTTAAGTTTATTTTTATTATTAAAATAGTTTTTAAACTCTTCGCTTTAATCTCATACGGATCTTGATATTTATCTAAGGTAAATTAAATTCATTATTATTAATCTTATTTATTTTATATTTATTTATGCATTTAAAATTTTATTTTTATATTAAAATTTATAATTTTTATTTTCAACTTTTGTTTTTATTGCATAAATATCTTTATTTTTTATTGTTTCTTCATTTTTCCTTCTCTATAATAACTGATAATATTTTCTTCAATATTTAAAAAGTGCTAACTTTAATGATGATCAAGGCACATTAGATTTTGGTTGTGCTTTAGCCAAATGCCATGGTATCTCACATTTGAAACTTGCACTAGAGTAAAAGCATTTTATTATTTTGGATTATTTTATATTTTAAAATAAAAATAAACTTAAAATAAAAAATTCTTTATACTTGATTTATTCGATTATTGATTATGGTTATGTTCTTTTTCTATTAGTTTATTTTTCGTTTTCAACATTTTAACTAGTTTGCTAGCTAACTAAATAACTAAATATATTTTCTTTTATATATATAAAAAGTAACAATTAAATTAGTGCAAAAGGAGCATAAGGCTTAGGTTCTGCTTTTGCTAACTGCACTAATCTCATAAATTTATAACTTGATTTACGGTAAAAATACTTTATTTCTAAAGATTTGTGTTTGAAATTATTAAGTATAAATAAAAAATACCCTTTTTAATTGGTTTTTTTACTTTTTGATTCCTATAGTAAATTAATTCTTTTTCATTTTTAACTTTTGCTTAAAAAATTTATTCATTTCTTGTTATATCATATTTTGTATCCATTTTTCCTTCTAAAATGCAATAATCTTATTATATTTTTTTCGAATTGTAAAAAGTGATAATAAAATTGGGGCAAGTGGCGCATCAAGTTTAGGTTCTGGTTTGGCAAACTGCACTAATCTATAAAATCTTATACTTTATTTAGGGTAAAAAAAAATATTTTTTTAAACTGTTTTTATTAACATAAAAATTAATTTAAAACTAAAAAATTCTCTTTTTATTTTATATCTTTTTTTTAACTTCCTTCTTTTCTTTTAATTTTACATTTTTTTAACTTAGCTCATTTTTAATTTTAAAACTTTGCTTTGATCATTTATAATTCTTAGCAAATTTTTTTTTTTTCATATTTCCTTCTAATTAACAAATTACTAATTATATTTTCTCCAATATTTTAAAAGTAGCAATTAAATTGGGGATGAAGGAGCATCAAATTTTGGTTCTTTTTTAGCAAACTGCACTAATCTCTCAAATTTTTAACTTTATCTCTCGTAAAAGAATTTAATTTTTCTTGGATTATTTTATTTTTATTTCTGATTGCATTTTATACAATTTGTGTTATTTTTAATATTTTAATTTTACTTTATCCTTTTCTTAATCTCTAATTATTTCATATTTTTTCTTGACTATTACTTTTAGCTAACTAAATAACTGATAAATTTTTTTTTAATCTTTATAAAGTTCCAATTAAATTGGTGCAAGTGGTGCCTCAGGTATATGTTCTGCTTTAGCAAAATGCACAAATCTCTCAAATTTGACACTTTACTTTTTGTAAATAATTAGTTTTTTTTTTTGAATTGTCATATCTTTAAATTTGAACAGGAATTTAATTTCATATATCTATTTATTATTTGTTATTTGATTTTGATTATATTTTTTGGTTTCAATTGCTTATCAGTTTCTCCTATTCTGTTTTTTATTTTAAATAATTAAATAAATAATATATTTTTTCAATATTTAAATAGCAAAAATTAAATTGGTGCTAATGGTGCATCAAGCTTAGGCTATGCTTTAGCAAACTGCAATAATCTCACAAATTTGATGCTTGATTTACGGTAAAAAATTTACTATTTTTTTAATGGCATTTTTAAAAAGAAATTAAAATAAAAAAACATTTTATGTTTAAATTTAAAAACTAAAAGAAAAAAATCGTAATTAATTATTTAATAATTATTAGAGACAACTTTTTTTATTCTTCCTTATAATTGACTAAATAATAAATTAAAAATAAAAAGTGATAATTCAATTGGCCAAAGTGGTGCATCAGACTTAGTTTCTGCTTTAGCAAACTGCATTAATCTCTCAAATTTATCACTTTTACTAAAGTAAAAAATAGTTAATTTTTTTAAAAAAACTGCTTGAAACGAAAAAACTAAATTTATCACAATTACATGCTTTTTAATTATGAATATGATTTTTTAATTGAAATCCTTTATTTTTATATTTTTGCTTTAATTATTTGTTAGTTTCATATAAAACATATTTTTATTTATCTCTCTTTTTAAATAGCTTAATAATTAATTATATTTTTTAAATATAAAAAGTGATAATCAAATTTGTGCAGTTGGTGCATCAAGTTTAGGCTCTGCTTTAGCAAATTGCTCTAATCTCTTAATTTTGACACTTTCACTAGAGTAAAAACTATTTATTAATATTTGATTCGAATATTTTTTAACATAAAAAGGAATACAAAAAATACCTTTTATAAATTGCTTTAGTTTTTTATTTGATTAAAAATGATTTTCGATTCTGATTACATATTTTTTATTATAAATTATTTTTTTTTCTTTTACTTTGACTTTATATCAATTTTTTATTTCTTTCCATCTTACTAACTAATAGAAAACTAATTTTATTTTCTTCAATATTTAAAAAGTTTCAATAATATTAGCACAAATGGTGCCTTAAGTTTATGTTCTGGCTTAGCAAAGTGCACTCATCTCTCAAATTTGAATCTTTATTTAAGGTAAAAGAAGTTTATTTCTTTTGGATTGCTTTACTTTTTAATACATAAAAAAATTTTAAAAATAAACTATTTTTATTTAATTAATTTGCTTTTTGGTTCTAATAATATTTAATTTAAAATTAAATAATTTATTAATCGAAACAACGTGTTCATTTTTTATTATTTTACATTTTTAGTTCAAAAATAAAAATATTTTTAAATTAGATCAAATGGAATAGATTAATAACACAAATCGAATATCTTGAGCAAGCATTTTAAAGCTAAAAGATTAGTTTTATTTAAAATATACATATGATTATAAACTAGTGATAAAGATATAATAACTAAAAATAATATTTCTAAAATTAGAAAATTATTTTTTTTACTTT
This sequence comes from Tetrahymena malaccensis 436, assembly GCA_000231845.2. NCBI lineage: Eukaryota > Ciliophora > Oligohymenophorea > Hymenostomatida > Tetrahymenidae > Tetrahymena > Tetrahymena malaccensis. Next base: position 170,324 of record JH720040.1, on the reverse strand, counting down.
TTTTTGTATTTTGCATGAAAAATATATTAATAAAAACGTGATTAAAGTTTTATGATTATTTTTATTTAACATTTTAAACAATTAGATAGATTTATTATAAATTAATTGTACTTTTTCAAAATGTTTCTTAGAATATACAAAAAAACTAAAAATTCAAAAAATAAAATATAAAATAAAAAGAAAGAGGGAGGGGAGGATAAGATAAAATAAATTTAAGAGTCTTACAGTATATATACATATATATAGATTAACTAACTAGGAAATCTTAAGAATTTATGAATAATAATTTTGAATGATTATTATTAAACGATTAAAATTAGTGTTTTTAAGATACTTTTATTATTATTTTATTTAATTGTTGTGTTTTTAATTATAATAGTCCTAATTATATTAGATCTAATTCTCATTTAATTTTATATTAAAATTTTTTATTTTTGCTTTTAAAACTTCAGACCATATCTTCATTTTCTTAATCCATTTCATCAGCTTCATCATCATCTTCATCTCTTCCTTCTTTAGCGAAATAATTCTTTTCACCTTCCTTTGTGCACTATTTTATAAATTAAATTTTATTATGTTTAAATAATTATTTTAATCGCATACTAAATTGATATTTGGTTAATATTTAGCCTCAACTCTGCTACCGAAGCATTCAACTATATTTTTATCTTCAGTGGTATCCCAGATGAAAATTTCACCCTTGGAGTTACCACAACCAAAAACGAAAGGAGAGTCTTCATAGAAGCTTCCGCAGAATAACTTACCCTAATTTTATATATTAATTTAGATTCTTTAAAAATAAAGGAAAATAAAATTTACAGCTTGAGGATTTTTTTATGAAACTAATTTAGGTCTTTTATTAGTAATTTAGGTGGTATCCCAGATTTTAACAGAGTGATCAATAGAAGTAGTGGCAAGCATACCTCCAACTTTAGGACTCATACTAACACTAGTAGTAGTCTTTTCATGGCTCTAAAAGTGGTAAATGTAATCCAAATTGAACTTTCTAGCATCAATACAAGAAACATATCCATCTTCAGTTGAGAATATAATTTAATTAGAATTAGTAGGATCCCAAATGGCACTTTCAATATCTGATTAAATTTTGCAACTTAACTATTTAATAGTAATTTTTTATTAAAATTCTAATCTATTTTTTTATTTATAAATTATTTACTATATTTTAAGGGTTTTTAACATCAAACATGCAGATTTTTCTATCGTAACCTCCTGATAATAAAATAGATTCTTCTTACTTATTCCATGAAACAACTTGGACCTTTAATTAAATAACAAAATTTTATTCAATGCTTTCAACTCAGTTAATAAAATAAATTTAAGCTAATTCATTCTATCTAAATTAATCGTATTTGTTTATTTAAAAATTAGAGCCAACTAAGCTAGTGAAAATTATAACCAACTAAGCTAGTAAAATTTATTTAGTCTATTGAAACGCTTTTTCATCAAAAAACTATCAATTGAATAGTGTGTAGCTAATTTTAAAAATAAGTTATCTTTTTACTTTGTTTGTGTGGTGGGTGTAAGTGAAAATGTTCTTTTGTTAACCAAGATCCCAGATCTTAACTGTATTATCAGCAGAACCTGAAGCTAAGACATTTCTATTTTTTTTATAAATTAGAATGTAAGAATGCATTAAATAATCAAATAAATAAATAATTACTGTCTGAATGGGTTAATGTTAAGAGATAAAACTGCATCGGCGTGACTGCCAGGCTTCAATTGTTATTTAGGTTTTTTAAACTTCTTAACCTTCTTAGAGTTTTATTAAACTTCTCCACCAAGAGTGAAAGTAGGTTCGATAATATTCAAAACATCGAGATTCCAAACTTCAATTTCAGGCAAGAAAGATCCAACTATAGCAAAATTTCCTTTTATTTAACAAAATTATTTTTAATTAATTTGAGCTTTTTAATTACAAGTAGAGATATCTATCTGTCAATAAATATTACCTGGTTTTTATACGGAAGCATCAAATGAGGAAGGGTCAACTCTCAACCATTCAAGACAAAGAGGGAAAGCAGATAATTAAATTTCATGATGAACGAACAAGTTGTTTCTGTCTTCTTCGTAAACATAAACTTCTAAGCTTGAAAATTCCTTTTCCTATTTTTAGTTTAGGTTAATTAACATTTTTATAACTAGAACTTTCAAAAATGCTTGAAATATCTTACAATTTTAGCAGCAACGATAAGTGCATCATTTGGCTTAATTTAAAAATCTTCTTTTTCTTCTTCTGACATATCATCGAAACCCTTTAATATAATGAATGAAGTTAAATATAACATTGATTTTGATCAATAGCATTAACTGGTGTAGAACATTTATTTAATAACTACACTCAGTAGAATAATCTAAATATGCAAAATAAATAAATTTTACTAGAGGATTACCGTCTTAGTCGACCATATTATCGTCTTTAAGCATTTCAATTTCTTAAGCAAATACTGGTAAGTCTAAAATATTTATAAAATAGTTAAAATTAGCATTTTTTATATTTAGGTGCTTGTAATCAGCAATCGATTGCATAAATTAATTTATAAATCAATCAATTACTTTCTTCTTCATCATCATCATCTACATCTTCGAACTCGTTTTCATCTTCAATTTCCTTACCTAATTCCCTATTGGCACTATTAAAATAAAGAATTAAAGATTTAATTAATTTCTTTGCTAAAAAATATTTGTTTTACTTCTTTTTGACTAAGGGATCTTTTTTCATTTCATTGATATCTTATTCATTCATTTCGAATTCAATGGGGTTTGCCTTAGCATAACCTCTCTTAACCCAAACTAAAGAACTTACAACGTTTTAATCCATTTCTTATTTTAATTTACGCTACTTGTTTATTTTATTGGTTTTTATAATCTCTTAGTGAGTTTTATCTGATGGCTTTTAAATTTAATGACAAATTGAATGTCAGCAATTTTTTTGTTAATTATTTTATAATTATTTTTATCTTATCTTGACTATATTAATTTACATACTAAATTTACCCTTTTATTGATCAAATATCTTCAAATCACAGCCTATAAATGCTACTAGTGAATGAATGAGTAAAACAAGGAAGCTAAGTAAGGTTTAAAATCATCCATTTTCTCTATACAATCTAAATTAATCCATTTTATACATTTTTTTTAAAATCTTGAATTATCCAGTAAACAAATCATTTTATTAAAGTTTTTTTTTAATTTAATATAAAATCCTGAAATATTTCTCAACATTTATCATTTTAAAATAAAAATCATTTTTTTTAAAATCAAACAAAAGAATTACTTCTTTTTTTATTAATAATTTAAATGTTAAAATTATTTTATTTTTATTAATAAAAATCTTAAGCTTTTTGATTTCAAAACTCAAATCTTTTGATTCGTTCAAAATATTCTTGTATTCAATTTTTATTAAATAAAAATTTAATATTTAATAATTTATTTAAGCTTAAAAATATTATTTTCAAAAAAATACTTATCTTAACAATAACAATAAATTAATTCTAATTTCATAGGATATATTTTCATTTACTATTTTTGAAAGGAGCTATTCTAGAAATATAAAACTACGTCAACTAATTTGATTAAATAAAAGATATGAATTTTTTGATGATATCAATTTAAAGTAAAGCAAAGCTTCTTTTGCAACGAAAACAAAATAGTAAACTCAAACTATAAAATAATTTTGAAGAAAGACAAAATTTAAAAAGAATCTAACCTGTATATTGGTAATGAATTAGGTAAAATAAATTGATTTAGCTTTATAAGTAGGTCTATTTCTATTTCATAAAGAGAGACAAAATTTACTTGATATTGAAATAGAAAACTCTCTGAAAATCAAATAAAAAATTTATCTTAAAAATTAAATAATAATTTATAGTTGTGAAATATTAATTAATTATATTATTTTTTTAGCTTTAATTATTTTAAATTGAAAAGGCAGGCTTTTATTGGCTAGCATTTATTTAATACTAAATATTTAAAAAGCATATAAAATGACAGGTATGATAGTAAATTTTGATCATAATAATAGGGTTTAGTCATAATATTTTATATAGATAATAAAATATAGGAATTTTAGAGCGCAATTATACAATTACAAAACAAATGTGTTGTTGATGAAAGATATGTTAATAGCGATCAAGATATTGACAGATAAATGAGTGAAATCACTCTTTCTTAGGAGGATAAGATTATTAGCTAACTAGTTTTTTGCATAACATAAATACTAAAAGACAAACTTGATCCTTCAGAAAGTGAAAGCGACATTTGGCTTCATGCAAATAACTTTCTTGTTGGAAGATATGCCTTAGAATTTATCAAATAAAAATGCACAACTATTCCCCAAGATAAATAAAAGCTTAAACTTTGGATTCTACTTGAAATTTCACAAAAAACTTTAGACAATGTTTTTGATCATATTGCAGCAACAGATTTTGTGTCTTAATACAAATTAGAAAGCTGCTACAAATAAAATTTTGTTAAATTAGTTGAATTATCAAAGATGATGCAGTCTTAAAATTATAAAATAAATGGCAGGCTGCCTCAATACTTTGAAAAGTATGTTTAGGAATAGGGAATTAAAGACACTAACTTTCTTCCAGTCGGTATCAAAAATTAAGAAAAGGCGAAAAATTAAAATTAGTAGCCAACTCCAACAAATATAAATAGTCTCAATAATTAAAACAACCCTTTATCTAATTATACAGTTGTTCCTAGTATAGTTGATATCACTCGTAACTTTTATCTTAGAAAAAATTATTCAGTAAAAAAATTATTTCCTATTTTAATACAGCAAAAAACTTACTATCAAATTAAGAGACTCCTGTTCACTTGAATAGCAGTCTTAAGCTTAAAGAAAACTAGAATTCATCTATGAAAATAGAAATTAATGGGATTTCTTAAATTACCAGAGTTGTCGAAGAATCAGTAAGCAAAAATAATATTTATTTATTTAAATAAAAATAGCTTCATTTCAGGCTGTTATAGAGAATTAATTATATTATCTATATAAAATTTTATTCAATTTATATATTTCTATGCTATAACTAAAAAAGGAAGAAGATAGAACAGGAAGAAATAATATGAACATAGATGTTAAACTTTTGTTAGCTGCAAACAATAATGGAAGATCTTCTACTGCTTTATTCAATCCACATGGAGCCAACAGAGCTACCTTAGCAAATTCAGACTCCATGGCTAATCTATATCCTAAGTTGGTTACTCCAACTCCTGATGAAGGAAAGTACACAAAAAGAAAACTACCCTCCGAATATTTGTTCAAAACTAGATATGCTAGCATAACAGAGAGGTTCTCAGATAAATACCAAGTTTAAAGCACTGTACATTCATTATAAATTTAATTAGTAAAAAATATAATAAAGACATTTATTTTTAATTGTAGATTTCTGGATAAGACGGAAAATGCCATGAATGCCAAGCTAAAATATCAAAAGGTCTCTATATAATTGGTGTAAAATATTTTAGCTAACTTTCTTTTTAAACTATTATTTATTGTTAATTAATTTGATTTCTCTCGACTTTAATAAGGCTTACTGATTTTTTATTCTTTTTATTTTATTTAAAAAAATATGTTTTATAATTATTAAAGTATTTTTTAATCCATTAAAAAGAATAATGCATATTTCTGTCACTATACAGGCTTCTGGTACTGCTATAATTGTATTGCTGTAGATAAAAAACCAATCCCTTGGAAGGCTTTAGAGTCTTTTGATTTAACTTAGTACAAAGTATGTAAAAAAGCAGAAAAAGAGATAAATAATCTTTATGCAAAACCTATAATTTAATTCGAATATAGTGATTAAGTAGTCTAAAACAACTAAATTTTAGGTGATTTTATGGTAAAGTTCTCTAAAGAAATAAATTATTTTTTAACTTTTTTTAAAATAATAATTAGATCTTAAAGAGACAGATATATCTTTTATATAATTTTTTATGTCATCCTGAATACCTTGAATAATATCTTTAAAATAGTCTTAATTTGTTGATTAAGCCAAATATTTTCAGTCTCAAAAATTTCTATGATATAAATAACGGCTCTTTAACTAAATAAGTCGAAGAAACTTATAAATTATTCTAAACTCATATACAAGAGTGTGAGGTAAATAAAAATTTAACATTCTCAAAAATAAAAATAATAAAATTTTCTAATTTAAATTAAATGATTCTTTTTTTGATTAGTTTAAAAGCTAATTTTTTTTCATAAATTTATTTAAATTCTTATTTGAATAAAAAAAATGTAAATATAAATAAATCATTACTTAAATAATATTATTAAAATTTAATATAGAAATGCCAAAAAAAAGGAATTGAGTGCTCACTTTGTAAATAACCCTAAAAAATTTATTTATTTGATATTAAGAATACCTCTCTTTGCGAAAAATGTGACACACTTTATCACCGTGCTTGCTTTTAAGAAAAGAATTGTGAAACTTGTATGCACGAAAATTGAAAATAAATAAATAAATAAATAAATGCAATTTTAATAAAGTAAAACAAATAACGATAATACAATTTTAAATTTATTAAATGTATAGAAATAATTAATAATAATAATAAATAATTTTACAAAATAGCTAACTTAATAAATTGCTTAAATATTATTTATTAACTTAACATTTTGTTGCAGAAAATAATATTTGCTGTATATACTTACATTCATTCATCCATTCAATCATACATATTTTTATAAAGTATTTTTCATATTAAGTATTAAATTATACAAATTTTTTTTTGCTATTATAATTGAGTGCACTTAATTCATTTTATTTGTTTGATCGGCTTTTCATTTACTTGATTTTTGTTCAAAACAAAGTAGAAATAAAATTTTATCGAATATTCAAGATTATTTTGGCCAATTTGAAAAAAGTTAATTAATAAATTTATTTTTAGCAATAAAATTTTACAATATTTATAAAAATTTTGCAGTTTATTTCACATTATCAATGAAAAGCTTTTTGTCAGGTGTAGGGAAATTGTTTGGAGGAAAATAAAAAGAATAGTATTAATTTATTTATAAAGCATTTTTATTGAATTTCATTTACTTTTTATAATTAGAATTAGAATATTTGTTACTCAAGATAATATAAAATCCATAATATATGGCAAGGAAGGTATCATAAAATAGTGCTTTTAACAGCATGAAAATAGTTTTAAAAATAAAATTGTATTAATAGGAGATAATTTAATGGAAATAACAATGCCAGCTGTAGATTAAAAGCTTCACCTATTTGGTATTTGTAACAAGGAATTGAGTTGCACTTCTTGCAGTGTGCATATAAAATCTAAATTAGACTGCTTTAGCGCTCCTCAGGATAAAGAACTAGATGTGCTTTATGGACTAAATGACTACAGAGATGGGTAAATAAGAAAATATCTATTTAAATTAGTTAAACATTTATTTAATAAAACGATAGGGTAACAAGAATGTCATGCCAAATATTTTTGACTAAAGAAATGAATGGTAAATATATAATTATATTTGATAATTATAGCTTTTGGATAAATCAAATTAATTAATTAATAGATAGATAGATGTTTAATAAGTAAATCATATTTAATTTTATAAAAATAAAGATATGGAAATAGAAATTGCTTCAGAAAACAAATTTATATGAAAGGTTGGCTTGCTAATCTAAAATAAAAGAACAAACAATTTATCTAATTAAACTAAAATAAATATCATTCATATTTATTTCTTTTGTGTAAAGAGAAAGCAAGTAAATCCTATTAAAAAAATTTAAAAATAGGAAAATAAATTTAATAAAAGAAATTGCTAGCTTTTTAATATTGTTAAGAGGAGTTAAAAATATAATTCGTGTATAATTCTATTTATAACTAAGTTCATTTGTATTTTATAATTTTCTATTTTCTGTAATTGTTTTTCTACAAACTCAGACAGAAATCAATCCTTTTTTTTCGCATTTTATTACGTGGAATAAATTTAAAGTTGGCAATAATCAGAAATATTCAAAAGTAATATGTGAGCATCTAGCAAGAAAAAAAGATTAAATTTAAAGATTTCTAGGTTTTTTAATTTTTATTAGCTATTTATTTGTACTAGTAATAGCTTAAATAATTTTGAGTGTATTTATTCACTAGTAAATTTTAAGTAAAATAATTGGTTCATTTAATAGATTTTCCTTCTCAAAGTAATTATTTTGGTATAGCTTCAGAATATTGAAATTTAATAGAAGTAAACTTTTAATATAAAAGATATTAACCTTCGTCTTAATATTCGTATCTTCAGTAATCAATTTTATGGTACTACGATGCATTTTTTGTAGTACAATCATTATTTAATCTACGGAACAATAAATACTTACATATAGCACCTATTAAGTTAATAGAAACCTAATTTCTTAATCAGTAATTAATTATTCATCATTTTTAGTGACTGTTCTAAATTTATTTTTTTAATGTTATATTTGAAGAGAGTTACAGCACCTTCATTTTTGGCTCTATTAATTATCTAAAACACCCTGTTGTTCCACGATTAAATACGTAACATAACATTTTATTAATTTTTAGAACATCTGTAGACAAAATATACAAAATTGAAAAAGAAAAAAAAAACCATGATAGAATTTCTATCGAATTCGCTAAAATAGCAGCGCAAAAAATAAAAGTAAGAAAAACGGAAATCGAAATTAATTTTATAAAGTAAGTTATGAAATTATATACAAGTCTAAGATAGTAAATAAATTTTAAAACATTTAAATATTTTAGTAAATTTTTTATAATTTATTATAATTTATTTTTAGGATTTTGAATTACAAGCTTTTATTATTATATTTATTAGTTGAAGAACCCCAATGGCTTGATAATAAAATTTATTAACTCAGGAAGGAGAAGAAGAGAATGATGATGATTATGATTTAAGTGGTAGCGATACTTTACAAATTTATTAATTAGTTTGACTGTAATTATGTTAGTTAGAAGATTGAAGAGATGCTAAATTACACACTATAAATCAAATTAAATAATTTAGAAATTTCAGCTATTGTGATCTAATTATTTAAGCTTGAATGAATTATGGGCAAAATTTGTATGTTTTTACTTCAATTAAATTACAAAGTGAAAGAGATATTTATTTCTTTGTCAAGTAGGTATAAATTCTGTATTATTTATCCTTTTATCAATTTCACTGATTTTATCAATTTGATAGTAAGGTATTTTCTTTTTTCTATATAACGACTCTGGTTGTTCTAGCAATATATTTTAATAAAAGGTTGCTTCCTTTCTTGAATAAACTCTTATTAATATATTCTTCTTCGTTGGTTATTAATTTTTGTAAAAGGTATGTCAAAATTTAATAAATTTTAACTTGTAATATTGTTATTGTTATTATTATTTTATTTTTAGATTTAAATTTTAATTCTTAAATTAAATTTTTATTTCAAAATCCTATTAATTTTAGATTTTTAGAAAGTAATTAATTGATTAGGAAAATAAATTAAAATTGTTTTTATGTGGACGAGCTTTAGGTTTCATTTCTATAATATTTATTGAAGCGTTTAGTTTGTTGATTTAGGAATATCATTAAAAAAGTTAATATAAAAATCTATTTGTTTTTTAGAATTTAAATAAGAGGGAGCTTTTATTTATATGTTTGTTAGCTATTTTGTTTGTTTATTTGTTTACTTAATTAATTTATTTTTGCTCACTCGTTTTAATTCAAAACAATAATAGATTTCTTTGATGATATTAGCAAAAAATATTCAGATGACTTCAAATATAAAACTTAGTTGATTTTGCAAAATTGAATTTGTCGTTTATTTATTTGTTTGTTTGTTTATTAAATTAGTTTTGGACAATTTTTGCATAAAGCAGACTATGGATTATACCAAAAGTTCTTGATGTTTAAATTGAGTTGTTAGTGTTTGTTTTATTGTAAAAGTTGATAGAGAAATCGTTAATTTATTGTAATTTTACTCAGTTTGATCAAGACGACACAGCTGAGCATGCTAGATTAATAGAAGATTCATGCTTGTTGTTATACTTTGCATGAGATATTTAAGAATTTTAAGTACTACTATTCTAATTTGTAGAACTATTAGTTGATAAATTATGACTCTTATATGGTTTGGCGTTGTTAAAACTAGAAGATACATCGAATGAAAAAGATGCACTTGTATCAGTGTTAAAGTCTTAAATGTCAGTCGAATCGAGAGGATCAATGTCAGAGTCAGATAATTTATTTTTCAAGTCTTCATCTTTGTCTTCATACCCTATGCTAATTCCTTGATTATTTTTTTAGGTATTCTTTTTGATTGGGCTTGGGGATTTTACTAGTATTTCTGTATTTTCATCGCAGTTGTTTTCTTGCTAAGAATGCATAGACATACGAAGTGCTTACTTTGCAGAAATTGGAGGACTGCTGATACTTTCACTCTCGACTGTTATCTCTTACTAAATATTTAACTGATCTTTTATTTCTGGGTTGTTTGTTTCGTTTGTCATATCTTTGCTGCTCTTTTAAATTTTTTGTGACAAGTAATATTTATTCTCGATGTTGTTATTTCTTTTGATATTTTTAGGAGAATCTGTATCAGATTCATCTGTATTTTAGGTATTCTATGATTGAACGCGCTTGAAAAGAATTTATTGTTTCTACTCCAATGTAAAGTTTTGTTGATTTTTCAAGCATTGCAAGTCTGGTTTTAAGAAGAATTGTTCAGGAGAATTCTTAGGAGGAATGCAATTTTGTTAGAGTGACATGAGACTTTAGTTCTAATTTAATAATGAGCTCTCCTTCTTTTCGCTTTTGATATCAATACTAGAAGTGTTGATTTATAGAGAGTTTATTGTATTAATTTATATCCTAACGCATTAATTTTAGTTATAGCCGTTTTGACTGTTAGTTTAATTTTATTATAGAGTAGAGTTTACACTGCTTTGTGAAGGTTTTCCTTACTTAAGCATGTAAGAGTCATAGTTTAGCTTTTATTGAGGCTAGTCAGGAGTGCTGATAGTAATATGAGAAGAACTATTAACTAATTACTTAGATTTTTTCTATTCAGTAATTGTACTTATGCTTTAAGTGGAATAATTCTATTAGGATTGAGTATTTTAGGTCTAAATTGCTTGCACATCAGTCCTACACGTAAAGTTATTGCTAGACTATCGAGACCGCTAAAGTGCTTCATCTTCAACAACTTCCTTGTACATCTCGTTAAGTTAGATTTAGAAATCCAAATTAGGATCAGCATAAGGGTATTTTTTCTTGAGCTTCTCTAAAGCAATATTTGCATTAATTTTTTCAGTATAAATTAGGTATGCAATAACTATAGAAGGAGAACGACTGATTCCCTATAATTAAGTCAAAATTATAAAATTAACAACAGTTGCGCAAATAACAAAAAAATGTATTGCCAAATAAAAGAGTTAATGAATGTATTTTAAAATTAAGTCTAACTAACAAAGTTATATGTGATTGATTCAATTGAGTTGATAATAAATTATGATGAGAATCTATTTAATTATTTACTGACTAATTTATAATTTGCTTTAGTGAAGGTAAGAGGTGTTTTATTAAAATAAATGATAATAATTATAAGGATCCAAAGAGTTTTTTGAAATTTCCAAAACAAATTCATATTCATGCTTTTGATTAAATACTAATCAAACTATTATATAATTAATTAATATGTTATCTTATAATTATTATTATTTTTGGCATTTCTTATTTGAATAAGATTAATAGACTTTGCTTCCTTAAATTTTAATATTTTTATAGAACAGAAGAATTATTATAATAACGCACATTCCAAATGAAAAAAAAAAAATTACTTTCATATTTATTTAACTCTATATTTGTAATCTCAAAGGGAAAACAAAAAGAATAAATTTGCCTTTTTTAAAATGTTTCAGAGAATTAAACTTAAAAATTGATATTTTAAGGCTAAGGCCATATCTCCTCTTTCAAGATAAATTTTTATATTCTTTTATATTTGGTTTATTATTTGCTTGTCTATTAAATAATATTACAGACTAAAATAACTGAAACATGTCTATTATTACTGAGCGATAGATTTATTTTTATCACTCAAATCTGAAATTCCGATTATAGTAAAATAAATCCATGTCTAATAAAGCTTATTTACACTAAAATACCAATTCATTAAAAAGTTATATAAAATACTCAACATCATAAGCATAAATAGCTTTATTTTGCTACGAGATGCCAAATTAGTATTTTAGGATATAGAAAAAATTTTGCTTGTATCAACGTAGAGATTAATTAGATATTAATTATTAAGGAAAAAATAGCATAAAATCAGTTTGAAAGAAAAATTTTTCCAACTATCATTTTTATTTTATTCAATAAATTTTTTATTGATTTATGGATCAACTGCTTAAAATTTACTTTTTCGTATAATCAAATAAGTAAAATTATGTACGTATGAATTCGCTAAAAATTTAAATAATGTTATGCTTTAATTTTATAAAATTAACATCTAGAGAAGTAAATTTTTAATAATTTTTGGAGTTTTACAACTAAAAATAGCTTTTGTTTATATTTAATTAAGTGGTCATCAAAAATTGAAAAACCGCTCATTATTTTTAATCTATATTGATATAATTAGAATTCTCTGATTATCAACTCAATTCAGATTAATCAAAAAATCCAATCTATGTTGTTTATATACATTCAGGTATAAAGTTATTCTTTTAACCAACTCTTTAAAAAAAATTCAGAAAAAAAAAATTACCTGATTGCAGTGGATGAGCACACGCCCATTTTGTTGTAAGGCGTTTCTGAGAAAATCAAGTATGATGTAAATGACTAAAAAGAGATTAGTTTTCCAGTTGTCTTGGATGTTAATATTTAAGTAGGTAAAATCATTTTCAAAGAGATTAGGGCAATCACTTGGGGAACAATTTATAATGTGAGTGATGTTTTCTTTCATCAAATTTTTTTAATCCATCGCACTCAAATAGTCTATTTATAGAATGAATGATAAATAAATAATTAATTAATTTGTTTTGAGCTAATTCATAATAATAAGTGTAAATTATTTATAATAACAAAACTCAAATAGTTTCCTAAATTGAATATTATGATATATGTATGTATGTGGGTTTAAATATATATAAACTAAAAGAGTAATCTTAACATTTTCCATCATTTTTCATCCTAGAGGGAAATCTCCGTTAAGAAATGTTCTCTATTTTTATTTTATATGCTTAATTTTATGATTTTATTTTTATTTATGCTATTTAGAAGTCGTATTTCTTATGAAAATAGACGAAGGAGTACTCATTTATTTTATTGAAGAATTAAAAGTTTATTTTGTAGGCTAATTCGTTTTTGTTATAAATAGCACTTAGAATATATAACCAGAGCCAAAAATAGATAGGCTGGTACCTAAATAATAGTAATTTAACGTGAAATAATGAAGACTATATTTTGCGCAGAGCAATTCAATATAAAATTGTGAATTTTAATGAGGTAAACTGCTAGAAAATAAATAGTTTTGGACAGAATTGGAAATATGGTAATTTATTGGTTTTGTGTAATACTTTTGGATAAAAACTGAGTTAAAAGCAAGTAAACTTGATTTCAAATAAGATAGAAAAAATAAGAAGAAATAATTAGCTCTTTTAGAAGAGCTAGATAGAGCTCATTGTAATTTTTCAATATTGATTATCTATCTTATATTATTGCTACCAATTAGTTCCTCCCCTAAAAGTTATTGATCAATCAAATCATTCAATTGAATACTCCAAAAATAATTACCAAAAAGAAGTAATTATTAATAAAGTACTCACTTAATACTTGCTTCACTTACTTAAAATCAAAAATTAATTAAATCAAAAAGTGAAGCTGTTTGTTGCAGCAATTCTATTATAATTGAATAGGAAATTCAAGTTTTTTTCCTCCTACTTAGATGGAGTTTCATAAAATTTGCTAATTATATAATGAATGCTCAGATAATTAAGCCATTTTTGTATAATTAAGCTGATGGCCAATTTAATTCTTTTCTAGTAAGCCTTTTGAAGGAGGGGGGAAGATTAAATAATTTATTGAGCTATTAATACAATTTTATATATAATATAATCCAATGGATATTCTTAGGAAACTCAAAATTTAAATTATATCTTTGATATTCAAATTAAAATTTGCTTACTTCCAACATATATGCCTTCAATTATCTTAGTCATCTTATCCTTGAAGCATAGCTTTTGTTGAAGGATAGATGGCTGCTAACCTTGTAGTAAAGGTGCAGATGCAGTTAAGCTTGGCTACTAACTGGCGCTATGAGTTGTCTATTGCATCTTAATCATTTGAGATTGAGATAATATATTTCCATTTTAACTAGACATCAAATTATATCCTAAGCCTTAAACATTAAGCTGCAAGTTCTTCTTGTTCAACAATTTCATTATCTTGCCGCTTTATGGTAAAAATGTCAAGCCAAAGATTATCCTTTTTAGTATTTTCTGAGTTTTCAAAGAATTAATTCAAAGAAGATTTGAAACTATGTTGTTTCTTTCTTTGATTTTTTTTTAAGTTTTTAATAGCTTATTTGTATGTATATAAATAAATATATGCAGCTGATTTTATTGTTTGATTGTTTTGTTTTTTTTTTGCTTGATTGCAGTTTGTAAACACAAATGAGTTTAGTTTTGCTTTTTCTTTTTTTGTTTGTAATTATTTGTTTTTTTTTAGGTTTAATAAATTGTGCGTATATTCAGGTGAAAGAATTATAAATATTGTTTCTTTTTTCTTTTAATTAATTTTTTTTCTCTTTTCCTTTACTTTCTTCTGGCTATTAATAGTATTTGTCTTTTGTTATTCATAAGGAATACATCTTACAAAAAAAATACAAAGCTATTAAATAAATATATTGCTTATTAAAATCAATTGCTCATTCAATTATAATCAAATTATTAAAATAACTAAAAATAATAAAGAAAGAAATTTAATTAAAAATATTAATATTTTTTTGAATTATTTTTAGACATCTAAACTCTAATACTTCGGATAAACGCCCTTCTTTCTTTTATTAGAAAAAAATTTGAATAAAAACTTAAGCTAAAGATAATTTTATACTAATAAATTTTAAATAATAGCAATTTTATATATAATCCTGGTATATTTATATAAAATGTAAGCAATTTAGAGTGAAATTAAAAAAACTCCACTTTAATCATATAACTAGCAATATATTAAAAATGAATTTTCTTTTTTTCCTTTTTAAAACTATTTTAAGCACTGGTAATAACCATTTTATTTGATATTTGATAAAAATTCTAAATAGCATTAAGGTTAGTATTCTAAATTTTACTTAATGGTTGTATTTTGATTTTATGATTTTCAATTTTGTAAGTTTCTTTTTAAAAAATATTAAAATTGTTTATAAGTTGCAGTTTTTATAAAATATTTTTTAAAATAGAAAAAAATTCTAAATTTACTTTTGATAAGTTTAAAAAAATTTTTTTATGTTGATAATATTTTGCTTATGTTCTTTAATTTAATTAATTTATTTATATTATTATAATTACTCTGTGTGGTTTTAATTATTTTTTTAAAAATAGTTCTTTAATTGAAACGATAGAAGATAGATTTAAAGATTTCTACTTCAATTAAATTAAATTTATTATTCAAATGAATGCTGATACTCTTTAGTCTTCTGTCTCCAACTCTTTTATTGATTAAAAAGCAAGCATCGCAGCTAAAAAAGCAAGATTCTAAGTTCCTCATTTACCTCTTTCTTCACGAAACGATAATAGAAGAGAAGAAGTTTAGCTAATTAAGAAACTTTATTATAATCCATTTAATGAATTAATATGCTATAAAGAGTTTAAATAGCATGAAAAAAATATAAAACAGCAATAGCAATAAAACTTCATCAATGAAAAACAAAATATATTTACAAAACGAACAAATTCTGCTAATGAAATACTACCTAAGTCCTTGATCTTTTAAAATTATTTAGAAGAAATATCTCCATAAGAAAATTACTAGAATAATTAATAAATTATTTTTACTGAACGGATCAATAGACAAAGTTCTCTTCAAGGAAGTTAGGTTTAAAATAAAGAAAAAAATAATAAACAATGCTTAGAAAGTAGGAAATCATCATTGATGATAGAAGATTTTAAGTTACTATATGATTAAAAGCAAGAATTGCAAAATAATTAAGCGATATCCTCAACACAACCAACTTAATATGGAGAAAATTTTTAAAAATAGATAATTTAAAATAAATAAAACGAAACAAAAAAGAATCCAGTTAATTATGCAATAGATAATTTTTTAAGAGACAAACCGTTTTATAAAAATGATTTACAAAATAACCAGAAAACTTAGATGAAATAGCGTGTTTAAAAACCTAAAGCTCTAAGTCTGGCAGAAGATTTGTGTAGAAAGGAAGAGTAAAAAAAAGAAGAGGAAATAGAATAAATAAAGAAAAGAGCTTCTTAGGAAACATTAGCTTATAAAGAGATAAAATAAATAAACAAGCTTCTTAAAAAATAAAGATGTTAAACAACAAGATTCTTGAATAGGACAAAGAAGAAGCGAGAACAAATAGAATTAAATTTAAAATAAGATGTTGAGGTTGAGCTTGACACTAAAACTAATCAAGAAAAGTAAATAATAAAATACATTATTCGAGAGTAGCTCAATCCCTAACGGCCATAAGAAGAGATTTAGAAAATGTTTGAAGAAACACTTCGTTCTAATCAAATAAAAAACTTCCTTGATAAATTAAAGGTAGAAAAAGCTTCTTTTGTAGCCAATAAAATAATCTCAAAAATCAAAACATTTTCTGGAAATAAATTTTTAAGAAACTAATATTTTTCTGACTTAGAAAAAGATCCTAAGAGTCTTGCCAAGCCCCTCTCAGTGCTAGTAGATTATGGTAATTCCTAAGCAAATGCTGATATGAAATTAAAAGATTAAACAAAGTTATTAAATCTAAAAGATGATCTTAAAATAGATTTTTTCAAACATATTGATAACCAAAGTATAAAAAAAAATAAAGTAGAAAATATTTATGAATTTCGTTCAAAGGCATTAACTATGACAATGAATAAGCAGCTTACTACTCCAGAAAATTAAAGATTAACTCAATAAAAAAATACAGAATTTTAAGAAGAAGATCAATTACACATTCAAAAAGTAAAATCAATAAAGTTTTAGTCAGATTCTCCCATGGCTTAAGCATATGAATAATCTTAAGAAAATCATTAAAGAATAGTTTTGAATGAGTAGATTTCAAATATTCTTGATAAAAAATAAGAAGAATATTTAAGTGAATAAACTCCTATAAAGAAAATTATGGTAAAAACTAATTCAAAACGAAAATCTCTGCTTAACGGAGGAATAGAATATGAATATATAAACGAATTAGGCTTTAAAATTAGAGTTTAGCAGCCTCCTAAAAAAAAGGAGTACAAAGAAGTAGAAATCCAAAAATTGCAAAAAAAGGAAGACATCTTCTTCAACAAATTTCTTTAAAAAGCGAATAAAATTGCTAATGAGGTGGAAGTAAGAAACCGTATATCAGATAACACTCATAAATAATAAATGAAGAACTATCACAAATGAAACAAAAATTACAGCTCAAATCATAATAACTTTTTCTTAAGCCTTCTTTCAAATAAATTATTCAAATGGTTTTTTTGTATAATTTGAGAAATTTAAAAAATTCATTTTTGTAGACTTTAAAATAATAAAAAAGCATCTATAATTATAATGAAGTTAGCTTCTTATTGAATTTCAAGTTAAAAATGTTGAATCAGCTAAAAATTTTATCAAGGTCATTTACCAAAAAATTGAAAGCAAAGTGCTGCTTAAATTATTTAATTTTTACTCTAAACATATTTATTTTTAATCTCATTTTTCAGAATTTAATTTTTTTAAGTTAAATATTTAATTTTCATAACAAACTTATGATTAATTTAATAAAATTGATCTGATTAAAATAATTATTTTTTTATTTAAATTGTTTTAGTTTAATAAATATTATTTGATTAATTATCAAATTAATATTTAAGATATCAAAATATTAAATTAATTATATTATAAAGTTTTATTCGATTTTTTAATAGAAGATAAACTATTCTAGTTAGTGTTATAAAATTAATAGATAAAATTATTTTTAAATGTTTTTCAGGAGAATAATTTTAATATTCTAAAAGAATGTCTTCAAAAATAGATAATTCAAAGATTGGCAAATCCATAAAAATACTAAAAAGATTGATTTTAATCTACAAAATTAATAAAATAAAAAGATAGAAGTCAGTCATACTTATTTATTTTAAAAGCTCTTGAAAACTTAATAACCAACTATTTATAAAACGAGTTAATTTTTTTTATAAAAAACTAAACTAAATATATATATCTTAATTACATTCATGATGACTTTTTTTTAATTTAAATTTTCTAAAATAACTAAAATATATTTAATATTAAATAAAGGAGTTTGCTTAGAATGATCTAAAAAGTATTTATAAATAATAAATATATTTAAACTGAAAAATAAGTAAATATTAATTTTAAGAATTATGTATTATTTCTATGACAAAATTAAAAAATTTGTAATTCAAAAAAAGATACTTTTAAAGAAAATTTGTTTTAATTCCAATCAAAATTTTTTAGAAAGTCTTTTTAACAAATTTGTAGACTTTTTAATTAAATAATATCAACTTTTTATTAGATTACTTTATATAAATAAAAAAAAGAATTTAATAATTTGTTAGCTAATTATCTATTTAGATATATTAATAATAAGATTAAACTTTGCAATAAAGAATGACTACAAATCCAGAAGAAGATTAGATTCCTACATATATTTTTCCTACAACCTCTTTTTAAGGTTAAAACTAATATGATAATCCATTCGAAAATATTGAGTACGAAATAGGCTAAATAGAAGTCTCTGGTTATGATGGTGTCTAAAATAAAGGAGGAAAGGGTAAAACTTAATCTAAGAGTAATAAAAGCTTAAAATAAATTCAGAAGGAATTAGCTTAAAGAATGAAAAAATATAGTATTTTTAGTTATGACTTAATGGAATTAACCAATGGGACTATTAAAAAACTCTACCTGCTACTTTACAACTGCGCTTACTATTCTTTTAGCTAATACGAAACATTTATGCTTGTTGAAAATGACCCACAATTACTAGTGAATTGTTGCTAATATATTTTGAAGCTAAACGAAAAATTGATTCAAGAAGAAAATGTGTACCAAATTTCGGACACAAATTCTCTCATTATCATGAATTAAATGAAAGAGATAATAAATAAAATATAAGAAGAGCTTAAAGATAAAAAATAAGCTCCTGGAAATGAGGTTATGTAAAAAGTAAAAAGTAAAGAAAAAGATATTAGTTAAAAAATAAATATTAAAGAAGCTCTAAAAAGTGAAGTAAAAGAAAATGCTAAAGATAATTGCTATGAAAGTTATAATGACTAAATTGAAAAAATAAGAGTGAATTCAATTATTATTGAATTTTCGAAATTATTGCTGAAAATATGTGATTTCGTAGAGCAATAGCCAAAAATATTAACACTTTTTGAAGATATAATAGAAAAGTATTTACAAAAGTTTACTCTAAATTCCTCAAATTCAAGCGAAAAAATTATATTATTCTAATACTTTAAAGAAATAATAAATAATAACAACATCTTAGACAGATTTAATTTATTTAAAACCTAAATAAACTCTCTAAATTCACTCTTAAAATAAGTAGTAATTAGTTATGGCCTTGATTTTAAGGATGATTAGGAACTATAGAAAAATAAACCAAAATCACTCTCTATTCCACGTAGCGTAAAAAGTATTGTTGAAGCAATAGGACAAGATGCTAATAATATTGATAAACATAATTTGAAGGCATTAGAAGTGCTTAAATAAATCTAATGAAAAATGAATATCTTTTAATATATTAAACTATTATTATACTGACAGAGACAATTAAGATATTTGCCATTCCAAATCAAAATCCAGAAATTTATCATTCCAAATCAAAATCCAGAAATTTAAAATATTTTATCAATATTAATTTTAAGTTACAATACTAATCAATCATTTTATAGTTATCAATTTAATCTTTTAAAATGAACTTTGGATGAATAAATCATGTACTATTAATAAAAAATTAACATAAATCCTTTGATATTTTATTTATTTACATTTAATTTAATCCATTAGATATTCTTTTGGAATTTTTAGTAGCAAAATTAAATAATTTATTTTGGACTCTTAA
The DNA here is from genome assembly GCA_000231845.2 of Tetrahymena malaccensis 436. Lineage (NCBI taxonomy): Eukaryota > Ciliophora > Oligohymenophorea > Hymenostomatida > Tetrahymenidae > Tetrahymena > Tetrahymena malaccensis. Next base: position 150,069 of record JH720040.1, on the reverse strand, counting down.
ATTTGTGTCTGTCATTTCTTAAAAATCTAATACGTTTAATTAAACTTTTTTACCAAAGAAATTTAAGGATGTAAAAATATGAAATAAATTAATATCTTTATTAAAAAATTTTTCATGGAAAATAATTTAAAGCAAAGCAAATAAATTAGCATTTTTATAAGTTAGAAATAATTTTAAATATTTATATATTCTATTCGTTTATTTCCCTCAAATAACATAATCTTTTTTTAGGAAGATACTAAAAAATAATCTTTAAAAATGTGTTTTTTATATAAATAAATTTTAGTGAAAAGGTCATTTATAATTTATTCAAAATAAATTGAGTTACTTAATAAAATATTTTTTAATCGTAATTAAAATTTTTAGTTAATTAGAATATAAGAAATATTAAAGTGAACCATTAATTAATAAACAAATATTGTATCAAAAATTTGTATTAAATTTCACAAATCTTGTTTGAAGAATTTTCTTCAATGTTTTAATAAGTTTTTAAAGAACATTTGAAAAAAATAAATTTTTATATAATATAAAAAGCATTGATTGAGTAAGGCAAAGGAAAGTAAAATTTTAAGTTAGCTAATATAAATAATTTCAAATATTTTCTACATAATTTAGTAATAATGATAAATAAAATTTTATTTTTGAAATTTTTGTTAGACTCATTTAGTTTTATTCATCATTTCAACGAATTCGCTGTAGTCAATCTTTAATTTTAAATAAAAATAATATTAATAACTATTGTACAAAAAAGGTATATATAATAAATGAATTTAAATTTACTTCTCCATCACCATTTTTGTCTGCTTCTTTAATCATATTTTCCCAATATTCGTCATTAAGGTCTTTGTATTATTCATCTGTACCTAAAACGCTTTTGAGCTCGTCTTTGCTAATTTTACCACTTCCATCAAGATCTAACATCTTGAAGGCATGCAATAACTTTTCTTCTTTCATATAAATAGATTTATCCATAGATGCAGCAATGAATTCAGTATAGTTAATAGTACCACTGCCATCTGTGTCCATACTAGATATAATACTTTCTATTTCTTTTGATTATTTGCTATCTAACTTATTTAATCCTATTTTATTATTTGTTGAAGTTTAGTTTTTTAGCCAAAAATGTGAGATTATATTCATCTAATATGAATTAAAAATAAATACCTGCTGTTATTTCCTCAATTGTTAAAACACCATCGTTATTTTTATCTAATTGCTTAAACAACTTTCCTAGCTCAATAATTTCAGACTCACTTAATTAAGAAGCTATGTAGGTAAGAGCAACTTTTTTAATCTTTTCGTGTGATGTGAAATTTTTAAGAGCATTAAAATTAAGTTTAAGATTTGACTTATTGCCTCCTGTTTCTTAAGTCCAAGGGTGTTAGAGAATTTAGCTGGCAGTAAATCTTTTATCGGGAGTAGTCAAACATTTTCTAATCAAGTCTTTGGCACTTTCAGATACATTGTTGAATTCAGGAACTATTTTATATAAATACAAAGTTCTTTAAATTTTTTTTCAAGTTAATAAATACTATCGAAAGAGAACTTTCTTGATTTGACCATTTCAAGAATTGCACTATCGTTAGGGCCGTAGAAAGGAGGAACACCAGAAAGTAAGATAAATAAGATAACACCTATTTTATTATAAAAAATACTTTAATTTATAATTTGAATGTAAAGTTAGTTTAAATATTATGCACATTTCTGATGATGATTTAAAATTATTTTTCACTTGTTCAAAGCTAATTTTTATAAAATAAAATGAATTTTTTACCTAAACTCCAAATATCACATCCTTCATCGTACTTTCCTTCAAGGACTTCTGGAGAAATATAATATGGTGTACCTGCTCTAGTAGACATAGAAAGTTTTTCGCCAGTAATTGGTCCACCACCGATTTTAAGCTCGTTTTCTTAGAAAATGTAAGAAAGACCGAAATCGATAACCTTAATTGGACTATCGTCACTCTTGTTTAACAAAAGGAAGTTTTCTGGTTTGAGATCTCTGTGGCAGATACCATTAGAGTGGCAATGATTGACTGCTTAGACAATTTGAGTAAAAGTAATTCTTGCTTCTTATTCTGTGTAGTGACCTTTTGCAATAATACGATCAAACAACTCACCACCGTCGCATAATCTATTTTAAATTTATGTATAAATTATTTTACTGTTAAATAATCCTTTAATAAGTATTAAAATTCGATTTTATTTTATTTTTTTATTGCTTGAAACATTGAGCAACCTCTATCAAATTTTAAACATTAAAGAATGAAATCTTACTCCATAACGAGGTATACATTACGGGCATCTTCGAAAGTTTCGTAGAGCTTGATGATGTTGGGGTGATCCTGTTCAATTATTTAAAATAAGATTATTTTAAATATTTTTATAAAAATATTGGAATCTTAAAATGTAAAATTTATTTTTGAACATTATCATTTAATTACCAAATTTCTCATGATGTTGATTTCATTTAAGAAACGTTGAGGATTTTTTACTCTGCTCTTTGGTATGATTTTGATTGCTCTTTGTTAATTGCTATTTTTTAGCTTAACCTTAATGACGCTGCCATAAGTTCCTTAACCTAAAGTCTTTTAAATGATAAGTCAAAATAGTTATATATTCGGCTATAGAAAGAAAAGTTCTAAAACAGCATAAATGAACAACTGCAAGTAAATTTCAAATAATGTTTACTTTCTTAGAGGCAGCTTGATAGAAATCATCGACCTTACCAGTTTGAGACTTGATAAACCACTATTTTTTAACAACAACTTTGTTTATATCAGCCATGCTTGATCACTTTTTTTTGATATTTTAAACTTTTTTTTTGGGAGTAAATATATGTATAATAAGAGTAATTATTTTTTGTATTAAAATTTTTGATAATTAATAATTATTATCTTTTATTTGTGCGTACTCTTAAGCTTATTTTATTTAAGCTTAATATAATCGTTTTTCCATTTATTTATTTGTTAATTTATTTAATAAGTAAAACATTCATTTTATTCAAGATAAATTATCTAAATTTTTATATCATTAATATAAATTATTATTCATTGATGTTTTAATTAATTCATCCCAATTCCATCCATTCATTTCTTTCACATACTCCTCTATTGAATTAAGTTATTTATTATCTAAAATTTTTTTATTTCTTTTGCGAACTATCTCCACTCTCCACAACTAATTACAATAGATAGATAAATCCAATTAAAAGCTTAGTTTTAATATTTTGATTATGTAGTCTTTTTAAATATTCATTATAGATATTATGCTCATCTTATAACTCCTACGCAATTATTAAAAGGAGTTGTAAGAACGTTATCAGTCTATTACATTTTTAAATTAAAATTGTAAGATAATATTGTTCAAATGTAAACCACTTTTATCTTAAATTCTATTGTACCTAATTTTAGAAAATTTTAATCAAGCTCAGCATCTAAGGATACCATCACTCTAATTTATTCATGCTTTTATCTAAGTAGATTTTTTTCCCCCTCGAATAACAAACATATCAATTTTTTAATTTAAGCCAAAAAAAACAAATTATCCTTAAATTAAATTATTAAGTATCTTTTTCTTCTATTTTAAAAAGCATATCTTAATGAATGAATTTATATGCAATTGACATCCTAAAGCATACTCATTATCAAATTTTTTATGAATTTTTTTGCTGCAATTATTTTTAAAATAGATTTAGAAGCAATAATAGCCAAGTATTTTTTATATTTTGCCTTATATAGCTCAGTAAAATTAAAAAATTGATATTACTTTGAGAAATTTTAAATTTCACTTCATTAAAGACAAAAATACTACTTATAGAAGCTATGATCAATTTCTCATAGTATCTTTAACTAAATTCTTCTAAGATGAACAATATATTATCACTTAAAATAGCTTTAAACTGAAAATTTGAGCTCTTGTGCCATCAAATGTAAACTTAAAGTAAGAATTTTTACATCTTTTAAAAAAAACAAATATTGCAAAATTTAAAAATAAAGTAATCAAAGTAATTAAAAAAATTTAAATTTAGCAAAATAAAAACTAAATTCAAGCTAAAAAATAAATTAAAAAAAATTAAATGATCTTTAATTCACTTCCACTCATATTTTATTAGCTAAGAATTTATGAGAAAAAAAAATAGAAGATCAATTAATTAATTTGAAATATCTTACAAAAATATAAAATAATAAAATATTTTTTAATTTAGTAATCATTTAAAGTTAGCTAAATTTATTATATTGAATTCAAATATTTTTAAGTTTTAAATTTTCATTTTTCATAAAAAATAAGAAATTAGGCTTAAAAATAAACAAACTAATTTTTAAAATATGAAAAATTTAATAAATTAACTATATAATATAAAATTTGAAAAATGTATTAACTATTATGATTTGTATCAAATCAATTTATTAGTAAATATCTCAGTTATTAAGTGAGTAGGTAGAATCATTTTATGCAGCATAGCTTATTATTATTATTTTGATTGCTCAACACCTACCTAATTGTCAAGATTGTTAAATAACGTTTTATACATTTTAATTTATGCAGCTATCTTTTTCTATAATTTATTATGTTTCTTTAATCAAAACTACTTTCTTCTCTTTTGTTTAACTTTATGGGTTTATAGTTTAATCAGGATCACAGCTTTTAGCCCTATTTTCTTAGCTAGGGTTAGGAGATGTCACTTCCTCCTTTTCTATCATTTTAGTAGTAGATGAAACGTTTAATTAGCTTAAGATCGTTTTTCTCGAGCCCCTTGTTGATTTATTTGATCTCTTTTTAGTAAATGTTCCACTATTTGTCATCAAATTAGAATGAGAATGATGCTAGCTATAGCTCATGGGAGTACCTGTTTCACTGCCTTTCTTTTAAAAGTTTATAAACTAGTCGTGTCTGTATGAACGTTATCTCTTTTTTTTATATAAGTCACTTCCTTTAGATTTAACATCTTCTTCTTAGTTAAATAGTTAACTTTTGCTATGACGAATCTTCTTTCTACTAGGTTGTTGAATTTTGGCAATCTCTTAATTTAGAATCCTTTAAAATAAAATATTACTTTAATTTTATCTTAAATAAAATTTGAAATAATTTAAAATTAAAATCTTTAAGTTTTTCCTTTTTTAAAATGATTTGATTTTTTAAATAAAATTATCATTTGTTCTTTCGTTTTAAAGAGTCAAAAAAAATTTTATTTATTTTATAAATTCTTGTATTCTTGCTTACTATTCAACTTTTAGCTTTTCTTCATTGACTGTTGCCTCGACTATTTCTTTGATGGCTTTTATATAATTTTGGTATCCTTCATAGGACAATGATTCTAGTTATTGAGGGTCTAATTCTTGTACTACATCAAATTTAAAAGAGTTAATTTATTTGATTTTTTCTCTTTGGTATTTTTTCTAAGCTTCTTCATCTTGGTCATATTCTTCGTATTCTTCATCATCTTCATTGTCATTTACTTGGGTATCATCTTTTTTCTCATCATCTTAATCACTGGACTCGTCAGATTGCTAACCAAAATTATCATGATAGTCATCTTCTTCTTCATCATCAATTGAGTTACTATGCTCAGTGTTAGTCAAACTTTTGCTCTCCTCATCTCCTTCTGTAAGAGCATCAAATTGATAATTGTCTTCTCCCATTCTTAGAGAATCACCTTCTGATTGTTACTCATTATTAACTTACTCTCCATTGTGAGAAGAATGTATTGTGACAAAATTAGATCTCTCATCAATTTGAGCTTTATTCTTTCTCTTATGTTTTTTATTAATATTAATAGCTATCTTACTGTCAAGATTTGAGCTACTTTCGCTCTATGGTAATTCAGTTTATGTGTCTTTTTGTTGCTCTTGATCTTATAAATCTTCAATAGAATTATAATTGACTTTAAGTTAATAGCTGTTAGTTTTTTTAATAATTTGCTCTTCTTCTATTTTAATACTTTGCAAATTTACTTTTTCCTCATTTAGAATAGCATCGTGCTTCTAATTCTAAATAATCTAAGCCTCTTATATATTATTTTACTAATTTTTTTAAGTTAATTAAATTTAATCAACAGATTTTATTTAATTAGAAGGTTCCTATATAATATTTTAATTTTTATGAGGAGTTTACTGGGTATTAGATTAGTCATTTGTAGCTTCTAAATTTATTTATTATTTTTTTTCTTATGATTGATCAGCTTTTATTTAAGTTTTATTTATGTGGGATCTGTGGTGTGTCTAATGAATAAGCTATGAACCATTTTGATATTCTTTTAAAGCAGTTTATCTAATATCTTCTATTTTCTTTATGGTATATTCAATAAAGCTTTTAGGATGATTATTTTCAAGGTCATTTAGGAAAAGACTCAAAAGCACTTTAGAATCTTTATTTGAGCTATTATTTCCATTATGTTAAACTGTCTAACTTGGTTAATTTTGTGATAGATTTTTCTATAAACTTAATTAATCTTATTTTTATCCATTATTTTAAATTTATTATTCGGCAAGCTGTTCACTATTCAAAATATCAATAGAAGGAGACGTTTTTCTGTTTGGAAAGATAGTTTCTATTGTTTAAATTTAAATTGTATGTTAGTTATTATTCTGAAGATTATTGCTTTCAATTGACGTACCATGATTGCTACCTTGTTAGGATCCATTTAAGATTTGTTTATTGTTATAGTTGTTATTTATAGTGCTATTATTGTTAGTGTTATTGCTAATATTTTGTGTTGTTATGTTATTAATGCTGTTTGCACTATTATTATGAATTGTGTTGTTGCTTTAGTTGTTAATATTTTAAGTATTTATTTGGTTAGGTTTTGTTTAGTTAATTATATTATGATTTTATTGTGAGATTGAATTTTATTATGTTTAATTTTGAATTGCTTCAGATAAACTAAAGCTGTTATTGTGGCTTCTGATAGCATCGAGATTGCTGCTTTCATTGTTGATATTTAAGTAATTGTTATTTATTGCAATATTTTAGTTTGTAGGACTATCGTTACTGTTTCCATTAACTGAATTAGCTTTCTAGGAAGAGCTTTTTTAAACTTTATCCTAAATTTAATCGCTTTGAGTTTTGTCATTGTTACTTTCTTCTTGATTTATATCATCGAGGAACTTTTGCATAATTATATTTTTATTGACTTCTTAGCTGACTGAGAATTTATTTATAAGAGGCTTAATCACTTTGTTGAATGACTTGTATAGCTTTAGAGCATTGACACTCTTATCTGGGATAACAGACATGTCATCGTTAATCATACTTCTAATGTAAGTTGTAACTACTCTATGTATAATGTTAACACTCTTATCAATGTTGACGTTATTTATTTTAGGTATTAGATGCTCATCTGACTTTTCCATGAACCAAGCTTGGATCATTCTGATATTTGAAATATATTAGATGTACTTATTTTTCTTTTTATCGAGCGTCATATATTTAGAGCGCACAGCAAATCTTTGGCGATGTTTTGATTCCTTCTCAATACAGATGGTAAATGGAATGACATATGGATACTTTTTCATCATGCTAAACATAAATCTAGGAGTAAGATGAACTCCTTCAATGATCATTGGTTCGTTTTTTTTGGCATACTGCATAATAACCTATTTGTTTTTAAATGATAAAATTGTAAATAAAGAGAATTTGCATATTAAAAGAAGCAGTAGATAGTCTGATCTGTTTTAATAATATTTAGAAATATCTCTTTAAATAAAATTGATCTATTTAATTTAATAACGAAAGAACTGACTCTCCACCACAAATAAAAAAAATAATTAAAAGTAAAAGATATTTTTATGCGCGAATCTTTGAATTAAGGATCAGAAGAGAAAAAAATTGAATTAAAGTGGTATTATTGAAATACTATTCAATAATTGATTCATGAAAAATATTTAAAAGGGATTGAAAGCTATTGGTAAAAGCCTTCATTAACTTAAATTTTTCCCTGCTTAATCTCTTATACTAAACGATGCTTGTCATTATCGATATTATGATTGTTTTCTTTGGTCCTTTTATATGAGGAGATAATGCTATCAATAATTAAAGAGTTTTTTTTCATTATTAATTTGATCTAATACTTAATTGCACTTTTATAAATTCCAACTTTTGTTATTTGAAAAGTCTTTAAATACTAAACTAATTAGTGTTTATTGAATACCTTAACTTGATCTAGTTAATAATCTTATTGTTTGCTTAAGAATGATAAAGTTAGGAGTAATGAATACTTATTTACACTATTTCAAAATGCTAATTTGATTTAAATTAATTTATTTGAATGATGAATCTAAAATTTTTAAATCTCCATTATTTATTATCCTAAAAAAACTAAAAAATAGCTCAAATAATTGGCAATAAGGAACTTTGCTTTTTATTTTAGTTATAACTGATTAAAAAATAATAACTTATTAAACTCTATTCCATTTAATTCAAAATATTTGCAATCATACTGAAGAGATTTCTTTATATTTAAAATGTAAATGATTTTGAATTTCATACATTTTCTAGCTTTTGTTAAACTAACTTGCATTGAATTTTATAACCCTGAATGGTTTTCTTGGATTCCTTGGTAATTGTGTCATCCTTTAGAATTTTGCCTGCTTCATACGTACTACTGAAAAGCAAAGGCTCCTCAGACTCCTCCATAAAGTTTCTCATTATATGCCTGATGCTATCAGTACTCAATACTGTTGGAATCTAAAAACGGGAGGCAAGTATACTGGATAAAGTTGATTTACCTGTCCCTGAAGTACCTCCAAGTAAAATGATCAAAGGATATTTTTTCTAAAGAATTTACATGCACATATCAAAGTATTAAATTAGTTTTATAGATGCGTTTTCTTTGTGCGGCTTTATGTAATTATTTGATTAAGCAAATTCTACTATTCCTTTATAAAGCTAAGATGAAAGTAAATAAGTTCTGGCCATTTTAAACTTTCCAAAAGCATCTTGCAAGCTTTGCTAATAATTACTTTGCATAGATACTGTTTGTTTATAGTGCTGCTTTAAAATATCACAGAAATAACTTGCATCTTTGTATTTAAATCCTATTAATTGAAGCGAATACTTAATTGTATCAAGTGGAAATACTTTATATGGCTTTTCTGACGAATCACTCGATTTCCCTTCTTCTTCCTTTGCTTTAATGTCATAATCAGCTTGTACAATTTCATCACTCTTCTTTTGTTGTGGAATCTAAGGAGTGAATGAATAAACAGAATTGTTGCTTTCTTCATAAAGACTTCTGGTGGCGCTTTGGGCAGTATTTTAAGCTATTTGATTGCCATTCTAATTATTCTAAGCAGCATTTAAAGAAGAAGGAGGATTGTGCTTTCCTTCGTTGTTTAATTCCTATTTATCTCCTATAGCAGCTGCGCTTTTATTAGGTTTTGAGCCTTTCTTTTGAGAAACAGCCTAATCTTCAATCAAATAGATTAAAATTTGCCTCTAGATTTCTTCGTTTTTTGCGATCATGGAGGATATAAAGAAATCTTCTTTGTTAGCGAATTTTCAATACTTTGAAAAGAAAAAGATGCAATTCGAAGTTAATTAAAAATACTATATTATATCACTTTTTGCAAAAAAAAAAATTATGATTTTACTCAATTAAAACTTTTTGGTGTTTTTATTATAATGAATAATTTATCTTTTATTCCTATTATTAATTATCCAACAAGCAAACAAGCGAGCAAGCAAACAAACAAACAAACAAACAAATAATCAATCAAATAAATTAAATAACTCACTAATTAACATTCTATTCTAAATCTCTAACTCATTATTTTGTTTTTCTTTTTATCTTAATAGTAATTATTTATTATCCAGTTTTCAATTTACACCTTTGTAAACCTTTGTAAATTGAAACCACCCCCCTCCTCTAAAACTCTTTGAATTTTAAGTTAACGCTTCCAATTCTAATTTTAGTCTCAAATTATATAAATGAATCAATAAATAAATGATCAAATTTTTGTCAATCTGAATCATTCTTCTTGTGCTCAATATTTCAAATCCTATCTTACTATTTAAAATTAATAAGAAAATAAAGAGGTTTTACATATATCATTACAACAATACCCTTTACAAATTTACAACTTTTAATAAAATATTAGTTATTTTTTATTTTTGATAAAAATATTACTAAATTTTCACAAAAATCCTATTTTTTAATAATTCATCATTTTTCTAAAAACAATATTAATAATTAGCAAAGATTTAGTCTCTAAATCAGTAAATCTCTATGTAAATTATTATCGAAAAATCCTAAATTTTCTTTTTCAAATTTCACTACTAAATCTAGGATAATTTCTATTTATAATAAAAAGGCATTTTTATTTAAGAAATATCTCTTACTTTTAATAAACCCAACAAAATTATTTAAAATAATTTGAAAGATTTTTATAAAAACATAATGCATTAGATAAATACGAGAAATATTTTATACAATCTAATTTAAATCATCTTTATCATATAATTTTTATGCAAAAAATTAATAATTATTATCATTATTTAATTAAAATTATTCAATAAATTAAATTAATTATTAATTTTAAAATGATGATGAGAAATTTTATATTTTAAAAATATTATTTAATCATTTTATAAAATGACATTACATTTAATTAATTAATTATAAAATAATTTGATTTTGGAAAACATTTATAACTTTCAATTAACATTTTTTTGAGTAAATTTTGATCTGTATTCAGGCACTCCTGTCCAATCAAAGTTGCCTCTTTCTTATAATAGTTCATCTAATCTACCTACTCTTTCAGCACGCTCTAGGACATCCATGCATTTGTTATAGTCATAGTAATTGAAAGAATATTTATCACTCATTCTAATGTAAGATTCCTCTACATCCTATGCGAAGTAGTTTTTGCCAACCCAGAAACCAATCAGTGGTAATCCAATGTATTTAGTTGTATTTAAGATGAATCTGAAGTTTTTAATTTTAAAGTTAGGCATAAAAAATCTCATAAGAACTTGATCTACTAAGAACACAGCACCAAATGTACCGAAAGTAAAATTAGCTGTGGTATTTAAATATTTGAAATGCATCACCTTCAAGTATTCTTCATCTTCGGGATCAATTACTTTGAATATGTCATTGTTTTCAAAAAAGAAGTTGAAAAACTCACTTCTGTTTTAAGAAATCATATCAAAATGTGCATGTCTATGCTCAGTTATTGAAGGGTCTCTATTTTACTTTTTCATCTCTATATTCGCTCTTGCTATTTTACTTTTTTAGTACTTTGAATTCAAATTTTAGTTAAATTACTAAATTCTATCTATCTATTTACTTCCTTTTAAAACTTCTAAATAAATAAACTTTTTTTATCTAAAAATAAATAATGTTTTTATATACTAATTATTGATCACTCTCTCCCAAATATCTTTAAGTTGATTTGAATTATAGTGTTCCTTTCTAGAAAAGAAATTTCTGATTTATTCAGCCAAAAAGGTTAATTACACTCGCATTGTTAAAATATTAATTAAATTTTAAATTTATTTAATTTTACATTTATAATATTGCATTTTACATTTTAAATCTAATTTCACAAATTACTCAAAATATATATTATAATTTACAAATATAATTTTAAAATTTAATTTTAATATTATTATATATTAAATTTATTTAAAAAATTAATTAAAAATTATATAAATTTGCTTTGAAATAAGTTATTGAAATGAAATTCAATAAAAGATTTTATATTCTTTTGAATTTATGATTTTAATAATTTATGTTAAATTAATGTTTAACAAATAATTATACTAATTAATAAGTATTTCTTTCAATAGTAAATTTATGTTTTAAAAATCTAGATAAATAAATATTTTATCATAAAATCAGCTAAGCTTTTAAAAAAATGATTTATTTCCTTATTTTTATATTAAATAACTAAGTAAGATTTTAAAATGTGTAATTAATAATTAATTCCAAAATAAAAACCCATAAAATTTAGCATTTTATTTTAAAAAATAATAATTAATTAATAGAACAAAAATAAAGCTTATTTATATACAAATTGGTTAAAATTTATACTATAAATAGATCTAATCTATATTACAATACAGCTATAAACCTTATTGAAATTTACATTGTTTTAATATAGAAATATTATAAATATCCTAATTTATATTTTTTTACTTATTAATTTATTTTGAATAAATAATCATATCAATTTAATTAATATAATAAATATGCATTTTACTAAAATTTATCACATTTATAATATGTTTGTTATTTGTAATTTTTTTAAATAGAAGATAAAATATTTCTAAATAAAATTTGCTCTTTTTTGTAAATCCAAAACACTTTTTCAAAAAATAAATATTTTATTAAAGTTATTAGAAATTAAAGATTTTAATTTAGATTTTATGTTTGATATAAATTTTACTTAAATTTTTAATAAAATTTTAGTTTTGAGTTTTGTGTTAAAAATTGCTTAAAAAAGATTATCGAACTTAAGATAATGTGATTAAATTTAAAATAATTTAGTTATAGCGAGCAATTTATTAAATTAAATTTCAAATTTTATATTACGAAAAAGTATTTTCTTAATTTTAGTGGCAATTTTTTTTTAATTTAATTTTTTGAAATAAAAATTCTACATGCCCTTCTTAGTTAATAATTTAGTAGGATTTATATGATTTGGTGATTCGAATTAAAAAATTCCACACACCAAATACTACAACAAAGCTGAAAAAAGAATTAGCTATCTTTCCACTTATAATTTACTTTGCAGTGATGATATATTAATCAGCATAATTATGAGACCTTTTATTGTATTCAAGTAACTTTATTTTTAAGTAGATTGATATATTGATTTAGGAGAAGAATGATTCTATACTCGAATAGAGGAACAAAATGCAAAATAGTAATTGTAAAATTAAATTAACTGTTATCAATCAAAAATCCATAATATCAAAATAGATAAATTATTTATCAATTGTAATTTACTATAATAAATCTTGAGAGATAAACAAAATTTGCTATTATATCATGATTTAAGATTAAGTTACAAACAAAGTTACATAGAAGGATATAGACGAAGATACAGAATTTAAAACAGAGACAATCAGTAGAGAAAAAAAGAACTTAGTTTATATAAAGCCAAATGCTTCGTTAGCTCTTTAACTTCTTTAGCAAACTAAGCCTTCATCTCAATCTAATGAAAAGCTAGTAATAAACAATAAAATTATTAAAGATTTGTTGAATGAGAATAAAAAAGGAAAAACTCAAGATGTTTTACCAACTTAAAGTGATAGCAGCACAACAAAATTATAGCAGCATCTGTAATAAAAAATTTAGAAGAATTCAATTCAAAAAAGGAGTGATGATACTTTAGATATAAACGGATAAGTAGTAAAACAAGAGAATGATGATAGGATGCAAAATCTAAAGCCTAAGCAGTATAAAATATGCAAATTTTAAAAATTTTCCATAACTATTTAATTAATACAAATAGAGAGACCTAATTGAATGTTAAGAGATTAAGACAAATGACAGAGGATAGCACTTGCAATCAATAAACTTAAAATATAAATAGCTATTCAAATCTTGGTTCACCAATTGATTCAAAAAAGATACCTATAAGATTGAATGAGTCTAATATTAATAAAAGGAGTAGTGTTTAATTGAACCATAGAAATTCAAAATAGAATATTTAGGCTCCATTTTCATTCATTTAAATAAGCGCTAAATTCAGAGACGATTCGAAGCAAAATTAAGGAAATATTTCAACTACTAGCAATGGAAATTTGACTCTTAGCTAAATGCATAAATTGGATGACACTTATAAAATTAAAACTAACAACATGCTCAATTCGAATAGGAGGATTAATGGATCAGATATTTCTTCTGTTAAAAGTCTCAGGGAGGTAAAATCCAACGATCAAGCCAATCATACTTCCAAAGTTATAGAAAATTCATATATTAATTAGAGAAACTTAAGCACAAATATGTAAGCGAGTTCTTCAATTTACAATGTTAGAAATTCTATCACATCACAATTCTAAATACAGACTTAACATAATTTCAGTAAAAATTAAATACCTTCACCAACAGGTTTTTTTGAAGGTTTTTCAAAGATAAACTAAAATTATTATCCTCAAGCTACTTTAGGAATGGAATCTACAAGGTCATAGAATAAAGATAAATTTTTATATACACTTAAGATAAATAATGTCAACACAGATGAATAAGATAATAACATACCAAGCCTATAATCAATACAAGCTAATCTCTCAAATCCGCCTTCATCCTATTCTCAAAAACACCCTTTAGTTAAACCCTTCACTTAAATTGACTTATCATAAGTTCCACCTACATTAGGCTCTATGGGGGAGATATTAACATTTAGGAGTAATATGAATAATAATGGGCATAGTACTAAACAAGGATAAAGTACCACTGCCTCTATAAATTTAAATATAAATGGAGGTTTTAGCTCTACTAAAAGCAAAAAATTTGCATAATCTTTCACTCAGCTAACAAAAATTGTGACATCAAAACAATCTCCTGATAAATCTCCCAAAAATCAGAATCAAGATTTGTATTATAAAAATTAAGACAACGAAAAAAAACAATCTTTTATCAAAATCATTAAAGAAGATTAGTCTATTTAAAGCTAGCTTGAATCTTCTTTAAAAAAAGAAGTACCTTCAGCCCTTTCAGAAGGTCCTACTTCGAGACAAGAGTTAATCTAAATGCAAAAGTGGTTTTAAAACTCACTAAATTAAATTTAGAAAATGAATAATTCAAAAAAAGTAGATCACTTATCCTCTTTGGTAGAATTAGCTTGCCAAGAGTTGCTAAGATAAATTTCTATAGAGTGTTAAGAAAGAGGAGACCTTCTGCAAAGCGTAATATAAAATTTTAAATGTTTAACAAAATAATCAATTAAATAAATATAGGTGATGAAATATTAGGTTTTTTCTCTGAGAGAATAAATAGAAAAGTAGAGAGTTGAATTTGAAAAAATTAAGAAGCAACAAAAAGATGAATATCTGTCGTCTCATAAAACTTATGAGGGAATTTTTCAATCCAAAGATGAGGAAATCAGTAAACTAAAAAGCTAACTGTCTGAATTACATTCTAAACTTAAAGAAAACATCACTCAAATGGAAGATAAAATTTAAAATGATAAAATATTAAGAGATCAACTAACTAAATTTAAAGAGTTAGTAACTTACATGAAATAAAAATAAAGTGAATCTTAACTTGAGAACTATAAATTAAGAAAGAAAATTAAGAAAGTTGGTAATAAACTGAAAGACGATAAGAAGGAACAAAATACTTCTTCATTTAGTAAAGGGCAGCACTAACTTGAAAGTGGAAGCAAAACACACTAGACTAATACTGAATAAAATAACAACTAATCCCATGAAAGTTCTATAAATAGCGAGTAATTACCTTATTGGTCTTCAAATATTAGAATTTGAATTAAAATAAATTTGAGAATTTTCATTTTATTTGAGAAACATTTTTTATTTTATTTTAAGTTAATTATTTTATTTTAAATTTTTTTCTTTTTGAATAAAAATAGTTTGTTTATCGTTGATGAAAATAAACCAAGTGAGCGTTTGATTAATATAGGAGGAGTAAACGAAAGTATTGAAAAACTCAACTATGTTAGATATACGAATCCTGAAGATGTGAAGAAATTAGAAGTCAATTAAACTTAAACTGGAGCCTCACTGCTAGTGCTCAATGATATGAGAGAAGCTGAAGTACAAACAGAATTAGTTAATTTATTAGATGATGAATATGATAGCATTCTGTAGGATAAACTCACATTTGATTAATTTATGTACAAAGTTGAGAATTAAGAAGCTTAAGTGGAGTATTTAAAGGAAAGAGAAATAAATTTAATAGAGTAAATAGAATCTCTTAAGGCATAGATGAGTAGAGCTGATGAATAGCAAGCTAATGCCCTTTAAAATTTTTAAATTACTTCTCCTCTCATCTTAAATGTTGCTTCCAGTAGTCGCTATTCTGGATAGGATTTTGATGTTTCTTCATTAGCATCTTTTACACCACATTTAAAGAAAAAAGTTGATACAGTAGATACTCTGCTTACAGAAAAATATAAAAATATCATGCAAAAACTTAACTTAGATAGCAAAAATGTTTCAGAATCAGTTTCAAGTGATTCCAGTTTCGATGAAGATGAAGAAGATAGCCCTGTGCCGATAAGCAAAGATGAAAAGGCTGCCAGGAGAGCAAAGAGATAAAATCTTATTAAGGCTGTATAAAAGAAAACAAATGTACGTTAGCTTGGTGAAAAAGTAATAAAATATCTTTATTTATATTTGAATTTTATATTAATTAATTATGTTTTATTATTAGATAAACTAAGTAGAATCACTCTTCAACGATATAGGTAGATAGATTGTTGAAAAAGTAAAGAAGAATAAGTATTATAAATTTAGAAATTTTATGCCTCTTCCCACTCTATTGAAGCAAATAAACTTGGTTTACCTGGAGAGGATGAGAATGATAAATGAAAACCCGAGAATAAAAGAATAAGAATGCAGCAACTTTACTTACTTCTTCTTAACAAAGCTTTACGGTTTTAAAAAAATAGTTGACTAAAAGTTCATAATATTTATGCTTTCCATCAAGAAATATTTGTCGATATTAAGGGTAAATATGTTTGCTAGATTTATTGGTTTAATTGAAAATAGAACTTTGAACTTCTCTTTAGATGAATGTAATAAGTACATTGAAGTACTTAATTATGTATTTAATATATCGACCTTTGGGTAGTAACCTAATCCAATAGAAAACGATGCACACTACATGATTCCATTTATCAGAGCTATGGCATTTGTGGGTAAATCAAATAAACTTTTTATAAAATTGGTTTAATTTTTATTTTTATTATCAAGGGAATTTTGTTGACTCAAGAATGACATACGATGAATAAACAGAATTTAAAAAAGATATTGAATCTCTAAAAGAAATTGACTCTAAAGGAATTCATACAAATGGCATAATCGATTTTGATGTTTTTTTAAACAAAATGCTTGCAAAATATAGATAATTAGTTAATAGGGCCAAAACTTATGTCATTAATGCATTTGCTGCTTCCGATTTAGATGGTAATGGAGTCTGTAATTTGGATGAATTTTTAATTTTGAACAGACACATTGAAGTTGATATATATGATGAAGATGTTTTGACTTAGATTTTCTAAGAAAATGCAGATAGAATAATAGATAGTGAGCCTAATCTCTCATTCGATAAGTTTGCTGTAGTATGCGTTGATTATAATTTGTTTTCAGATGAGCAACAAGATAAATTTTTAGGTATTCGCCATAAGAGAGAAATAGATTTTAAAATGCAAGAATTATAAACCGAGTGGATATTTAGAAGACGTGAGCTAAAGGCAATATTTGAATAACTTAATTTAATTTCAGCAGAATAAAAAGAGAAATGGCTCCAAATCATTGATGTGTTAAATGATAAATTACAAACTGCTGTTTAAGATGAATTTAAACCGTTACTTATTGCTTACAAGATATTGTAAAATGAATCTAAAACTCTTCTTTCTCTAGAAGAAGAAGTCAAAAGAGATGAAGAGCTGCTAAATCAATACCACGAAAAGGCTCTAAAAGACTAAAAGGAGTAATAAAATAGCTTTTAAATTTTAGACTAATCAAGTCGTCTTTCAGAAAACAGCTCTCCTAAAATCACCAAAAAAAATAGAAGTGGTGGTAATTCAATCACATAAATGCTATAGATTCCAGTTGGAAATAGTATTATAAATTTAAGTGGTCAGAAAAGAGTCTCTTAATATGCTACCTAAAGTTAGTAGTAATCAAGTTTATCTCAGATACCTCAAGTATTTACCTTTAGTAATCCCTCATTAACAAACTAATAAAGCTCTACTTCAATTACTAATATTGTTTCTTCTTAGGCTAGCACTACAAATATAGAATAAAATTTAAAGGACGCTAATTTTATAGAGTTGATGCTTTAAAAACTTAAAAAAGTACAAAACAAAGAAAAGTTTTTGGTAAATATCTTATTGAAAAATGGGGTGGAAGAACCCACTGAAAATGATATCAACTAAATTCAAAGCATTATTTTAGCCTTAGATTAAAATACTGCATCTAATGAGCAATAATAAAATGTTAAATAGATTCTATTCTCATTCCTTATGAGATAAATTAACTAATCTAAAAAAACTTCAAATTCTTAGACTCTAATTTAATGAACAAATTCAAGTATTTATTATTTCAACTTTTTAATTCAAAATTATTTATAGAGAAGGCAAATAATTAATCGACTTTCATATTTGCAAAATAAAAAGTAAAAAATTTGCTTACATATTTTACAAAATTCAATCAGAAAGTTTTTAAAATTATTTATTTTAATTTGTGCTAATGCACTTATTTATTGTATTTATTTATATGCAAAAAATTCTTTAAATTTACTGTAATTACTTAGGTAAATTAATTAATCAATTTAACTAAAATGTTTTAAAACCGAAAAGTTTATAATTTATTTTTAATTTCAGAAGGTGTATTCTTATTTTATAAGATGATAATAAGTAAATAAACTATTTTGAATAAAAAGCATAATTTATAAACTTGCTTGTTTGATGAAATAAAAAAAAAAAATATTGATTTAAATATTAAATTATTATTATTTAATCTAAAATGAACACTTTCTAATTAATTATTGTCACTTGAAATCTATTATATGAAATATTACTTTTTAGATTTGGTTTGAATAAGCTTTTATTTAAATATGTTTAAACTCTACATATTAATGAGTATTTATATTAAATTTCTTCAAAAAGTATTAGGGGAATGAGCAAATTTTTGAAAAAACACCTATGATACTTAATTACTTATAGATAATAAATTAAATATTTTTTAGATTAAATATTCTTTAAATTTATCATATTTTTTTTGTAGGAAAAAATTTAAAAACAAAATAGCAAAGGTTGTTTAGCTGTGTTTGCTCTATATAATAAAAATAATTATAAAACAATAATCTAAATAACACATTTAATTAGAAATATATTTATTATTATAGCTATGATAAATACTTATAATTTATTTTATAATTAAACTAAAATTAATTTAATTAATAACTGAGGTTTAAATAAATTTTAAATTAAATTATACTTTTTTAAATTTAGTTTTTAAATAAAGAAGTTTTTTACATTTAAATTTTTTATTTCATTTTCTAGAATAACAATAAAAGAAATCTCAAAAAACATTAGGTAGATGAGCTATTTTTTGAAAAGATTTGAAATAGATATACTCTTAATTAATTGTTACTGTATATTTATTATTTAAATATTTTTTTAATAAAATAAATTAAATATTCTTTTAATTTGGCAAATACATTTTAATTTTAAGTAATTATGTTAATGTACGGTAAATGGATTATTGAATTAGTATTTTATTATTAAAATAAAATAAATCATTTATTAAAAAGGGAATAAAATAAAGTATCAATCAATAAAATATTTTTATAAATTATTTATGCTTATTTGAATTTTTAGAATTTATTCTATCTATTTCTATAAAAGACAGACTGTTTTCTAAATCATTCAGGATTATTTTTTTTGATTATGTTTGAATGCAATCAATCCAATCGTTTTACAGGATGAATAATTTAAAGTTATGAAAACTAATTAGAATTTTTAATAATTTTTTACATAGTAATAGACCTAGTTGGAAGCGTCTTATTTAGAATTAAACAAATTGATATCAGCAAATTAAATTAAATGTTTGATTGATAGATTGATTTTGTTATCTATTCTGATAGAAATTTATCATGTTTGATAATTAAATTGTTTAGAATAAAAAGAAAAATTTTCAATTAAAGCGTAAAAATTAATATTAGTTATTAAAGTAGTAAAAATGAATAACAAATACCCAAATCTTTAGGATTAGGTTAGGGGAAACGAGTAGTAATTTAATTAAGATGACGAATATGAAAATATAGATTACGTTGAGGATGATGAAAATGACAATGTTTAAGATAATAATAATTAGTAATATGGACAAAATATTAGAAACAGTAAGTATAATCAAGATGTTTAAGAATTACCAGCTATAGATATAAATACACTAAATAATTATTTTAAGCCTGATCCCATTTTGGAAGGGTTGGTTGTTGATATAATAGATTATTCAAGCAAAACTGATTGGTATTTCACATTAAATTCAAAATCAATAATCCCATTTTTAACTTATTTTTCATAACTTTATAAATTTTCTTATTGAAATAAATAATTGTTTAAAAAAAAGGGGTATTGTTGAACACGTTTTGTATCAAATCAAGTCTTATAAAAGGGGCAGAGAGTCAGATTTTATAATAGTGTAAAGGAGATATAGTGATTTTGAATGGTTAGTGAAAGAATTCGATTAGAAATATATTGGAATTATTATCCCTCCTCTACCAGAAAAGAATGTTCTTTCTAAGATTAATTTTCAAAAAGTTGATTTGATAAAAAGGCCAGAATTTTTGCAAGAAAGACTCATTTGCTTAAAGGCTTTCTTAAAAAAAGTATTAGACCACCCTAAACTTTCAAAAACAAAAGAGTTTAAATCATTTATAAGGGATAGTGATAATGTAAGCATAAACTTTTTCTACTGGAAATGAAATTAATTAATGTTAATTAATTAGGATTTTTCAAAGTTCAAGGAGAAGTCCTTCACTTAGAGACAAAGTGCTAATGAACCTATTGGAAGTGGAATGATAAAAAAATTTTACAATTCTGTTTCCACTGGTTTGACAACTGCAGTTGATTACATTTCTGGTACAAGATAAAAGAAAGAAAGATAAAAAACTAAGGAAGATGAAAAATTTGAAAACTACGAGAGATATTATTAAAATTAAAAAGAAAAAATATCAGAAACCACAAGATGCTTACATCACATCTTTGAGTTCAAAAAGAAACAAGCAGAAAATATGACACAATTCTCAGCTATTCTAGATCAGTTAAGTAAATCAAATTCAAATTTTTTTTATCATTATTTTAAAAAAATTATTTTAGGAGTTAATTATTTTAATTTATGTTTTTAATATTATAATCCATCAGAGAGTTAGAAAGGAGTTTCTGAATTGAAAGACACGACTTACAAGGCTTCAGAGTAGCAAGCTAAAAACTCTAATGATTTAATTTCAAGTATCGAAGGACCACTAAAAGTAAATTAATTTTTATCTAAATAAAAAATTAGAATAATATTAATTTATTTAGGAACAAATCAAACACTTTGACTCATGTCTAGGAATTTTGAGTCACAGAAAGGAGCTCTTACTAAAAATATTTGATAACTAAGTAAAAATAGAATAACTATTAAGACAAGCTGGAAAGCAAGTAATTTGATAAATTAAAAAATTTATTTAAAAATAATATTTGTAAAATTTAAAAAGGATGAAATAGATAATTTAAGAGATGAAGTTGAAAATGATGAAAGAAGATTAGCAACGCTTTAATATTTATTTTAAGAGGATAATGACTACTTTAAAAACATGATATAATAATAAATTAAAGAAATTCTACAGTCATTTTCTGGTAAATCTATTGAGCATTCTTAACATGTAAGATTTTTAACCTAATTAAAAAAATAAATATACTTACTTAATTAACACTTAAATAGATGGCAAGAATATGGCAAAATTCTAATTGATTTAACCTATACATGAACTAACTCTATATTTAATACTTTATAATAGACAAATTATTAATTGAAAGGTTCTATATAAATTATATATTATATGTTATAGTAATCTTGAAATAAATAATCTAAATAAATCATGATCAAAATCGAGAAAATAATTACTTTAGATAATAATAATTAAAAAACAATAAATATTATAAATATATGAAAATGATACTTTGTTCTATTACAATAAAAACTATTTAAATGTAATTTAGAGAATAGTTTCTTAAATAAATAAAATAATTAATTAGTAATATAGATTCTATCTAAATTTGATAATTATATTTTTTGAATAACATTTAGATCAATTTATTTATTTTATTCTAAAATTTTAAAATCTTATGTAATATTATATTCAGCTTAATTGGATGAAGACTTACTTCCTAAAAATATTAATTTATTTCTTCTTTAGTTTTTTTATTTTCAAAAATCTTTTAAAATATAAATTAAAGAAATAGTTTTATTTTTTGAGTTGCATTTTTTAATTTTAATTGAAGAAATTATACAATTATTAATTTTTTAAATTAGTTTAATAATACTTTTTATTTAAAATATGCTATTCAAGTATTAAAAAAATTATTTGAAAGAAATTTTTAATTATTCCTAAAGTAACTCCAACACTTCTAAACTCTGATAGGTGTTTGCCTTTTCTTGTGCAGAGCATAGATTAAATTAATAGGAACTAACTTAAAAAGAGAATACCTTAATACATTATAAAAAATTTTCATCATAATTTTAATATTGAATAATTTTTTTACCACTTCAAATCAGAATTATTTTGATGTAATAAATTTTTTATAATTTTATTTAACATATGATAAAATTAAATTATGAATAGGAAGAGTATTTATTTTTTATAACAAAATAGCAATATTGTATTTAATTAAACATCAAATTAAAAAAAGAAAAACAGAAGAATAAAATCAAAAGTAAAACAAACCTTATGAAATTTATAGAATATCTTAAAAATTTAGACATCTTTTCAGAGTCTATACAATTCAATGCCAGCAAGTAACACCTAAGAAAAAAAACAGTAGCAGGTACACTATTAACGATACTAATAGTTTTTACAACTATGCTCTATTTTATATACTAATCATGCCTTTACTTTAGTGGATAAATGGAACCTAAATTTAGATAACAATCTTTTGTATCCGATAATGTTGAAATCTAGTTAAACAATGAAATGTTTGGATTTGATTACTTCGCTGCTTATCAAGGTAAATACTTAAATGAAATGCAAGCATAGCAGAATAAAACATATATGGTGTTTTTAGCTAATTTTGTTTTCATGAATGGTACTCAAAATTAAAAGATACCATTAGAGATAATAAAATGCAAAAGTCCATAGTTGCAAGGTCTAAACTGCTTTGATTTCAGTAAATTACCTTACTAAGCATTAATTTTGAAAAATAATTCTTAAGATTTTTCATATATTAACTTTTTGGCTTACAGATGTTCTGATGTTGATTGGTTCAAAACTTTTGTACCAAATAATTGCGCAGATGAATAATCAATAGATAATTTATTTAATTTATATTCGTTTGTACTATAAGTAAAAACATAAGTTTCTTAATTTAATGTTTCTTCATAAACATTTGAAAATCAATATAAAAGCTAAACCTTTTTAACCACACCTAGTATATTCTAATACAATGAGTTTAAAATTTAAAGTTAATCTACAAGCGTGAAACAAGGTTATTTAATATAATAAGAGCAAATATTTTCATCTCCATTTTCATATTAGATTGTTAGTTAAGCATATCCTCTTGATCAAATTACAAAAACCAGAGGAATTAAATCTTTGTGTTAAGTATTATTAATTGCTGACGAAAGTGTTAACTACTTTAGCATATAATTTCCAATATATACCGAGGTATTAGCAATATGTAACAGTTCCTTAGCTCTTTTATTACTTTTTGGAATCTTTTGTAGGAAATTAGCATAAAATTTTATCAGAAGAGATATTCTTTTTATTTTAATGAAGAACTTCTTTTCAGGAACATACTTAAATCTACTATAGCATAATAATTTATCTAATAATACCAATTAAACAGTAGAAGTAAATTTAATTTAGGATGAAAATATTCAAGAAAAATAAATCGAAGAAGGTGAAGAAGTCAAAAAGGATATTCTACTTCCATGCTTAACACCAAATTCAAGCTAGAGAGTATTTTTATAACTATTGAGCAATCCTAAAATTAGTACGGAATAAGATTATATCTAAGAAGATTTTGAGAGTGAAGCCAAAAAAGCAGAAAAATATATAGATTCATTAAGAGTTACAGAAAAGAAAGAAATTTCGTTATAAATTAACCAGGATAAAAAAATAGATGTAAAGAACTCAACAAATATTATAAATGAAAATGAAATAATCCAAAAATAATTTAAAAACGTATCTAAATAATCATAATAATTTTACTAAAACAATAATTCAAACAATAAATAAAGAATGAGAGGATCAACCTCATATACACACTAAAGCGTACTATAGAAATTTGATTAATCTAATTAAGAACATGAGATAATAAATTTTAAAAACTCTTGCTCTTAGATAAATAAGTGTTTTTAAAATTTAAATGACAAATCCTTACAATTAAAGCTTGAATAAATTTTCTCTAAAACTGTGTAAGTTTTTTTTTTTCAGTAAAAATACAATACTTAATTTGAATTTCTATTGATAATCTTATTTAAATTTTATGGTTCCTTTATTTAAAAAAATTTTTTTACTCTTTTACTGGACTTTGGAAAAAATAAATTAAGATAATTACTTTAAATTAAAGGTTTTATAAAAAAAAGGAGTATTTATAATTTAAAGGATTTAAATAATAAATATTCAGAGAGATTGAATAAAAAGTAGATGATAGCTTAGATTTCTACGCATTTTATAAAGACATCTTATTACTTAAAAAAGCAATCATGGTTATACTAAACAAAGAATAATTTGCGGCATTGCAAGTAATTGGAATAGATTTAGAAACAATAAACAAAAGTTAAGATAAGATAAAATTAGATAACTAAGAAGGTAATAATTTATTTTTATTAATTAAATTTTAACATAATCTTCTAAAAATAGTCGAAAAATAAGCAAATCACTTTTAACAGTAGTATGAAATACTCCATTCAAAGGAGCTACAATTATAATATATTAATTAGTTTTTAAAGAGGAGTTTAAATAGTAGATAAAATTTAGATATTATTGATATGAGAATATTATCTTCTTTATTAATAAATTAAAATTGATAAGCTTAAGATAATAAAGCTTTTCCTACAATATAATCAATATTATTTTATGTTCTACACGTTGATAGTTTTCCTTAAATTGGTTTACTTTAGTTTATTTATCAGTTTTATGAACAAAACTTTTTTTAATTTAGCGAGTAAAACAAAATTTTTTTTTTAAGCTAATCGTTTTTTAATAATATTATTTCAAAAATATAATTTATTGACTAAAATGAAAGAATTACAGTTGATACCAAATTCTTCTTTTAAAATTTTTATATTCTCAATTTGTAAATAGGAATTAAATTTTTTAAACCAATACATTTATTTACCTGCTTGCTATTTATTATAAAAATAACTGAGTACCTTATAAACTTTAATTTAAAAGAAAATAAAAGTAGTATAAAAATGCTAAATAAAAATTTTTATTGTTACAAATTTCTAAATCTGAAACAGAATTATCTCAAAAAATAATGATAAAAAAATATGGAAAATAAATAAATGATTAGATTTATATTTAGGATCCTTTGTAGTATTAATATTCTGTTTTTTATTTATCTAATTAGCATATTTAATTAATAAAATAATTATATATACCTAAATATACAGTCATCATACATATTTAATATTCCTCTCACTATAGTATTTTCTCAATATTAATTTAATTTACTTAAATATTTTGTTAAGTAAAATAAAAAAAAATTTATATTCACAAATAGATTGATATAATAAGCTTTTTTAATTTTTTAAAGAAATTTTTTAATTAAAATAGTATATATACAACATTTGCAAATTTTTTGCTTTTGCGTATATAGGCATTAGAAATTTAATTGATAAAATTTCTTTAATTATTTATCTTAAAAAAAGTACTTTTCTTTGGGGATTAAAATTCTTTTTAGTTTTTTTAAATGGAAGGCTGGGTAAAAGTAAAGAGAGGCTGGTTCTGGTAACAAAGATATGGTGTTATCTCATAAGGAAATTTTAAATATTATGATGATTAAGGAATGAATAAACTAAAGAGAGATTTTATGTTAAAAGATGTATAAATAGTGCAAGATAGGATGAATAAGATTATTAAGTTTTTATAAGGAGGTAATGAATAGCTTCAAATAAAGACGGATTTACATGAATTATGGTATTAAAAACTTATTTAGGAAAAAGTATAATCAATGAATATCTATTACATTCCATAATTTTAAGCATAGGAGTAAATTAGAAGAAATCAGCAAAGTCCTAATGCTTAATTATTGGAATAGCAAAATATAAATCCAAATGATGTAGTCAGTCCTCTATAGCTAGCAAATACAAATCCTTATTCAAATATATAGCAACCAATAAATTAATTTTAATTTAATCCATTATTTGATTACCCATTAGCAAATTAGAATCAAGAAAGAAATATGTAATCCTAAGCATTAAATTAAACTTATATTCAAAATGAATAGCTTGTTCGCTAGCGAGTGGCTCCTTAACTAGCTAATCAAGGCAGTAATTAAATCAAACCACAAAATAGATAAAATATCTAGCAAAATTAATTCAATAGATAAATACCACAAAATTTTTAATAAGAGCTTTAATAAAAAAAAAAAGATGAAGGTGTTATTAGCATGATTAAGGACTTTATATTCGGTATATTATAACCAAATTTTAATTTAACAGTAATTAACAAATATATAAATATGAATAATAGGTAAAAAAGAAGATTACTATGATGAGAAGTTTGTAAGTGAACTTAATAATAATGACAACTTAAAAATGTAAATGAAAGAAAAAATTGAAGAAATAATATTACCTATAACTACTTAGACTGATCTTTTCAGCTTTGAGCAATATTCAAATAGCGTTAAATTTAACTTCATGCAATTAAGACATCTTTAAAATATCTTTGATAAATCAAGAAATATGTTCCCGATAAAAATCCTTTTATCTATTTTCCTTATGTTAATAGTTATTTTTAATTTAATGTAATGGTAGAAAAGATTGCTTATTTATACTTTTTGCTCTATAACAATAATTTAATTCTGCGCTCTATATTACCATTTGAAGTCAAAATAGGTTGCTATCAAATGTAATGTTTAAGCGTTAACTGCATAGTCTTTGAATATTAGTAATATGTACACTATCAACCAGCTTTTAGATAAACTAAGATAAATAAACTAAAATATCGTAGTTTATGAGCAAGCGAAAAACAAAGAGTTATTCATTCTTGATAAAAATGTATTATTTCAATCTGTTTATTAGATTCAAATTAAAGATTCTAAAAGCTTTTTAATTCAAATATTCACCAAAAACTACGAGTATCTCGATTCGATCATAGAAAACTTTTCTTCAAATTTCAAATCTAAAACGGGTATCTGGAAAGAAAGATAGCAGTAAAACTTTTTTTTCTATTATTAATAACTTAAAAAATAAATTTATTGATTATTAATTTTAAACTTACAAACAAAAAATTTCAATTTATGACCAAAATGTTTATTTTAAAATATTCAAATAAAAATAAATTCTATTTATTGTTAATTTGATATCTTCACCAAGAATTACATTAAATATGTTAATTGGCTTCTAAATTTAGAAACAATTTAATGGATTTCTAAATTTTTTTAGAAGATATTATTTTTATTTTTCAAACAATCAAACAATTTAAATGTTTAAACTTGAAAAAATAAATAAATTTTAATGTTAAGCTTGAATTAATTTTATAGTTTTTTTTTTAATATATAATAATTTATGTTGAAAATATATTTAAATATATAGAGCACCTCCTAGTTATCATTCTGTTTTAGAAGCTTTAGGATCAAAGCTATTGCAGTACTAGACAAATTATTAAATTTATAAAGAAAAAGAGAAACACCCACATAACGAGATACTTTATGTGGTATTTAATATAATAAAAGATAATTGGTAATTTGTTTATGAAATATGTTGTTTAGTTTTGTTACTACATAGATTAAGTAAACAATAAGAGATATTTAACTGGAGCTGCTATACTAATTGGTTTTTAATTATGAATTATGGAATTACCTTTACAAAATTAACATATTATATTGAAGAGATATGTTTAAGCTTGAGGACAGATATTAAGAGATGTAATAAGATTTATGAAAAAACATATAATTACTACTATAAAAAAGACATTTATAAAATAGCTTTTAATTAATAAGAAATTAAAACCTAAGATAAAATAAATGATGTTGAAGTTTTATTTGTTTGTCTATCATTTTTTATAGCCTTTATCTTTAGAGACTGGACTAACTTGATGTCGATCATTTTTTTGCCAGTTTTAAAGCCTACTTTCTTAAAAAGACACAATTAAATTTTTAAAATAATATTCACAGAACCATTTGCTATTTTATGCTCAGTGCTTAAGTTGTCTTGTTTGGGATTTGTTTGTATATTTTTTGGAATATAAGTTATAATACGATTTTTATATTAATTATACGAGAGATTTTCTACCACAGAAAGTAGATCTAGAGCTAATTATAGAGCTAATTAGTAATAAATATAACATGTTTAGATTAAATTTTCCTAAGCAAGCAGTATACAAAATTATTAATAACAAGAGTGTACTATTTGTTTGGAAGAATATAAATCTGCTAGAGATCTCGTTTTTTGTTGTAAAAATAAACACTTTTACCATAAGGATTGTATTTTAAGATGGATCAATTCAGGTAATTTTTCTGCTACAAGAAAATGTCCTCTTTGCAGAGCAGATCTCTTTTGAATAAATTAAATTAACATTGTATGCCTTAATTTATGCATTTTTGTTAGTTTAAACATATTTATTTGTTAATTAATATTTACTCAAAATAATCAATACAATTTATTACAAAAGTATATTAAATTTAGTTAATACTCAACTAAAATATTATTAAATTTGTATTTAAAATTGTAGATCATTTCAAATTATTTAAAATGAGATTTGATTATTTCTTTTTAATATAAAAAATATTAATTTAGATAACATTCAATATTATATTTTTTAATTTAGAATAATATATCGAACTATTTACTTGTTTCATTAATAAAATATTTATGTGATTTCTTAAAAGCTTTATAAAAAAAATATTTAATTAAAAAAATAATTTTATTTGTTATTATGATAAAATTTATTAAAATTTAATTTAAAAGTTTGCTGGATTAGTATTTTAGCTGATATCCCATAAATAAATCTAATTAATAAAATAATTAACTCTTCTTAAATATATTATCAACATTAGAACTACACTATTTTCAATATTAATTATTTTATTAAATAGAATAAAAATATCTTCATAAACCTAATCTGATTGAAATATATTCTTTTTTCAAGAATTTTTAAAAAAGAAAAAAATTTTTTTTTTAATCAAAGTTAAATAAAAGTAACAAAATTTTGGATAATAAGTAAATCAGATTAGAGAGTTAATTAATAAAATTTTTTTAATTGTTTATCTTTAAAAAAGAACTCTTTTCTTTAAAGATTGTAAAATAGCTTAGTTTTTGTTTATGGAAGGCTGGGTTTTAGTTAAAAGAGATATATCTTGGTAACCAAGTTATGGTACTATCTCATAAGGAAGTTTTCAATATTATGATAATTAGGGAATTATCAAACTAAAGAGATATTTTAAGTTAAAAGATGTATAAATTGTGCAAGATCAAATGAATTAGACAATAGATTTTTTTTTAGGCGCTAAAAAATAGCTGAGCATAAGGACTGATTAACATGAATTATGGTATTAAAAGCTAATTTAAACATAAGCATAAACTATGGATATCTCTACAATTTAAAAGTTTTAAGCATATGAAGTTATTAGAAGAAATGAGAAAAGTCCTAATAATTAATTAATGCAATAGAAAATTACAAATCAAAATAATTCAGTCAGCCCTCCGCTATATTTAGAAAAAAGTATTTTATAAGATTAATTTTGATTTAATAATCAATAAATTTACCAAATTAATAGAAAAAAAGGAAGATTATTATGATGAAAGATTTGTCAGTGAACTTAACAGTAATAGAAACTTAAAAATGCTAATGAAATAAAAAATAGATGAAATCATTTTACCTATAACTACATAGACAAATCTTTTTTAATTTGAAAAATCGAAAAAAATTAAATTTAACTTAAAGTAACTTGAAAATCTTTAAAATAACATTGATAAATAAAGAAATTTATTCCCAATAAGAGTATTATTATTAATTTTCCTACTATTCATAGTTATATTTAATTAAGTGTAATGGTAGTAAAGATTGCTTATTTATACTTTTTGTTCGATAACTATTATTTAATTTTGTGCTTTGTTTTACTATTAGAAGTAAAAATAGGTTGCTATCAAATTTAATGTTTAAGCGTTCACCCCTTATCCATTATATATTAGTAATCTGTACACTATCAACCAGCTTTTAGATAAACTAAGTTAAACAAACTAAAAAATCATCATCTATGAGCATGTGAAAAACAAAGAGTTAATTATTCTTGATAGAAATACATTATTTGAGTCTGTTTATTCAATTCAAATTAAAGACTCTACAAGCTTTTCAATTCTAATATTTACCAAGAACTATCAGTATCTAGACTCAGTCATTGAAAACTTTTCTTAAGAAAATTATAAATCCAAAAGTGGCATCTGGAAAGAAAAATAAGAGTAAATATTTTTTTGTTATTAATATCTTAAACAAACTAATTAATTCCATTCCATTCTATTTATTAAAAAATTATTATCTTTCTAAATAAAACATTTTTGAAAGTTGAAATTTTAGTCTTCCAAGCATAAGATTGAAATTTATGACCAATAAATTTATTTGAAATATTTAAATTTAAATAAATTTAAATTATTATTAAAAATTAATTTGAAATCTTCATAGAAAGTCAAAAAATATTAATGCTTAATATATAGCAGTTCCACAATTTAAATTATAGTGGTAGTGGACTATGCATAATTTTTTTATATTATATGTTTTTCATAATAAAAATTAAATTATTATTTAATTTATTTATAAAAATTTTTTAAATAAAGAGTACCTCCTATCCACTAAACAGTCCTTTAATCAATAAGATACAAATTATTGTGTTACTATTTAATTTATAAAAGGAATAATGAATATCCAGCTTATAAGATATTATATATGATGTTAAGAATAATATTATTAGATAATTGGTAGTTAAAATATGAGATCATTCGTTTAGTTTTTTTAATGCATAATTTATGTAATCAACAAGAAGAATTTAGCTGGAACTTGTGTACTAATTGGTTTTTAATTATGAATTATGGGTTTACCTTTATGAAATTAACTTTTTATATTGAAGAGATATTTTTAAGCTTCAGGAAATATATTAATTAATGTAAAAAGATTTATGAAATAAATATTAAAAAATACTACTATAAAAAAGACATTTATTAAATACAATTTAATGAATAAGAGATTGATGCCTAAGAATTTATATGTTATTTGGAAATTATATTTGGTAGTCTATTACTTGTTAATGCATTTTTCTTTGGATAGTTGAATAACTTCATGTGGATTGGTTTACTAACTTTAATGCCTAAATTCTTATAAATAATTATAACAAAAAAATATCTAATTTTAGCCTTTGTTTTTATTTTGCTTTATGAAGCATTAGTGCTTTCATACAATTTGTTTAAATTTATATTATTATTTCCTTAATAATTGTACTAGAAATTTTGTAACTATAGAAGTAGATCTAGAATTAAATAGTAGCAAATACAACATTTTTAAATTAAATATTTTGATGCTAGCTATATAAAAAATTATTAGAACCAGCAGTGTTCTATTTGTTTGGAATAATATAAAAGTGCAAGAGATCAAGCTTTTTGTTGTAAAAATAGTCACTTTTATCATAAGGACTGCATAGTATAATGGATAAATTCTGGTAATTTTTTAGTAAGAAGATAATGCCCTCAATGTAGGGTAGATCTCTCAAATTGAAGGTATTTTAAATTAATATTGTTGTTTAAATCCTGCTTTTTTAGCTTAAAAAAATTTAATTTACTTAATATTAACTATAAAATGAATTATATAATTCTATTTTTTTTAATACTCAAAAAATAACAATATAAATATGAATTGTAAATCATAAATTATTCCAAATATTTTATATTTTTTATTATTTAACAAATTTGTGTTAAGTGTTAAAATATTTTATATTACTAAATACTAATCTTAGTTTATTTAAAAAATAGTCAACTAATTTTATAATTAAAATCAAAAAAATATCAATAATATAAGGCATAAATAATTTTATATAAAAAAATTAATAAATTAAATAATATCTAACATAAAGTATCTTTTCTTAATTAAACTAATTAACTATTTTATGTTTTATAAAAAAAATTAGATTAATTAATAAAAATATTTTTAAAATTTCTTTAACGCTAAATAAAAAATAATTTTGCAATAATCAAATAATTAGATTTATTTTTATTATGTAAGTTATTATAATTTAATTTAAAAGTTTGTTTTATAGTACTTTACCTAATATCTCTTAATTAAATATAATTAATAAAATAATTAATAACACCTAAATATATTTTTACCACATATATATCCATACATACATTCTACAATATTTTCAATATAATTTTGAGTATTTTTGATCTTATTATCAAATAAAATAAAATTATTTGCATTAACAAAAATT
Source organism: Tetrahymena malaccensis 436 (assembly GCA_000231845.2). Taxonomy (NCBI): domain Eukaryota; phylum Ciliophora; class Oligohymenophorea; order Hymenostomatida; family Tetrahymenidae; genus Tetrahymena; species Tetrahymena malaccensis. Next base: position 117,524 of record JH720040.1, on the reverse strand, counting down.
AGTTGATAAATAAAATTAATTAAAGCTTTTTGAAGATTTAGTTTTCAATCAAAGTACAATATTTTATAACAAAATTTGAGGTTTTGGATAAATCAGCATTAGTATATTTTAATTGATAAAAATATCTTAGATTATTTATCTTTTTAAAAATAGGTCTTTTCTTTAAAGATTATAATACAATTAAATTCTTCTATATGGAGGGCTGGGTAAGAGTAAAGACAAGAAAGTGGAATTAATATAAACTAAAATACGCTATTATCCAAAATGGATGTTTTATTTTTTTTACTAGTAAAGAAATGATAAATCGTGAGATAATCATTAAGTTAAAATTAGTAAACATTTGGAAAGATAGAATGAAGGAGATTATAAGATTTTTCAAAGATGATCATAAAAGCTAATTTATGAGCATAAACACTGGTTTTAAAGAGATATGGTATTAAAAGCTTATTTAGGCCAAAGCATAAATAATGTTGATCTCCTATATTCCATAATTCTAAGCATAGGAGTATATTACAATAAATGAATAAAGCTCTGATGATTAATTATTAGAAAAAAATCCAAAAAATGGAGTCAAATTATTTGAAAGTGAGTTAAAAATGCTAATTAATGAGAAAATAGAAGAAATTATTTTACCAACAACTACTGAGACTAATATAGATAAAAAAGATGATTACTATGATGAAAGTTTTGTAAGTGAACTTAATAGTAATAGCAAATTAAAAATGTTAATGAAGGAAAAAATACAAGAAATAATTTTACCTATGACTACTACTTCAAGAATACTTTTCGCATCATTTCTATTTCAAGATATTAAAATTCAGTTAAACAAAATATCATATAAAAATCTTGATAATAAGATTGATAATGAAATTGAAATGTGGCCTGAAAGATTAATTTTTTTATTAAATATCTTTATTTTCATAGTTATTTTTAATTTTATGCAATGGAAGAAAAGATATCTTTTATATACTTTTTCCTGGTTTGCAATAGTTTAATTGTATAGCTTTTTTCGGATTTGGAAGTTAAAAAAGCTTTTTTTGAAATGTAGTGTGGAAGGTTTCACCCAAAATCCCTTGCGTATTAATGATATGTACACTATTAACCAGCTTTTAGATAGACTAAGATAAATTAATTAAAATGTCATTATCTATGAGTAAGAGAAAAATAATCATTTATTTATTATAGATAAAAATAAATTATTTTAGGCTGTTTATTCAATTGAAATTAATGATTCTTCTCACTTTTCTATTAGAATATTTACCAAGAACTATCTGTATATATAATAAATCATAAAAAACTTTTCAAATAATGATAGAATTCAAACAGGCATCTAGAGAGAACAATAAGAGTAAATTTTTTTATTACAATTAATAACTTAAACAAACAAATAAATTTATGTATTCTATTGATAAAAAAAATTAAATGTTTCTAAACCATTTTTAGGAATATTTTAATTCTAATACTCCAATCAAAAATAAATATTTTTTGAAAAATAATAAATTTTATTTATTTGTCCAGCCAGAGTCATCAAAATATATTAATTGCTTTATATAATTTAAAACAATTAAATAAATACTTTTCTAAACTTTTTTAGAAGATTTTATTTAGATTTTTCAAACTATAAATTAGTTTTAACGAGATAAATTTAAACTCAAAATATTAATTTGATCATTTTTAATAGTTTAAGTTAAACAAAAATAAATTAATAAATTTTTTAGTTTTTATTAATTTGATAGCTTTGTAAAATTATATTTACTATTAACAAATTTTTTATAAATAGAGCACCTCCAATCTGGTTTGCTATTCTTTTACTGTTAAGTTTCAATTTATTCTAGCACAAAAGAAATAATTAAATTTGTAAATCAAAAAAAAAACAAAAAAAACAAAAAAAACAAAAAAAACAGACACTTGACTAGAAACAATTTATAAAGTTTTAAATATTAGATTATCTTTTGACTTTTATGATAGAAATCTTTTTTTTATTTAATTAAATGCAGAGATTAGCTAATCAATAAGAACAATTTAACTGGATGTCATTTCATGATTGGTTTATAATTTTTAATTTTTGGGCTTCTTTATGTAGATTAAATGTTTGCTTTTAAAAGATGTTTTAAAGCTTGAGGTTAATGATTATGAGATATCAGGAGATTTATGAATAAAACTATTAAAACTACTATAAAATAGAATTTTATTAAATAGATCTCGATGAATATAAGATCTCTGGCTAATTTTTCAAAAATGGGAAATGTAAATTAGAATTTTACATATTTTGTGGATTTCTTGTTATAGACTATTTCTTAAGAGACACTGACTTAAAGTTTTATTTACCTTTTTTAAGTATTGTATTGTTATAATTATTAAATAAAAGTTCAAAAAGAATTAGATTATCACCATTTATCTGTCCTTTATTTTTTTTATCAACTACATATGAAAATATTGAAGATATAAATATTTTTCTCTGCAATTAATTCAAGAGATATCGTGATAATAGAAATAGATTTGAAATTAAATAGCAACAGATATAACATTTTAACATTAAGTATATGCAGGCTAGCAATATAATAAGTTATTAATACAAAGAGTGTTGTATTTGTTTGGAATAATTTTAAAGTGCAAGGGATCTAGTTTTTTGTTGTAAAAATAATCACTTTTATCATAAGAATTGCATCATAAAATGGCTTAATTTTGGTGATTTTACTGTAACAAAATATTGTCCTATTTGTTAAGTAGATCTATAAGTTTGAAGTTACCCTAAAATAACTTTTTTTGCTTTAACTGCTTTCTTAGCTTAAAAATATTTATCTAATTATATTTACTTATTCTAAGCTTATAAAATTAAAAATATAATTCTATTTACTTTAATTTTAAATAGAAATTGTATTATATATGTATGTATTGACAGTCTTAAATTATTCTAAATATATAATATCTTTTATTATTTAACAAATTTATCTCAAACTTAAAAAAAGCATCTCATATTACTAAATACTTTTATTAGTTTATTTAAAAATAGACAATAAATTTTATAATTAAATTCAAACAACAATCAGTAACTTAAGAGAGTAAGCCATTTTTTAAAAAATTAATTAATTAAATAATATTATAATGTAAAATATCAAAAATTTAGTTTTAAATTAAACTTTACTTCAATTGTTTATATTTCATATCTTTCATATTTAAAGTAAAACCCAGAAATATTCTTCAAAAAAAAATTATATTAAAGATTTAAAATTTATTTAAAATATCACGAACACTGATATTACAGTTGGTAATATTTCAATAGCTGGAACATAATTATTAAAAAAAATTATATTTAGCTTTATAATAAATTTATTGAAAAAATTAAATATTTAAAAATAATAATAATAATATAAGATTAATTTTCCTTGTATTTTAATAATGTGTAATTAAATATGCAAATTTTGCTGTCATTTAATTATAAAGTATGCCATTCTACAATTTAATTCATTCAATTTAATATATTTCTGCCAAAAATATGATATTCAACTTTAACCATACACTTATTGATTTCTAACTTAAATTAGAAATATCATACTAATTAATTACTAACAAATTTCGATATTTTTAATATTTCATCTAAAATTTACATTTATTTCTTATTTGGCTGGTATTTACAAAAAATTTACTCTAAGCTAATGTCTTACTCTGGTAAGGGAGTTGATAATTATGATGGTTTATATTAGGTAAGTAATTCATATTTATGATTTACCCTTTTTCTACTTCTCTTCCATGTTTTTTAAATAGGCAAAAGACTTCCATAGCTGCAACAATACTCGCAAAAATAGTTTTGAAAATATGAATCTACCAGAGACTTTGAATCCATTAGAAATAAAAAATAATTCAGTAACAGCTACTAACAAATAAAAAAAACTACATTCTATGATAAATTATTCTAGAAAATAAGAAAGCTTTAATTTAAGTAGAAGGACAAATACTGTAATGAGCGAAAGAGCGCAGTCTACAAAAGAAGATTATAAAGATATTCATAATAATTACAGTTAATTGAAAACAGTAGGAGAAGATGATGTTGAGTAAAAATCTTCTTCAGATATTGCAAAAGAGTTTTAAAAATAAGTTTATATGAATACTATGAAGCTAAATGGAAAAAAAAGTGGGAGAAGTAGCACTTTACCTTCTAACGATGAATAAGTTAAAGCTCTACAATCGTTTGCTATTTAACAGAATAATATCAATACACATTTCAATAAATTTTTTAAGAAAAAAATAAGAATAACTAATATTACTCCTGGTAAACAAAATAATGTCTCAAACAAATCAACAACTTAAAATAGTCTTTAAAGCTCTCCTATGAGCTACTAATAAAAGGATTATGGTTAATACAATAATTTCATGATTTTTAGTAGAAAATCCACTCTGGCCAATGCTGCAAGTCCTAATAATGATTAGAAATTAGTCATTTAAATATAAGACTTTTACTAGAATAATAAAACAAATCAACTTAGTAGTTATGATGATTCTTTAAACTAAAATAGAAATTCTTCTAAAAGTGATGCAAAAGAACTTTCTACTCCAATGTATTCTATATATAATAAAAACCAAGATAATTCTTAGACGAGTGAACCTGTTTATACAATTAATCCAGATAGATTCTCCTCTTCGAAAATAAAGAAAAAATTTAGAGGAGCTAATGGTTTAACTCCTTAAATTTTAGAACTTTGGATCAATGATACTCTCACAGAGGCTTAAAGTGATAAATAGTTCAGTGAGTCCAAATATAAAACTCATAACTATCTAAGCTCGTACAACCTAGACAGAAAGAATTTATTTAGTAAGGTAAAATATTCTAAAAAAATGATTAACAAAACTTAATAGTTTTTTAAATTAAAATAAAATTAATACATTTTAAAAGTTTAAATAAATATAAATTTTAAACAAATTTTGTTGATAAAAAATATTTAAAGGATATTTTTTAATTTTAACAAATTTCAGAAAGTTTGAAATATTTTACAGTTTTCAAATTTAAAATGTGTTGTTAAACCTTTACAAAGTTTAGATAGATGGCTAAAAATATATTTTAAATATTTCAATTAAAGGGCGTTAAACATGAAGGTATTGATAGGATTTATAGGTGTCTATTCGTTTATAGTTTTGGGTTTTATGAGATGCTTTATGAGATTTTAGAACATCTAAAAGAAAAAGATAATATTATTAGCTAAATTTGGAAAGTATTTGGGATACTGCTTGAATACTGTGCTAGAGGAGAGTTCAAAACGACTGTGTGCATTTTAGAAAAAGAAAAAGAAGAGGCTGTAGAAACTTTAAAAAAAAATATTGAAGAAAAGTAAACATTAATTAAAGAGATTGAACAGAAAGTGTCGGACTAAGGAGATAAATATTTACTTGAAATTCGTTCTCTAAAAGCAGAACTTGTACTTACTTACTTACTCTTTTTAAAATAAATATAGGAAAAATGATATTAAAATTATTACAATTAGGAAAGCTTAATAAACGAGAATGCAAGACTTATTGAAGATAATAAATTTTTAGATGAGTAATTTAACTAGGAGGCCAAAACTAGACTGCAATTCGAGCATAAGATTAATGAAATATACAGTATACATAGAGAATTAAATACTAAATTTTAGCATTTAATAACTGAAAAAGACTCTTTGGAGTTTGATTTAAGAAATCTTAAAGCTGATTACAATTAAAGAAATGAAGAAAAATAAATGTATCAAGCTAAATATACATAAGCAGCAAAGGATCTCGAAGAGCAAAAGCTGATAAACAATAGAGTTACTGAAAGAAACAACAATTTAGAAAAAATAATTTTAGAGAATAACTCTTAAAATAATAAAGTTAGCCTATAAAATAAAGAGTTAAATGAAGAATTAATTAAAAGGCAACTTAAAATTGATGAATTAAACTTCCAAATTGATAATCTTAAAAGTAAGATTTGCTTTAGTTTATTTGATTTAATTTTTTAATTTTTAATTTAGTTTAAATCAGATAATATGCTGAGAGTAGTAAGAGAGTAGAAGAAAAGAAATCAGAAATGTTGAATGAGAAAGAATATTATGAACAAAGAATTAGAGAAAAGCAGAAGCTGCTTAACGAAACATAAGCAAAGCTAAATATGAAGGAGAATTAATACTCAGAGATAAGTTATAAGCTTGAATATGATCAAGCTAAATTCAAAGAATAAGCCGAAGAATTAAAAGAGAAATAAAATTTAATTTACAATCTCCAAAAACAGCTTAAAGGTATTCAAATAGATTACGAAGTTAGCCAAAATACTATAAAAAATTAAGAAATCGATATACAGAACTTAGAAAAGTGCATTAGAGAATATAAAATGGGTTCAGCTGATTTAGAATAATAGTATATAAAAGCAAATAAACAAATTAATTAAATGCAAATATAATTTGATAATTAGCAACTTGAAGTTAAAAAATGGATGGTAAACATTTCTTTTTTATTTTAAAAATAAAAAAATTTCAAACTTTTCTTTGCTGCAAATTTAAATTTAATTTAATTTCTTTCTTACTTTTTTAGGGATTTTTTGAAGAAAAGGATATTAAGTATCAATAACTATAGAATGAATACAGAATGCATATGGATAATTATTAGAATTAAATATAAATCCTAAAATCTAGAGTAACTAAGTTAGAGCAAGAAAACAGGAAGATACTTAACGATTTTTAGACACAAACTTTGTAGTTAAATTAATTTTCTAAGGAAAAAGACGAATTCTAAAACTAGCTGTTTGAAGCTTAAAAAAAGCTACTTGCACTAAAAGACATTAATTAAGAGCAAACATTCCACTCATCTAATATAGAATATTCTTTGACTGATAAGATACAAATCGTAGAAGAGCTTAAAAAGCAAAATATAGAAATTTTAACTAACTTCACAGATTATAAAATCAAATTAGAACAAACATAAAGAGAGTTGACATCAATAACTAGATAATACGAGGAATTTTAGCTTTAAACTCAAATAAATACTGAAAATCTCCATGCAAAATATTTAAAAGAACTAAGGTAAAAAAAAGCTTAATTTGATTTCAAATTAGAATAAAAAAATTATTATTTTTTAAAAACCTTTAAATTAATTTATAATTTAATGTAGCATTTATAGGTGCAAAGATGTAAAAATTCACTGCATGGAGTATGAAGATTTATATGCTTAGCTTTTAAGGTAGTTAGAGAATTATAAGCTTTTAGATGAAAAGTTAAAGGATAGGGAATCGACAATAGTATTTTTAAAATAATAAAAAGAAACTATTGAAGAAAATAGAAGAAGCGTTGAAAAATCAAAATCAGATTTAGTTTCTAAATTATCAAAATTGCAAGGTTAGTATGATGCAACACTTATTGAAATAAAAAATTTAAAATAACAAATCGAATACTAAAAAAATTCTACAACTAACTAACAAGAGTAACTAGGCAAACACTTTGCAAAAGAGCTCTAAGAAACTAAAGAGAATTATGAAGAATAAATAAAGAATTTAACTAATACTTTAACTGAATAAATTAAAGAACTTGAAGGTTAATTCAAGTACACTTTATAAAAAAATATTTCTTTAAAAGATGAGATTGATAAATTGTAAGAATCTAAAGTTTAATTGGAAGATGAAATAATATAGTTGAAGCATCAAAGTATATAACGTCCTTCTTCTCCGACTAGAATGCAAAGTACTATATAATCAAGGACGAACTCAAAAGTTATTAAACTCAAAGAAAGTGAGCCTAGTTCGCCTTTGAAATCTCCAGTTTCACTAAAATCACCTTAACTAAAATCATAAGTTTCTAATGAGCATTCTTAGTAAATAATATCTCTTGAACTTATAAGCAAAAAAGAGCCTTTTTAAATTGATAAAGAAATATAAACAACTAATAGAGATCACAATAAATACTATGAATCAGGTTAAAATTAAGATGAAATTCAATTACAAGTTTTGTAAAATATAACAAATGTATAACAATTATAAAATGATTCAAAAAGTATTATTGATTTATACAAGGTCAGGTAGCTCGAATAAGACTCTTTAGTAACTAATTTACAGCCTTCAGTAAAAACTTTAAAATTTATATAAAATTAATTTTGTTTTTGTTTAGGTTACATAAAGAAATGAAACTGAAGAAAGAAGAGATTTGAAAAGAAAAAATTTATAAAAATCTTTAAACAAAAGCTAAGAAAGATAAACTTATAACCCAAATAGTGATACGTTAATAAATATTTCAAATACAAACAATAATAATATCAACAATGTAAATGCCAGGCCTTCATCTGTTGAATAAAAACACAGAGTAAATGTGATAAATCAAAGGAACATATCAACAGCTTATGAATAGTTAAAACCAAGTGAAAGATACCCAACAGATAAATATGTTAAAAAACAGTAACTTTTTTTTGTTTTAAAAAAAAATAAATTTTAATTTTTTAAATAAGGAAATTAAGTAATTAGGAATTAGCTAAGATCTTAAATGCATCAAACTAACAAGACAAACAATAAAGTAAAAAATGAAATACATTAATTTTAAAACATATAAAATAAAATAATAATCAATTTAACTAAAAAAGTAACAAAATTCAATGAATATAATTGCAATAAATAAGCCATTAATTTATTTTCCTAAAAATTTGTGTTAATTGGCTAAGATAAAAAAAAAATTTATTTAAATAGAGATTTAAAAAAAATACTTTTAATTAAAATATCTTGGTAAATAGCAATTAAAGGGATCTTTTTTTATTATAATTAAATTATAACATAAACTATGTATTGCTGAAAACCTTTAAACTTATTTTTATGAAACCAATAATACTTTTAATTAAAATATCTTGGTAAATAGTAATTAAAGGGATCATTTTTTATTATAATTAAATTATAACTTAAACTATCTATTGCTGAAAACCTTTAAACTTATTTTTATGAAACAAATTTTAATAATATTTTGAGTTATTTTAGTGATATTTGTTTTTTAAAATTTATATTTAATTGTAAATAAACCTGTTCAAATTAAATTTTATTTTAAACAAATATTAAATATATTTGATACCTTCTTTATATAATTTATCTTGATAAATGAGCAGTTTTTATCTTTTAAATCTTAATAAAATATTATTGTATATCATTTAAAGTTCATAAAAAAATACTTTCTTATCTTAACTTATTATTAAAATTTTAGAAAAAAAAGGTACCTGATTATATAATTTATAAATTATTTAAACACTTTATTTTATAAATATGATTATGCTATAAGTTAATTCATATTGTTAACATATTTATTTTAACATAATTAAAAAGTAAATCTTTTTTGCTTGATTTGACTTTATATTTATTTTATCTTTATAAAACCCATATAATTAAATTATATTGACTCTATTTAGCAAATCTATTTTATGAGTAATTTACATTATACTTGTAGCTATCATAAAAAATCATATTTAATCATTTTAAATATTTTATGTGAAATTAATTTTTAAAAATCTTTTTTATATTGCAAGCAAGTTAACAATTCAATTAAATCAATCAATTTTTTTATTGTGTACTTTATGTATATTTTTGAATTATATAACTTTTTATATGTAAAGAATTGTTTTAGTAGCTAAATACATGTTTGTGTTTATATGTAAATAAATAGAAATCAAATATAATTAACTCAATTTTCATCCCTTTATAACTAAATTAACTCTTCTACTATAGCTTCCTCGTCGTTTTAAGGTTATTGTTGTTGCTGCTTATTTTATTTATTTTACTATTCTGTGTTTTTATTACTTCCTCCTAAATATTTTTATAAGAGCTCTTGTTTCTTTTTTTCAACATATTTTTCATCTTCATTCATTTCTTCCCATTTCTTTTTAGGTCTTGAAACTTATCTATTTTCGTCATCTTAATCTTGATCCTCCTCATCCATGTTGTATTCTAAAATGAATAAGTAATTAATAAAGTCTTTACACAAATAGATTAAAATAAATTATTACCACGACCTTCATCGTCAGAATCAATATAGGTGATTTCTTCAATTAATTGTAAAATCTCCTATTTTGTAGGGTTTAATTTTTGCAGTTTAGTTTTAATTGTTTCTTAATTTTATTCAATCCATTTATTAAGCTCCTCTTCTTTTATTTTTTCTTCAGCTAGTCTTTCTTCTTCATGTAAAGTTGGGTCATCGTCATCTCTTTTTCCAAAATATTCTTCGTAATCTAAACCCTTAAATATTTCAAGTAGATTTCTTCTAGGAGCTTCTGGCTTCTTTTTCTAAAACAATTCTCTAACTCCTGGAAGATCTTTTGCTGCACCAAAATAAAAGTAATCTCCACTTCCTAGACACAGATTAATTTAAAGAAATATCAATATTTGAACTCAAATAAATGGATAATAAAATGCTAATCTAATAAAATACCTGGCAAAACTTCTCCTTCATCGTCAAAGAATTTTTCGATATTACTTTTATAGTCAGGGCCACCTAATTCTAAAATACGCTATTCATAAGAAGCCTTTTCTTTAATTAATTTATTAATTTCATCATTTAATTCTCTGATTCTATGCTCTCCCAAACCAGCGTTCTAAATGATGGATACATTTTTATTTATCTCTTTCAATATTCCTCTCCTGTAAATTATCAAAATTAAAATTAATAATTAGAATAAGCCATTTTTAGTCTAATCTAAAACTTATTTGTTATCATTTATTTACCTATATCTTTCACAATCATTTAATTTTGTAATTTGCATAATTCTACCATGTGTTTTAGGTCTTTCCCTGGGGGTCATTTTATTCAAATCTTTTTTCATCGACCACCATCTATTAAGCATGGCTTGTGCCTTTTCTTCGTTTCTGGCCATTTTAAAATAATAAAGAATATGCTTTTTCTATTAAAATTTCGCTAACTTTCAAAAATTATTAATAACGTTGATATTAATTTAATTATATCTTTTAATAATATTTACTAAAATAATGCATATTTTTTCATTTATTTAAAATGCAAATATTTTTTAAAATTAAAATGTTTTTTAAAAAGCCCTTTTAATAAAAAAAACTATGAAGTAAATAAAATAAACTAAAAAAATTTATAAATTATTTTTTAATATTATTTATATGATTAAACTAATCAATATAGATCAAGTTAATCTATTTCAATTTAATCATCAATTCTTAATTTATTTTTAGTTTTTTATAATTAATACTGCAATAATTAAATTATTTTTTAAAATAATTTTCTTCAAATTATAATACAGATCATTAGGTATCTTCATTTTTAAGTTGAGATATTTTTAATTTCTTGATAAAAATGTTAATGTTTGAGTTTAATATTTTAATCTAAAACACTTTTCATTATTTCTAATAATTTTAATTTTTAAATAAAAAAATTATACATTACAATAATTTAATCAATGGATATAGCAAAATAAATAAAGAGAAGTTTGAATGGCATATTAAAATGTATTAAGATTTTTTGTAGCTTTTATCTTTCATGTTTTTAAAATTTGAATTGATGAATTAAAACAATCGATAGTTTTAATTGAATAATGTAAAAAAATAAATTTTTTAACACAAAAAAAAATTTTTAATAAAATAAAATTAAAACAAAAACATTCAAATAAGTAAAATTTATTTAAATATTTAAAAATAAATTTAGCTTGACTTATGATTAAATCTAAATTTTAATTTTCTTTTTAATTATTAATAAATATAGATTTTATATATTTTTTGTTTATTAGTTAAACATTTTGATTTTTATTTTGTTTGCAGAAATAATTTTATTTTATTTAAAAAAGGGATATTTATTTATGTATTTTTGTTTATTTTTATTACTTATATTAATTTCTTACTTATTTTTCTTAATTATTTTCTTAGTTTTTTCATAATATTTTTTTCTTATCAAAAAGAAATAAATTAAAGCGATTTATATTTAATGAATAGAAAGATAGCTTATATATAATTAGATACCCTCAAAAATCTTCTGAAGTATCTACATTTTTTTTATTTTCAATAATTATAGAAACCAATTGAATTACTAAATAAAACATTAAACTCCATCAAAAAAAGAAATTTTTTATGAAAATATTTTTTGGCTAATTGAATTTTTTATCTTGCAAAGCTTCTTATTTATTGAGATGAATTTCTTTATGTTAACTTGATATTGGTATCAGAATAAGAGAAGTAGAAACTATTTTAGTTCTTACTAAATAGTTTGTGATCTACATTTACAAATTACATTTCTATTGCTGATTGACTTGTAATTATACTCTTATTCAACTTGTCCGCTTTAAAAACTTATTTTTATCACTCACCTCTATAAATGAAGAATCATAGTTTTTTTTATTTTGTGTTTTTAATTATTAATTTGTTTGCAAAAATTTAATTATAATTAGAATGTGTTTGATTTTCAACGATAAAATTGATATTGGTTAGAAATACGGTAAAAATCAAATCTTTGAACAAATTAAGAAAATATCGAAATAAATATCTTTAATTTTATTTTTGCGTAATTGAATTTAATAAGAAAAATTAATAAAGAAGCAAATCAAAATAAACAGATTTATTAATAGTGGCTGCTTGAATAAAAGCTTGTATGTGTATATATGTATTGGCTGGAAAGTAGTTAAATTAATTAATAAATATTTATAATATTTGTGGAATAAATCATAATGAATTTGTTAGTTAATAATTCAAAAATTCAAGAAAAACTTGAATGTGGGAAGATAATTTTTTTATTTACTGAAAAAAAAAGAAAGAAGGAAGAAAAAATAAATAAATAAAACAATAAATATTTATTTGGATTAAAAGCAATCAAATAATATCAATAATAAATTAAAAATAAAAAGAAGGATAATTGCAATAAGATACACATTCAATAAATCAGTCAGTCAATCAATCAATCAATTAATCAATTGAATCAAAAAATATTATTTAATTAATTAATAAACAATAAATAAATAAATATCAAAATAAATTAAAATGATGAACAGTACCTACTCTCCTGCTCCTAACTATAACAATTATTCCATCTTGGAAAGAGATAGATCTACTAGTATGCAAATATTTATGTTCAAAAAAACCTAATCATTTAAAAATCTTTTATATATTTCTAGTCCTCTCTCCTTCTAGAGTTAGATTAAACTAATTAAATGAAAGACTTTCAAACATGCAATTGCAATTAGAAGAATCAACCATCGTAAGCAAGATTTATGTTACTTCAAGATGCATCAAGTTTTTGTATATATTTAAAAGATTAAAAAGGAAGTTTATGAAGCTAGAATCAGAGCATTAAGAGAAAAAATCAATAAAAACGCCTATGATGACGAAGCTAAATTCAAGGTTTGATTCTTTTAAATAAAAATAACTAAATTAATTAGGCAATCATGTTAAAATTATTTTTAAACAAATAAAAAATATTAGCTTTTACAAGAATAAATTTTAAAGATCCAAGAAAATCTTAACACTGAAAAGGGTGCCAGAGAAGTAAATATATATAATTATATAAAATACAGTGAAGAGTAGATAGAATTAAAAATAATTTATCTACTCCTTCACTCGAATTCATTATGAAATTATGTAACTTTTTGGTAGATTAAATCGTTTTCAAATTTAAATTATAAAGAACGTCGGAGAAAAGAGATTCAAGGAATATAAAACTATTGAAACCAAGTTTAACAATGAATAAGGAAAGGAAAAGCAAAGCAGAAAAGACTCTGAATAGAAAATCTTAAAGCAAGTTGACGAAAAGATCTACCAAATGAGAGTTGATTTAAGCAGAGATAAAAGAGCCAGAGAAGAATACGAAGAAAGAACTGCTCAAGAAGTTGGTGATGAAATCCTTCAATTATAAGAAGAAATCGATGAAGAAAGAAAAATTAGGTAAATTTAATATCTTGCTTTGCAAATTGCATTTCACTTACCAAATTCGTTTTTAATTAATTATTCCTTGCTATCATAAAATAGAGAAGAAGGTAATGAAATATTGATTAAAAGATTGGGAGATGAAATTTTGAAATTCTAAGAAATCCTTGCTAACGAAAGAAAGTAAAGAGAAGAAACCCAAAATCACATGTTCAATATGCTTGAAGATATTAATAACAAACTCAGCCTTGATATCAATGTAATTTTATTTTAAAATTAATTTATTTTTAATTAAAAAATTAACTTTATTTTAATGAAAAAAATCAAAATATTTATGTATATTTTTAAATATTAATTTGATTAAAAAAATAGAACGAAAAGGTTGCCAGAGAAAATATGGAAGAAACTCTCCTTAAATTACTTGAAGACACTTGCTAAAGAGTTGAATCTGCTATTAAGTTAAGTTGATTAAGCCAAACCAACAAAAATATATTAATAAAATTAATCGTATATTATTTGTATACAAAATATGTATCTAATCCATTTTTCGTCTACTATCGTCCTAAATTGAAACCAATTCTTCACCTCATTTACTAAATATTTATTTCAAATATTGAGTTAAAATAAAAGCAAATAATTTGAAAAGTTTTTTAAAATATTTATATATAAATACCATGAGACATAACGACAAATTAAGATATGTTATTTATAAGTTAAGTAATTCAAATTATTTTGTAATTTTAAAAAATTAAAGATATACTTTGAGTTTTTAAATATCTAAAAAGATTTTAAATCAAATAAAGTTTTTATTTGATTTCATGTTTAGATGATTTTAAATTAATAAGCTAATTTTTATATTTACAAAAATATAAATTTAATATTAAAAATATAAAAAAATAAATTTAAGACCAAATAAAAATAATTTTAAATAAATAATTCAAAAAATGACAAAAATTTATTATTATTATTATTAAAGTTAATTAAAAATTTAGAGATAGAAAATGTAATTAATTGTTGGTTAACTTGAATAATAAAGAATGTGTAGATAAATAAAAATAGATTTATAATTTAAATGGAATAGAATATAGATATTGATATAGAAAGTAAATTTTCATATCTTAGTTAGTTTATTTGTTAATATCTTAATCTTTTTGATTCTTTCTGATTCTAATAAATTAAAAAATTTGATTTCAAAAAAATTCAAAAAGCAAAAATTAAAATTTTTGTGTATGCAAAGAGATGAATTATTTTGATTTTGATAGATTGTTTGCTTTATTGAATTATTTATTAACTATTTGCTTTTTTGATCATTTAAGTACTACTTAAGAAAATCTTATTCTAAATTGCATGTAAATATGAATAAAATGTATGAGGAGGTTAATTGAATAGCATTAAATTATTCATTTAAAACAAGGAAATATTAAATAGTGTTAGAATGCTTTTGTTTTTAAATATTTATGCATTAAAAATTAGATAATGTTTTCACTATTTAATTAGTAATTAATTTTTTTTTTTGGTTTTACATAAATAAATATCGTTGTTAACTTGTAGTAAGTAAGTAATAATTAATTATATATAAGGTGACACAAAAAACTGAATATGCACAAAAATTTAAATTAGTACTAAAGTACTCCTTCTCTACAAAAAAATTAATAAAACTTTGGTAGTGAGCATTAAGGTTATACTCATTAATATATGAAAAGTTAGCAAGATTATTCTTAGACTATGTAAAGATAGCCTGCAAACCCAAATAAATATATAAGCAATTAGGTCAACCAATAAACTTAAAATAATAATAATAATTTCAATCCATCGTAAACAAATTAAAGGACGATAAGTAATGGCTAAAGTACAAATTATTTTTAATAACAAAATTAGCAAGTGTAATAATTAGATTAGGATGACTATGACTATGCATACTAAGGTCAAAATCAATAACTAAATCACACTTTTTCTGAGGATTCAAATGTAGAAAATAGCCAAGTTCAATATCCATCAGAAAACAAAGAAAATTCCTAAACAAATCCAAGGTCAAATAAATAAAACGCTCAATAGATTGAAGTTGAAAGAGGGAGCTAGCGCAGTTAAAATGTATAAGATTAAAATAATCAAGAAAAAGTTACTAAAAAGAAGAGAACTCTCGCTATCATTACTTTAGATGTTGGAGGTGGAAATAGCGATGTGATTTAAGTTATGGAAGGAGACGACTTGCATGTTTTAGCCAAGAATTTTTGCTTAAAGCATAATTTAGATGATGATTGTATATAATATATTATCAAAAATATTTAAGTATAATTAGATAAAAGGAAATAGAGAAAAAAAGAAAAACCTGCTGAATAGCTCAACACCAATCAAGAGTTATAAAATAACAATGCTTAATCACAATAGCAAAAGCCTTAAGCTAAGAGTTAGTAGATGAATGCTAGCAAAGATAATAATAACAATTTTAGAAAATCAAGCGAATCTCCTAAATTTCCAGGATTGATGCAGTCTTAATAGGGATCTATTTAAAATAACTTAAACTCACAAGGAATGAAATAAAGCGGAGGGTTTAACATGAAGCATTATAACAACTAAGGAATGATAGATGAACAAAATCAAAAGAAAAAGAGACCTTAGTAGCCGAGCTTTGGATAAAATTAATTTTTTGAGTCAAACTCTCCTCAAAAATAAAAAATGGTTTATGATTAAATTAATGAAGAAGATTATGAGGATTAATCAGCAGTTGGTTAAAGTGGAAACGCTTCTATGCCTGATGAAAATTACGAATACTAAGGAACAAACAAATAAAAGGTGAAATAACAGAGCTTAAATTAAGGATATGAGTAGATACCAGCCAAAAACGCTTTTTTATCACCACCATAAAATAATAAAATGAGTGCTTAATAATTTAGCTCTCCTTAAAGTACAGCACAATAATTCTATAGTAGTAATAGTACAACTAATGCTATTTAAAGTTCAAGGTCTGGAAACTCTACATTCCCCAATAGCAATAGTTAGACAGGGGCCAAAAAGAATATCAACAACAATAACAGCAGCTTAAATAGTAATATCTATAATTATTAAGAAGACCAAGAAGAATTTGCTAATGAATTAGAAGATGAAAACCTCAGAAACTAACGGTAATTAGCAAAGGAGCTACTTGAAGATACAGATTATGAAGAAATGAATTTTAATTCTAATAAATAAGGTTTTTAAAATAATTACTAAACGATGAATAATTAATATGCTCAGTAATAGCTATAGCAGTAGCAATAATAAGTTTAATTTGGTGGCAGTTAAAACCAAGTCCAAAGATAACAAACTCTAAATAAAAGTGGATAAGCTCCTAAATAATAAATGGGAAATTAACTTTATCCTTCTTAAAAACCTCCTTAATTCAGCTAATTCCAAGATTAATAACAGCAAATTATAGGCAACTACAACAATTAAGAAGAATTCTTCAATCAAGAAAGTCATGAAAATAATAATAAATACTAAGACTAACAACATTTTAACTAAGAAATAGATTAAGTAGAGGAATCAAGAAAGAAAATAATCGATTAGATTTCTTAAAAGCTTAATATAGAGTCAAGAAAGAGTCAACAAGTTCCTACTAATCAGTTAGAAAAGTCGCGTTCAGGTTCAAATTAATTAAATACAAGCAACTAAAAATCAAGCTAAAAGGGGAAGTGTAATAGCCTTTAATAATAGCTTGATGCTAAAAAGGAGCAATTTTTCAATTCTTATTACTCTCAAAGAAACGTTCCTAACTAAAGCTCATCATAGAACCTTAAGGAATAGGAGGAGTAGGATGATCTAGATAATTATTTTGCTAAAGAAGATCAGAATAAAAGTTCTGGGATTTTTTAAGATACCTCTAAAAGTAGATAACAAACGTTGAATTAACAAGCAAGTTTTGATTCTCCATAGAGACATATAAAAAAAAGTTACAGCAACAATAATCTTTAACAATACGCTGCAGAGCATGATTAAGCTTAAGACGAAGAAAAGAGTGGGGCTCAGTAAAGTTATGAACAGTGGTAAAAGTTGATCAATTAGAGATTGCTTAATGGATAAAAAGTTAATTTGAAAGTAAAAAGAGTGTCAGGTAATTAAAATACTCCAGCAACATCATCCAATCCTGTTCAAGGAAAAGTTTTTTAAATCTAGAACAATCAGCCAAGCACTCCCTCAAACTAAAAAAAAAGTCAGGTATTTTCTAATAATTAAAAAATTGGAACCAACACCAGTATTTCTCCTAGAAACCTCAGTAAAAACAAGAGTGCTACATAGCTCAACAATAATCCATTATCAACAAGCTCAACAAATTTCAACAAAATGTAACAAGAAGTTTTATCTTAAAATTAGGTAAATCCCTATGAGAAACTTTATATCTAAGGTCTCTAATAAATGGAAAGAAGATAAAGAATGTTTGAGGAAAATTAAGAAAAACATAAAGAAAAGGAAATAGTAGGTTCAACCTTCCATCCAAGCATTTCACCCTAATCTCGTAACATGAAATTGTAAGACGGAGTTAAATTAGAAGACTATTTAATTCTTGAAGGAAGAAAAAACAAAGAACGTAAGGCTATAGCTGCTCTAATTAAAGAAGAAGAAAATAATTAAGAGTGCAAATTCAAACCTTAAGTTTCAGTTGTAAGTTAAAAGTTAGCTGAACATCAATTATCTTAACATGATTCCAATTATACTTCTATTCATGAAAGGCTTTATTAATAAGGGCTAGACGACATTACAAGTAAAGAAGAATGGAGTAATTAGTAATTCTACAGAATTTACCCATTTAATCCAGATTTAGGAGTGAATAAGGATCGTAAAATACCTGAGAAAAATTAAAAAGAGTTCATAAACCGTTTGATAAGTGAAAAGTAAGAGAAAGAAGCAAAACTTCTTGTATAGCGCTAGAAAGAGAACGAATTTGTTGACAAGCAGACAGGATAAAAGCTTTTTCATCCTAAGATAAATAAAGATGAAGTTTACTAAAAAGTTGCACAGAGGGTTGATTTGTAAGATCAGCTTTTAGGTAATTCAATTAAATTATTTTTAAACTCTTAGAGATTTATTTAAATTTTAAATTTAGAGGAAGAATTAAAAAGCAGAAGCGTTAGCCCAATGAATTCTAAGAAAGGTAGAGAAGTTAACCCACCACGTATAGCCTAGCTAAAGTGGAATGAATTGCTGAGAAGCAACAGATAGCCTGAATACTATGAACCGAAAAAGCTAAGTGATAACAAAGGGAGATCTGTAACACCAAGAAATATGAAAACATTTAACTCAGATTTTGAAGAAACAAGTTACATTCCACTTTCTTCAAGAGCTATGGGAGCCTCTTAAAACATGACAGCAAATTAGGAGATCGAAAACATTTTGAATTAGTCCTCTTTAAGGAACAAAAAAATAACTTTAAAATCATCAAAAAGTAAAGAAAAAATATAGATACCAACAATTAATTTAAACAAAAAGAATATCACTCCAAATTCTAGCAATTATTACCATGCTTCCAATGTAAACCAGACTAAATTACACAAAAATCCTTCTTAAATATTGAACAACTAAACAGGCTTAAATCAAACTAATTTCTCACAAACTGGTAGATCCAAATCCTAAATAAATTTACATCCTAATCAAACTCAGCTCCAGCTTTCTGCTATCAGCTAGTTTGATAATAATAGAGTCTTTAATGATCACAAGCTATCTGAAAAAATAGCAAAATTATTTGAAGAATTTGATTCAGATGGCGATGGCAAAATAAACTAAGTGAATATAGATATTTCTACAACAGATCCTGAAGTTTTAGAAATCATCTAGAATGTGCTTTTTGAAATTGACGAAAAAAATCTTACTTTAAATAAAAGTTAATTTACACAGCTTCTATGCTCACATAATCTGATAATACCTTTAAAAAGAGTAATTTTCTAAATATTTTAAATAAATTATCAACATTATTTTAAAAATAGTTCTACGCTGAAAAAGAAGACGAAATATGTGATGAAGACATGACTGACTATGACATAATCAGATCAAATATATCTGCAATTAACTTTTAAAACAACTCCTATATGGATAATAGCTAATTTAACAATTAAAATTTTTCAGGTAATCTTCTAGGAGTTTCAAAGTAGTAATAAAATCAAAAGTAAACCCAGTAACAATAACAATACGAAAACTATTATGAATAGCAATAACAGTTAGTCTAAAATTAATATTAGATAAACATAAAAAATGCTAGCATCCATAGCTAGAATAATACTAATAATAACAACATAAACAATAATAACTCTCAAATAATATACTAAAATAGTGTAAATCCAAATAATTTATATCCTAACTCAATTACGAACAATATAATAAATAGTTTAAACTAGAGCAACAACAGAAATAATGTTAATCTCTCTAAAAAAAGTTCTAAAAATAATTGATTAATTATTTGTCTTATATATTTATATATTCTATTAAATATTCTTACTAACAAAATTCATTGTTGATTATTTATTTAATGAATTTTATTGATATATTTAAAGAGAATCTAAGTAAAACTTTTTTTAAAATACAAATTTAATTTTAACTTTTAATAATACTAAAATTTACAAACATTAAATAAACAAATAAATATTCTACTATTTTGCATAGAATTTTTTATTTTTAAGTAAGCACCTAATTACTAACTCATTTATATCTTTATTTAATTTATTAATTAAAATAAAAATATTTTCGTTTCATTTTATTTTTTATAAAATTAACTTAATTCATAACATCTGTTTTCATTTTATGCTTGATTTAAATTTAAATATTTATCAAATCTTAATAATTCATTTCAGAAAATAAACCAGTTTATTTATTCTTTTTTCTCTACTTTAATAATTTTAAATGAAACATTTTTAATAGATTAAAAAAAATAAATTTCTTTAAAGAAATTAATTAAAATAAAAAATAAATTCCGATTAAATTTTTTAAAATATAAAAAGTATTACATATAATTTTTTTTAATAATATAGGAGTTGAAAAATATATTTGTTATATAGGATTTATATTGTAATTAAAAATATATAATTTGAATAGATTTATATTTGAGAATTTAATAATTTAATTGATTGCTTTTCATAATACTTTTTATTATCCATTAAAATTTGCATGTCTCATATTTTGGTGAAATTAAAAAAATAATTAAGATTTTTGTAAAATCAAACCAAATAAGAAATCATAATAAAATAAATATTTATTTTAATATAAAATATTAAAAAGTTTTTAATGGGGAGGATATCTAAAAGCGCCGAATCAAAAGCTTAAAATAAAAAAATAAAGCCTTTAAATTCTTAAAGATGCGACCCAAAAAGGTAAGTAATAAAAAAAAAGATACAATAAAAATAAGAGCAAAATGAGGATTAAGACATAATCCTAAATAAAGAAATATTAAAAAACGAAATAAATATAAGCAAATAAATAAATGAGAAACCAATTTAAAGTATTTCAATAGATATAGGACCTTAAAATCAACATGACTAAACTTTATAGGTTCGAAGTATTTAAGAAATGTCCAATACGCAGATAGATTTATAAGATAATAATTTAGATTAAGATGATGAACAAATTTAAAAAAATAAAATTAAAAATAGAATATGTAAAAAAAGGAATAAAAGAAATAAAAAGTAAGATTTTATTTTAGATTTTAAGTCTGATAATAATTAAATAGAAGAAACATTATAATAATAGGTTTTTATATCAGATTTAAATTAATTTTTATTTAAAAATAATAATAAAATAAAATATGATGAATTATCTACTATTTAACTAAATTAAAGAGAAAATAACATAGATTAAAGTGATTAAAATGAATTAAATCGCTTTTTGAATTAAAATTTAAGTCAAAATTTAGTTGAAAAAGAATAGAAGTAGAAGAAAACTAGAAAGGATACACTAAAAAAGAAGAGTTATTTACAACCTAACAAAATTTCAGAATAAAAAGGTGATATAAATGATATGGAGGATAAATCATATTTAAAAAAAAAGTAAAGAAAGAAAAAGTAAAATACTTGTGATGATAATTTACATAATTAATAATAAATAATAAATCAAAATCTTGATTAACCATAATTTGATGGAAATACTTTTCTAAAATAAGGCGAAATAGAGTTAAATACAAAGAAAGTTAAATAATAAAGCAATAGAAACAAAAGGAAAAAAATAGAATATGATCTAAATGATAGAGAAAGTCATGTTAAGGAAGAATACGGTATATCAGACCTGATAACCGTGTTGAGTGAATTAGAAAAAGATTAAGTGTTTAAACTCTGTAAAGATATTTTTCCACACGAAAATCCTTATCCTAACTAAATAGCTTCAATGAAAAAAATTATTGAGACTTTAGAGAATAAGCAAAATTTACTATTTTAATCACCTACTGGCACTGGAAAAACTCTAATGACAATATGTTCAGCTTTATCTTATGTTGAAAATAACCCAAATACGAAAATACTTTTATTAACAAGAACTTGTGAATAAATTAATGGGTTTATCAAGGAGATAAGAAAGATTAAAAAATATGAAGGCATTAATTAATTTGCTATCTTAGCAGGAAGAAACTAGTTTTGCCCCAAATATAACTAGATCAAGAAATTTTTTTAAGAATAGAAAATAGACATTAAGATTTCTAATGATGGAATAAATAAATTTTGCAATCTAATTACAGAAGGTTAATAAGAAGAAGATGAAGAGGCCGATCAAAAAGAAGAAGAAAAAGAAAATGAAGAAGCTGATATAAAAATTAAATAAAATCAAAATATTAACTATGTAATTAAAATACTAAATGTCCTAGGAATATTAGATTAAAATCAAAATGTTTTAGATATTGAAAATTTCAAATATATATTGTAATTATTTAAATAAACACTAGATGTTTAAAAATCTGAAACAAAAACTAAAACTAAAAATAATGATTAAACATCAAAAGAATTTGAAAAAGATAAAATAATTTAAGATGAGAAAGAAAGTATTAAAGTAAAAAGTTAAAATACTTTAAATTTTAATAATAAAATTTAGATTGAACAAGATGTAGGTATATTAGATTAAAAATAAAATTCTCATGTTTAATAAGCTGAAGCTGAAAATGAAAATTATAATTAATCATCAATATAAATTGAAAAAGATGAAAGCATTTAAGATAAGAAAGAAATTATTAAAGTAAATAATTAAAATAATTTAAATATTAAGGATGGAATATAGATAGAAAAGGTTGAAGGTATATTGGATCATGAAATTGAAAAAGATGAAAGAATTTAAGACCAGAAAGAAAGTATAATAGTAAAAAATACTTTAAATTTTAATCACGAAATTTAGATAGAGCATACTGTAGGTATATTAGATTAAAGTTAAAATTCTCATGCTTAATTAGCTGAAGCTGAAAATGAAAATAATAATTTAATATCAAGATAAATTGATAAAGATGAAAGCATTTAAGATAAGATAGAAAATTTTCAAGTAAAAAGTTAAAATAATTTAAATACTAAGCATGAAATATAGATAGAGAAGGCAGTAGGTTTATAAGATTAAAATGCCCAAAACACTGAAGATTTCATAAATAAATTGTAATTATTTAGTTTAGCATAAACATTTTTAAAATCTGAAACTGAAACTAAAAATAATTAAAATAATGATCAAACATCAAGAGATTTTGTAAAAGATGAAACCATTCAAGATCAAGCAAAAATTTAAGATAATTCGAATATTGAGCAATAAATGTAGATTGAGAAAGTCTAAGGGGTATTAGATTAAAATTAAAATGGTCAAGATGCTGAAAATCATACCAATAAGTTATAATTATTTAAAGAAACATAAATAGTTTAACAAGCTTCTACTGAAAATAATTAAAATCATGATTAAATAACAAAAGAAATTGAAAAAGATGAAAGTGAACACGACGAGAAAGAAAAAAATAATTTTTACCTTCTTAAAGGTACCAAAGAAGTAGAAATTGATGATATTGCTTATAATCCAGATAACGAATAATTGGATTACTGTGAGCATTATAAACTATATTCATAAAATATACCAAAATAATAAAATATTAACTGGAGTTACCCAAAAGTAAAAAAAAATACCCAATAAGATTTTATGCTACCTGATATTGAAGATATAAATCTTTTATTTTAAGATAAGTAATTAGGTTGTCCTTATTTTTATAACAAAGAAGCTGCTAAATCTGCTAAAATTATTTACAGTACTTACAATTATGTGATAAAATAGCACATTTTAAATCATGTAAAATGTTTTTTTGAAAAATCTAATTTAATTGTAATATTTGATGAAGGTCACAATATTTCTGAGCTTGCAGAATAAGAATTGAAAGTTACTCTTAACAAAGACCACTGGGATAGATTTTATGAATCTGTTAAAAAACTTAATTCATATTTTTAAAAATATAAATTAAATGATGAAGATAATGTTCAGTTAAAATAATTGATAACTAACGAAATAGAAAATGAAGCTTAATATTTTAAAACTCTAATTTAAAGGAAAAATAAGCCACAAGAATAATAAAATAGTTAAGAATAAAAGAAAATATAATAATTTCATCTGATAAAGGAGAAAATGTTCAAGAAACAAGAAAGAGAAGAAAGTGAAAACAAAACATTAAAATAAAAAAATTTTTCATATACAGATCCGTATGATTAAATGAAATCTTTCATTTATCATAAATAAATAGTAACACATAGAGATGACTTAAAAGCTCTTTTAGAGTTTATTTAGAAGGATGAGTTTGAAGAATAAAGATCTAATGAATAAATCCTAGATTAGAATTTAGAAACCTATAAGAGAGTAAGAGATGAAGAATTATTTAGCTTTTTGAAAACATTTCAAAGCAAATTTTTATATATCGGAGAATTTTGTGAAAACAATTTTATTAGTTGGTTTGATCCTAAAAACAATAAAAATTAAAATTTTAGTGAATTGTTTTATTGCTAAAATATTTATAGTTATCTATAGAAATTAGAATTATTTGACATTTAACAGATGAAAGATTTTATAAATAAGTCTCAAGAAATTTTCATAAATTTAAAATTTATTGAAGGTTTAATTAAAAATGAAGTTAAATAGAAAAAAATTGTTTAAATTAATCTTTTAGATGTGTCAAAAAACATTACTGTCGATACATTTTTAGCTATAAATAAATTTTTTAAAAAACTTTTATATTTAAGAAATTTGTAAGAAATGGATAATAAAAACTAAATTCTTCTAGACTATTATCTGTGCTTTTAAAAAGACAATGAATCTTTTTAGTTTTAAATTGGCTGCTTATCAGCTTAATAGATATTTAAAAAGATTAAAGAAAAAATAAATGTACATTCTTTTATATTTACTTCAGGTACTTTAGAACCTTTTGAATTAACTACTAAAAGTATTTGTCTTGAATTTTAAACATATGCAGCTGAAAATACTTTTAATTCTAAAGAAAACTTATTTACGTAAATTGTTACAGAATACTAAGAGAAAGAAATACACTTTAATTATGATAAAAAAGAACTGATAATTACCAATGCAATAAGTGCTATTAAAGATATACTAAATATCTTTTTAACCCACACTATAAAATTAAATAAAAAATAAGGATTTCTTATATTTTTTAAGAATTATTCTTACCTAAATTAATATTACAAAGAGATTAAAAATATTGCCTCAAAATAATTTTATGTGTATAAAGAAACCAACAATTCTTAGGAATTTAAAGAAAATTTTTAAAAATATAAGTAAAATATAGAAAATAACTATAAAAACTGCATCTTTTTATGTGTTTGCAAGGGAAAACTTTCAGAAGGTATTGATATGAAAGATGATTTGTGTAGAATTGTCATACTTCTAGGAGTTCCTTACCCTTAGTTATTTGATCCATATGTTAATTGCTAAAGAAAAAGATATAAACTCAAATTTTCAATTAACGATTGGTACGAAAAAGTTACATCCAAAGTAGTGAACTAAGCTGCAGGAAGATGCATTCGCCATATAAATGACTGGGGATGCATATTCTTTTTAGATAAAAATTTCTCTGATTCTAAAATAAAAAAAAATATATCAAGTTGGATTTTAGGTGGCTAAAAGCAGATCGAAGAAGAAGAAGGATAAATCATTTCTAATAATTGGTAGAATTTATATAAGGCTTTCCTATTAAAAATCACTAACAAAATAGCTTTAAAAAGTTATTAAAATTGAAAAAAAATACTTCGATCAAATTTAATTATTTTTAAGAATTTTTTTCTAACTTATTTTATTTTAGTTAAATATTTTTATAGTCTTATGTTTCTAGTTTAATGTGATTGTTGAATACTAAACTATAAATCTTTAACTCTATGAAATAAGCAATCATTTATTTTTCATTTCATTTTTTTATAATCTTATGTTGCTAGTTTAACGTGATTTTTAGAATTCTAAGCTGTAAGCTGTTAACTCTATGAAATAAGCAATCATTTATTTTTCATTTAATTTTAAATAAAATAGTAGAAAATGAATTAATTCCACAAATTCGATTAAACAATTAAATAAAATTTTTTTATTACAGTAATAAATTACATTTTAATAAATATTTGTTTTTTAAAATACTTAATAGATAATAAGGAGTAGAGTATATTAAAATAGTTTAAATCCCTATTTTATTCATTTTAATTTTCAATTTTAAAAATATATTATTTTTAATTTGACCTTTTTGCCATAAATCACATTTAAAATACTAAGAATATTGAACTAAGGTTTAAAAAAATTGTATCCTTCAGAATCAAATATTAAAATTCTTTTTTGTTTTGCTTTGGGCTTAATCTGAAAAGAGATATGCAGAGTGAGGGAGAGATTTATAAATCAAAAATCTTATTTAAAAATAATTAATCAAAATAAAATAGCTTGATTATTCGGTCACAAATCTTTTGTGAAAATTAATTAATAAAAGAATTAGTATTTTTAATAAATATCCACGTAATATTTAATCTGTTTTACACAGATAAATTATAATATTACCTGAATAATCAAAGAAGAAATTAATTCGAAGAAGTTTGATTTTTTTATTACCAGTAAATTTGAAAATCTAAAAATCCAATCCTTTTATTTAATTTGATTTTTCTTTGAGATAAAAGATTTAAATTTCTTTTATTCTCATCTCAAACTTTTATTTTTATTTTAAATTCCATAATAGTTAAAATTATTTTATAAGCATTATTAGATTATTTTGTCTTAAAGTTTTTGTGAAATATATATCTTCAATATTTCAATATTGCTAATTAATACTTATGAAAAATTGTATTTACTCTGATA
This sequence comes from Tetrahymena malaccensis 436, assembly GCA_000231845.2. Lineage (NCBI taxonomy): Eukaryota > Ciliophora > Oligohymenophorea > Hymenostomatida > Tetrahymenidae > Tetrahymena > Tetrahymena malaccensis. The sequence continues at coordinate 90,403 of JH720040.1, read as the reverse complement.
AATAGATAGAATTTTACTCTGTCTTAATTTATTTATATCAGAATATTTACTCAACTTTTTTAAGAAGAAAATTAGTTAATTAATTTAATTTTTTGCTGTTAATAAATTAAAAGAGCTAATAAATTCACCTCTTTATGTGGTTTTTAAGCATGAAATAAAAGATATAATTTTCTTTTATATATCAAATTCTCAAATTTCTAAATCAAAAAATATTTAATATTGGAAAAGAAAACAAGAATTGATAATAGATTTTAAATATAAATTTAATAAAATATTAAAATTAAAAATATATAGAACTATGATTAAATCTGAGTTTTTAAAATCTGATTTTGAAATCGAAGAAGAATCTAATATACCTAATGATATTTCTTAAGTTTAAATAGCAGAAAAGAGTTCTAAAAAAGATAAAATAAATATCGAATATGAATAAGATAAATAAATAGATATATAAATAAAAAATACCTTTTTACAAATATTTCCATACCCACACCCCTATGAAATCTAGCTTGATTCTATGTAGTAAATTGTATAATCACTGTGTGATTAAAAAAATTTGCTACTTTAATCACCTACAGGCACGGGTAAAACTTTAGTAACTATTTGTTCTGCTCTAGCCTACATAGAAAATAAAAAAGATGTTTAGGTGTTAGTTTTAACAAGAACTTCTGAATAAATAAATGGTTTTATAAAAGAAATAAGAAAAATTAGTAAATATAAAGATATAGCGAATTATTCTATTTTAGCTGGTAGAAAGTAATTTTGCTAACTGTAAAATAAATTTAAAGACAGACATCAATTAAATGATAGGAATTTAGCGTAAACATGCTAATATCTAGTTTCTGATAAAATAAAGAAAAAAAAGAAAATAGTTATAATCGAAGATATGGAAACACCTAGAGAATATTAAATTTCACAATAATAAGATAAAGAAAGCAAAGAAATTGTTAATATGATGGAAATATTTTCAAAAGATTAAATCATAGAATTAGAAAGGATTCCAAAATAGTAAAATAAACCCAAAGATTTAGATTAGAATTCTCTTTATTAAAATCAGCCTAAAAATTCAGAATAGA
>JH720040.1:0-89107 GCA_000231845.2 Tetrahymena malaccensis 436 | reverse complement strand
AGAATTAGAAAGGATTCCAAAATAGTAAAATAAACCCAAAGATTTAGATTAGAATTCTCTTTATTAAAATCAGCCTAAAAATTCAGAATAGAATTAAAAATAATAAAATGAACCCAAAGTTTCAGATTAGATTTCTCTTTAACAGAATCAACCTTAAGATTCGGTTTTGAATTCAAAATAATAAAGTATACTCAAAGATTCAGATAATAATTCTAAATAATAAAGTATACCTGAAAATTCAGATTAGTATTCTAAAAAATAATATGAAAAAACGATAGATACATGCCCATACTTTTAAATTTATTAAAAAATAATTGATTATAGAATACAAAATAAAAAATAAGATAAAATATATTTTCCAAAAGTACGCTATGAAAGAAATGAAATTTATTCCTTACCTGATATTGAAGATATGAATAATTTATTTAATCAAAATAAATTAGGATGCCCGTATTATTTCAATAAACTTGCAGCACGCTCTGCAAAATTAATTTTCACCACTTATAATTATGTTATTAAGCAAAATATATTAGGAAAGATAAAAGATTATTTTTAGAATAAGGTTATTGTAGTTTTTGATGAAGGTCACAATGTTCCAGAGCAATGTGAAAAAGAACAAACATCTAATCTAAAATATAAATATTTTGATTAACTTTATTAAACACTTTCATATATTAATGATTCATTTTTCCAAGCTTAATAGTAAAAACAAATAATTAAAAAAAGATATTGAAAGTTTAATTGAAAAAGATATTGAAGTGGAATCTTATTTTTTAGATAACCTTTTAAAAAAAGCATAAAAAAATGATTAATCTGAATAAGATATGAAACTAGATGATAAAATTAATAGTAATGATTTACAAGAAAAAAAATGCAATGAAAATATTCATGTAAGAAGTTAGTTAAAACTTGAACCTTTAGATGATTAAAAAAAATATTAATTAGAATTTAATAATAGTGTGTAAGGAATTGCTTTTGATTTATATGATAAAGTGCTTAAGGCTATTTATGGAGATTTTGATAAACTAGAAAAATATCCAGAGTTATAAGTGCAAATAAATAAATTAGTTAACAATATTTAAGATAAAGATAATTAAACTACTTAAGATAACACATCTATGGTTGGTAAATAATTGGAAGAAAGTGAGACAACTGAAAATTAAAAAATTATATAAACTATTTAAGATAATAATACAGATTAATTCTATTAATAATAAAGAGATTAGGAAATATTTAATTGTTAACAAATAAATTAATCTCTTTAAAGTAGTAATACATTTTAGTTTAATAAAGAGTTAGAATAAAAGGAAATATTCTATTATTAAGAAATAAATTAAACTTCTTAAGGTGTTAGTATAATATAAATTGATAATCAAAATAATTAGACTGCTCAAAGTGATATTAGATCTTAAATTGATCTAGAATCAAAGTAAAAGGAAATATTTGATCAATAAGAAAATAAAAAAACTAATACATTTTAAAATGATTTAGAATTAAAGTAAAAGGAATTATTTAATTGCTAACAAAATAATTAGATTGCTTAAGGAGATAATAAATCATTATAGATTAATGTAGAATCAAGATAAAAGGTAAATTTTGAAAGCTAAGAAAATAATAAAACTCTTTAAGAAACATTTTAGCTTTATAAAAAATTAAGGAAAGATGAAGTAGTTGGCTATTTTAAAAATTTTTTAAATTAGTTATTATAGATTACTGAAAATAAAACCTATTAGGGTCTTTCAGAATTATTTGATAAATAAAACCTATCTAAACCATTTTGTTATCTTTTTAATCAAAGAGATCAAATAACAAAATGTTTTCAAACACTGAATTTTCAAAATGATAAAAAAATATAAAGTTTTATTATATAATTATAAAAATTATATATAATGCTTCAGTATCTCAAAACTCTTTTATAAAATGAGAACAAAAAGTAATAAGAAAATTCAGATCAACAGGACTAAACGAAATAAAAAGCTAAATCATAAAATTATGATCTTGAAAAATTTGAATAGAAAATTGAAATTAAAAACATCTAAAAAATATGGTTTTAATTTCATAGATTATTAAATATTAAAAAATACTATGATAGACCAGTAAAAGATCACCACTATTTATAAAATCACTATTTTTAATATATTAGAGAAGAATTACCACAAAACAAAATTTTAAGAATAGGCTGTCATTCAGCATCTTATCTTTTTGAAGAAATAAAATAAAAAATAGACATAAATTCTTTAATAATAACTTCTGGAACACTTGAGCCTTTTGACTTGATTTAAAAATAGATTGGTTTAGAATTCAATCATTATTCTACTCCTCCTATTTTAAATTCAATTTCAAATCTCTACACCCATTTTATAACTCATCATGAAAATTAAGAAATTAATTTCTCTAAGAATATACTTGATGATTAAGAATAAAAATATTAAGTTTTCTATTAATCTTATAAGATAACCAAATAGATCATTTAAAATTTCGATTAATATACTTAATAAATACAAAAGAAGGCTGGAATAGTTATATTTTTTAAAAGCTATGATGCTCTAAATTATTTTTCTGATTAATTTTAACTTAACATACCAAATTTTAAATTATATTTAGAGCAAAAATGTAACAAAGATTTTTAAAAAAAATATATTGATTACAAGAAAAATATAGAATAAAATAAATCTAATTGTATTTTCTTAGCTGTTAATAAAGGTAAACTCTCTGAAGGCATCGATTTAAAGGATGACTTGTGCAGAATAGTTATTATTTTAGGAATTCCATACTAATGTTTTGATGCTTATATCAAATGTAAAAGATTACATGCTAAATTATATTTATAAGAGAGCAATTACTATGAGAAAGATGCTGTAAGAGTTGTTAATTAATCAGCAGGAAGATGTATACGTCATAAAAATGATTGGGGTTGTATTTTCTTCTTAGGCTTTAATCATTAAATGATAAAACAAAATATATCTAATTGGATACAAGAAGGTTAAAAAACAAAAGAAAAAGATTTAAATGATTAATCAATTTCAATTTTCCAAAATTTTTTATCTGAAAAAGCCAAACAGCATATTCCCCCAGAAAAATGTTTATGAAAAATATTTCAAAATATGTAAAAATTTATTTATATTAATTGCTTCATTTTCTTCATATTACTCTTTACTATTTTTTAAATTTTATATACTGTAGTATTTATTGCTCGTAAATCAATTATGAAATAAATTAGTTAATTAGTTATTTAGTTATTAAATATCATCAACTTTAATATAATACTTTGTATTGTTTCAAAATATTTTAATATTACTATATATATAATTGTGTATTCAATATATCATATCTTAGTTATTTTTACTTTTATCAGAATTAAGTAATTTTATTAAAAGTAAAATTTTTTGTAATATTTGAAGTAGAAATATCTGTTAACAAAAAAAATAAAATTGACAAGTTATTAAAAGTTTATCAACCAAAAAGAAAGAAAATGAAAAAGTAAATTATAAAATAATTAGATATTAATAGGAATTTACAAAAGATTAAAAGTATTGTTCTTATCTCAAGCATTTTTTTATTCTACCAAAATAAAAAGATTTACACTTTAAATAATTAATTATTATTTAAAAAAAAAAATTTGCCAAGAATAAGCTAAAGTAATTACATAAATATCCATAATCAACATTTAAATAAATGAAATAGCAGTAATGTATTTTTATTAATTATTATTAAAATTTATTCTTTAATTTGTGATTAACACAATAGAAATTAATTTTAATGCTCAATAAAAAAAATAATCAGGCATATCTTTTGTTTTTTTTACCTTAACTTATTAAAAAAAATCATATTTAAATATTTCAATTAGCTCTTTCGTCTATCTAAAGATTCTTTTGTATTAGTAAATACTCTTATCTAGTTCGAAAATTTGCTTCCCATAAACCTCTCCAAGGTTTTTATAAATTTGTTCATTAAAATTTAATTCAATAAATAACTTTATTCCTTTTAAGTACTTTTGTATTAAAATGGTATGAATTCTATAAAATGGATTACTTAATTTTCCTTTTCTAGGAATTCAGTGTACTTGTTAAGACACTACTATAATATATCAAGCTAACCTTTTTAAGCATTTTAAATATTATGGCAAGTATAATAGTGGAAAGTTTCATCTTTATATTATATATTTAAATATTCATTGCCTTTAGAATTTTTTTCTGCAACCATCAGCCATAGAGTATAAATTAGCTCCTTTAGCTCTGGAATTTTGAATTGATGGTTAGAAAAATAATCAGAAGTTTTAATCCTAAAAATATCAAAATGTTTCAAATATATTATAGCTTATATTTATTAGTCATTCAAATTGTATGTTTTTTATAAAATTTCTTTTTTTTCTTACAAAATATTTACAATATTTTCAACGCTTTATCTTGTTAATTCATATACTGTTTTACTTGTAGTTGCTAATTTATAAGTTTCTTATGTACTTAAAAAAGCCAAGATAGTTTAAATAATATTCTTGTTAATCATACTAAATAGATTTTTAGCCTTCACCTTTACAATTTACTTTTTGGCAACACTTTACTTTTAAATTTTTTAATTTGCATCATCATTAATTTTTTTTATTGATATTTAAGAATTTGTAGTTTTATTTGTTGATTTTTTTGTAGAAATTACCGTGGTCCCTCTTACCTCGGCCCTCGTTATTAGGTTAAAACGACCGAGGTTTTAAGAATTTTACAACAAATAAATATTTTCAATATTAAAGTTATATAAATCAAAAACTGAAATTTAATGATATATCGAAATTTATATAGAAGAAAATAAACAATAATTTAATTAAATAATATGGATTTTATTTGATAGCTCAGTATAAATTTTATTCTTGAAGATATTTTGCTGCAGACAAGTGCAATAAATACACAATAACTATAACATATTTATTCAAGAGTAAAAATGATTAATAAATTCAATTAAAAAAGCTGCGTGGTATATCTTTAGTTTTTCTTAGTTTATGAGCTTGATAGAAATCGTATTTGTAAATTTCTAATCTTTCTTTGCACTGCTTAAATATTTTTTAGTAGAAGTAAATGACTTTATCTAATTGAATAAAATTATCTTAATATATTTTGCCTAAAAGCTACAAACTTTCTTCATTAAAATTTAACTTTATGTAATATTTGATGCCTTTTAAATATTTTTATAGTTAAATTACATCAATTCTACTATATTTGTCTTTTAATTTTCCATTCTCAACATAGTCATCAGTATATTTGCTCAGGCATTAGTCTAATATTTGCATCTTTTCAGCTGTAGCATTCTATAACTTATGATAGGTACGAAAGTGAAAGCTTTCATCTCCATAATCCCTATCAAAATATTTATTTCCATCAGAATCTTTTTCTGCAACCATTAACCATAAAGTATATATTAGCTCTTTTAAGTCAGGGTTTTTAAAATCGTGACATGAAAAATAACCTCCTTTTCTTATCTTAAAAGCATCGAAATGTTTTAAATAAATTATAGCTTTTAGCTAATCTTCATTCAAATTATGAGTCTACTATAACAATAATTTTTTCTACTACAAGTTATTAAGTATGTTTTAAACACCTTAATTAGTCAGTTCATAGATAGCCTTGCTGGTAATTGCCAATTTACATGTTTCTTGTGGGTTTAAAAAGGCTAATATAATCTAAATTATATTCTTGTTAATCATAGCAAAAACATTTTACCCCTTTATTTTTTTTTAAACAAGTTTTCCATCTTTTTTATCATTAAGTTTTGTTGTAGATTTTAATGAGCTTGCATTCTTATTAGTTGTTTTAGCTGTCATGGTTTTTGAAGATAGAGGATTAGCTTTATTAATGATAGTTTTTTTCTCTGCATTTAGAATTTTATCTTAAGAATTTTGAGCTATCTTTGTTTGATTCTAAGTAGATGGGACACTTGGTTTAGAAATCTAAATAAAAAAGTTAATTATGTGAGTAATTACTAAAAAAAATGTAAATAATATTTATACTTTTTGATTTTAAGCCACATTTACAGATTTTATCTATGCAGGCTTAATTGAAGATGGTTTAATTTCTGAAATTTTAGTTTCTTCTTTTTACTGTAGGTTTAAATTTTTCTTCATTTTTACAGATAGATAGATATATTTAGTGGTGAAATTATATTTCTTTGCTATTTGTTTCTTTTTTTTTGTCAAACGTTTTTGCAATTAAAGAACTAAGATGCTTTACAAAAAAAATGTAAAATAACCACTACAAGTTATTTTATGATATAGAAAAATAAATTCAAGCACAATTTTCCTTCATAATTTAAAATTATCCGAATTAAATCTATAATAAGCAAATCAAGCAAAATTTCAATAAAATTTGATATACTCAAACCCTTATCATTTTATCATTGAATATATTTTTTTTTTAAGATTAAATTTCAAAGCTAATAATATCTAAATGCAATTAGATACAACATCAAATTAGTGGCTTGCATTTACTGACAGTTTTAACTAACTTTTAAAAAAAATCGCATTATCTGTGTCTCTGTGAAGAAAATTAATAAATTTTATTAAATATGTGTCATAATTTAAGATTTTTTATAATATTAAATCCTTTTCTTAAGTTTGTTAATAATTATTAAAAATGAATTAAAATTAAAATGTAAGATAATTTAATTTTTAAAAAATATGTATTACTTTTCTGTCTCTAAAATTTATAACATTAAAATATTAGTGTTTAGGATTAATTAGAAATATCAATTTAAGTTTAAATTAACATATTCTTTAATTCTTTGCTAGTTCCATTAAGTTAAATATTCACTATTAAATTACTAAATTTAATATCTTTAAATTTTTTGCATAAAAATAGTTTGTAAATAAAATGAATTAGTCTAAGACAAATTATAAAAAATACATTAATTTCTATTTATATTATTTTTAATTATTTTAAGAAATTGTATTTAATTAAAAATGAAACAAACTTATAATTTTATAAGAGATTGATACTTCATTTTAATTTTTTATTTTTGAGATAAAAATATTTTAAATTTTTTATTAGGCTTTCTATGGAATTTAATTTATAAATGATAATGATAAAGATTTTGATTTTATTATATTTTCAGAAGATAAAAGCCTTTTATTAAAAGCTTTTATTTTTATGCACTTACTATTTCTAAAATAAAACTATTAAAAATGACAGTTAAATATTAATATTTTGATTATTTTCAGAATAAATTATCAGAAAAAGATAGAGTTGTGTCCGCTCTTATTTAATATTTTTAAATCTGTGGCAGAAATATTTTTTTTGCTTGCTTAGAGTATTAGTAATATAAGAAGCATATTTTTAATAATTCTTGATATATAAAAGAATAAAGATTAAAAGATTTATAAAGTTTCAATCAAAAATATATTTTTGCTAACAGAATTTATGGAGGTAGAATAAAATCAAAATATAAAATAAAATTATGATTAATCGAAAGGGGCAAGGAAGGATAAGATAAGCATCGGCTATGAAAAGAATGAAAAAGAAAATTAAAACTAGTAAATGAATATAGAAAAAGACATAAAATAAGAAATATTAGAAATTTGTTTGCAAATCTTTCCATATTCTCAACCTTATCCTGTTTAGATTGATTGCATGAAAAACATTATAAGCTCGCTATGTGAAAAATAAAATCTCCTTTTTTAGTCGCCAACAGGAACAGGTAAAACATTAGTAACTATCTGTTCAGCTCTTGCATACGCAGAGAAGAATCCTAATGTTTAGGTACTAGTTTTAACAAGGACAAATGAATAAATAAATGGATTTATTAAAGAAATAAGAAAAATTGATAAATATCCACAAATAAGTAGATATTCTATTTTAGCTGGAAGAGGATAATATTGTTTGAAAATCGATGATTTCAAAAAGGAATTTGAAAAGTAAGGTATTTAGAAATCTAAATTTAATAAGCATCTTACTTAACAATGTAATGACAAATGTAAAAAAACTAAATGTGAATCTCATTAGAGTTTAACTACTCCTGATATGAAAATATTTTAAGGAAATAAATATTTCAATATAGCTCAAAGGATATTTTTAGAATAAAAAGAATCATAAGGGTGCCAATGCTGCCCACATTTCAAGATTTATAAAAAGATGGTTAAAAAGATTTAGAAAGAAAATTTAAAAGTAGATATTCATTTTCCATTAGTAAGTTAAAACTAAAATCATAATTATACTTTACCTGATATTGAAGATATGAAGAATTTGTTCGAATAATAGGAATTAGGATGCCCATTTTATTTCAACAAGCTAGCAGCACGCTCTGCTAGATTAATTTTTTCAACATACAACTATATTATTAAGCAAAATATTCTGGGAAATATTAAGGACCTTTTTGAAGGTGAACTAGTAGTAATTTTTGATGAAGCCCACAACATTTCTGAGCAAGCTGAGTAAGAACAAAGTACTAAAATGCAATAAAAATATTGGAATTAATTAGATACTACTTTATAATAAGTGTAAAAAGTATTTAACAAAAGCTAACAGTCTAGCTAAGTAGTAAATAACGTTTATTAAAATGTCCAAAATATTATTTGCAAAGATATTGAAGAAGAGGCTAATTATTTTATGTTTAGTCTCTAGAAAAAAATAGATTAGGGTGAAAGTACAGATTCAGATAGTGAAGATTAAACAAATTCTCAAAATAATTTAAATGATAATGAAGAAGATGAAGATGACGTAGAAAAACCTATTAAAAAATTTAGGCATGTAAAATATATAAAGTAGGTATCTTAGGAGGACTAAAAGCAATCAAAAAGAAAATTCTATTAAAATATTCAGTTTTCATCTCAAGATATTTATGATAAAATCCATTCGATTATTTTCTACAATGGTGAATAGCCTGATAATTCTAACGAGGACTTTAAAAAAATTTAAAACTATATCAAAGAAGTTAAAGAAAAAAATGATTACACATTTCCTGAAATGGAAAAAATATTTGGATTGTATTAGGAAATAAGAAGAAAAGAAATATTTGGTTTCTTTAACAATTTTTAGAACAATTTCCTAAGCATTAAAGAAGATTGTGAAGGTATCTAATACATATTTGATGAAAAAAATTAAAAGGAAATCAAACCTTTTTGCTGTCTTTTTTCAGATAAAGATATTTTAAAAAAATTTCAACTATTAAATGTAAATGACATTAAGTAAGCTTAGAGTTTTATTGATAAGCTAACAAAAATGTATACGATGCTACAATACTTAAAAAAGGTTATTAAAGTTTACACAGAACAAGAAAAATAAGATCAAAAAAGTAAAAATTATACCTCGAACGAAATTTTTGTTGCTGAAAATAATGAATTACATTTTGCAGATTAAGATGAATTTATCAATCTAAAAAAATTTGGAGAGCAACTGAAACTTAAATACATCTAAAAAATATGGTTTTTTTTCTATAGACTAATTAAATTGAGAAAAATGCACTATTACTAGGAAGATGATATTTATTTATCAAACCATTATATTTCCCTTCTTAGAGGAGACTATAATTAACTACCTATTTTACAGGTAGGCTGTCTCTCAGCTTCATATCTCTTTAAAAAGATATATAAAAAAGTAAAAATAAGCTCCTTAATACTAACTTCAGGTACACTTGAACCATTTGAATTAATTTCGAAATCTTTAGAATTATAATTTTAAACTTATTCCTCCCCTCACATTATAAATTCATAGACCAATCTTTATACTTAATTTATAACCCACTATAATGACTAAGAGATTTCATTCAGCATGAAAAAGCTTGAAAAAGAAGAAGATAAAAATAATATTTTTTAGCAATCTTAGCTAGCTATTAGCTTCATTACTAATGAATTTAATAAGTATACTAATTAAGTAAATTAAAAAGGAGGAATTGTGATATTTTTCAAAAGTTATTCTATGCTGTAATAATACACTAACTTGATTAGTTAAACTTAAGGTATTGCCTTTAAATATTTTGTAGAAACAAGGGATGCAAATGAATTTAAAGAGATCTATAGCTAATATAAGTACCTTATTTAATAAAATAAATCTAATTGCATTTTTTTAGCAGTAAACAGAGGTAAATTGTCTGAAGGTATAGATTTAAAAGATAATTTATGCAGGGTAGTTATCCTTTTCGGAGTCCCATATCCTTGTTTAACAGATCCTTATGTAGTTTGTAAACGTACCCATGCATAGCTATATTTAAAAGAAAATTAATGGTATAAGAAGGAGACTGTGAAGGTCGTCAATTAATCTGCAGGAAGATGCATCCGTTACAAAGATGATTGGGGCTGTATTTTCTTCTTAGACTCTTAATACTATTCTGAAAGTAACATATATCAACACATATCAAAATGGATTTTAGAAGGCTAAAAATCAAAAGTGAAATAAAATAATGAATGGACTAATGATTACTTGTCGTTTTTAAAAAATAAAGCAGATTAATTTATTTAAAAAGAACATTTTTGATTTAAATCCTTTTTGAAGAATTAATTATTTAGCTAATATTATTAGTTAATTTTTATATATTTTCATTAATTCTTTAAATTACTATTCTATGTTGTATGACTTTATCTAATTTTAAAAAACCAAAAAATTTTAAAACAATAAGCATAGTTTAAATGGTCTAAGGGTAAACTTAGTTATTAAATCAAGAAGGACTCTTAAAACAGCTTAAAAATATATAAAATAAGTATAGCTAATTTCATTTTTTATTTTTGAAATTGAGCATAATAAAGTTAATTTTTATATTATATTATGTTAATTTATTTTTAGGTCCTAAATTTATATAAATCAGCAATATTTTTATTTTTTTATAAATCATTTACTTGTAAAAACTTTATTGAAAATTATAAAATAATTTAATATAAATTAGTATTTTAACATGCCTAATTTATTAATTGTTTACAATTTATTTAGAAATATATTAAAAATATGTTTTTATTTTTATTAAATTTAATTGATAAAACTAAAACTTAGTTATAAATTTTATTTAATTAATTTTTAAATTTATATAATAATTGTTTGAAATAAATATCCAAACTAGTTTTAATTTATATATTTTACTGATTTTTAAATATTTAAAAATAAATTAATTTACTCAAAATTTTAACTTTCCTATTTTAAATGGATTTAATTTAAAGCATTAATACATACTTTTTTTATAAATTTACTTATAAATTGTAGTAAAAAACAAAATAATTTGATTCAATTTAATGAAATTAATTATAAAAATAATAATCAACAGATTTTATAAGAAGCTATATTTTAAAAAAATATTTTTTTTCAAAGAATATACCTAAGATTGGTAGTCAATTAGAGTACCTTTTAATATTTCTATTTGAAAATTGGTAAAAGAAAGTTTCTTATTTAAGTAAAATTTAATTCAAGCAAGTGAATTACATCATAAGTAAATAAGCTTTCATAAAATAACAAATTTTTAACACTCCAAGAAAAAATAATAAAATTATTAAGATTTTGAATATAGAAATATGGAAGAAGAATTTATGAATTAAGATGAGAAAAGTGATGAAAAACCAAAAGGCACTAAAAAAAGTAAACAAAAAATAGAATATGAAATAGATGCAGGACAAGATGATCATGAAAAAAATTATGTTGAAAAGGATATTAAGCAATAAATACTCGAAATTTGTCTACAGATATTTCCATATCCTTAGCCTTATGCAGTTTAAGTCGAGTGCATGAAAAAGATTATAAACTCTTTATGTGAGAAAAAGAATCTTCTATTTTAATCTCCAACAGGTACAGGTAAGACTTTAGTAACTATTTGTTCTGCTCTAGCTTACGCTCATGTTAATCCTGATGCTTAAGTGCTTGTTTTAACAAGAACAAATGAATAGATTAATGGTTTTATAAAAGAAATCAGAAAAATAGAAAATTATCCAAGTATTAGCAGGTACTCTATATTAGCTGGAAGAGGTTAATTTTGCTTAAATCTTGATAAATTTAAGGAAAAATTTTAATAGCAAGAAATTCCAAAATCTAAATATAATAAATATCTTACTAAAAGTTGCAACGAAAAGATAAAAAAATGTTCATGCGAAAATTGTAAAATATCTAAAATAGAACCTAACAATAATATAGACTTAGATATGAGCATATTTTAAAGGTATAAATATGTAGATATTGGATAGAGAATTTTTTAAGATAATCAAGATTAAGATTAGACAAATAGCTGTTAAATCTGCCCTCATTATAGGATTTACAAATATATAAAAGAGAAAAGGGAATAAGATAGTATAAAAATAAACATACATTTCCCTCTGGTTCGCTCATCTTATGACTAACCTTATACCCTGCCTGATATAGAAGATATGAAGAACCTGTTTTAGTAGGAAAAGCTAGGATGTCCATTTTATTTTAACAAATTAGCCACACAAAATTCAAAATTAGTTTTTTCTACTTATAATTATGTTATTAAATAAAATATTCTAGCAAGTATAAAAGATCTATTTAGAAGCAACATTATAGTAATATTTGATGAGGCACATAATATTTCTGAGCAAGCTGAGCAAGAACAAAATACTAAATTATTATATAAATATTTGGATGAGTACAATAACACACTTGATTCAATTTAAAAAATATTTTAAAAACCTCAAAAAAATGATTAGTATTCTAGGTTATGTTAAGAAATCAAAGCATCAGTTAAATTAGATATTAAAGAAGAATCCGATTTTTTAAAGAACTAACTCAAAAAAAAGACTGAAAAATGCTCTGAAAGTAAATTTAAAATATTAATTAATTAATATTATGTATAGTAATAAAAAGGTAAATGTTATAATGACAAAAATGAAATTGATGATGAATATGATGAAGAAAAAGCTTAATCTAAGCCAAAGTATGCCAAATGTAAAATTAAGATAGATTCAGCTGAATAAAAGAAATCGAAAAGAAAATTTAATTAGAGTATTCAATTATCCTCTAAAGATTTGTTCGACTAAACTTTATCAACAATTAATTAATGCTAATAAATTTCAGATGATTCTCCTGAATTTTTGAAACAAATTTAAAGTTACATAAAAGACTCAAATTCTAGTTAAGTTGATGTTGAGAATATTTTTAAAATTTATTAAGAATAAAGAATAAAGGAAATATACAATTTTTTTGACAACTTTTAAAACTTCTCTTAAATTTAAAAAGAAAATTTTGAGTTTCTTGAAAAAATATTTGATATAAAACACTAATATCAGAATAAACTATTTTGTAAGCTCTTTTCAGATAAAGAAATAGTAAAATAGTTTGAATTGCTTAAAGTTAACGATGTTGCTTGGGCTTAAAATTTTATGGATAATTTAACAAAGTCATACAAAATGCTTTAGTATATCAAGAACTTAATATAAATAAACTATTAAGAAGAAAGCTTTCAAGAAAAAAATGAATAGAATAAACATAATGGAAACTAAAACATCATTGTAAAAGAAAAAAATTAAGTTTACGAAGTAAACACAAATGATAGAAGCAATATCAAAAAAATAGGAGAAATAATTAAAATTAAATATATTTAGAAGGTTTGGTTTTTTTTCTTTCGAATGTTGAAAATGAAAAAATTACATAATTCTTAAGAAGATCCATTGTATTTATGCAATCATTATATTTCTCTACTAAGAAACGAAAACTAATCCACACCAGTCTTATAAATAGGTTGTCTATCAGCATCATACATTTTTAAAGAGATTTATAAAAAGATAAATATAAGTTCTTTAATACTAACTTCGGGAACGCTTGAGCCGTTTGAGCTGATTTAAAAATCTTTGGATTTATAATTTCAAACTTACTCTTCACCCCACATATTAAATTCATAGACTAATCTATTTACTCAATTTATAAGTTCTTATGATGAATAAGATATTTGCTTTAGCATGAAAAAACTTTCAAAAGAAGAAGACAAAGATAAAATATTTCTAAATTCTCAAATTGTTATAAATATTATAATGTCAAAACTTAATAAATATACTCAGTAAGTAAAAAAAAAATGTGGAATAGTAATATTCTTCAAGAGCTATTAAATGCTTTAAGAAATTGGAAAATTGATGAAATAGACATAAAACCTAGATTTTAAGTATTTTAAAGAAACAAAAGATTCTAATGATTTTAAAGAATAATACAGTTCTTATAAGTATTTCATTTAAAAGAATATATCTAATTGTATATTCTTGGCAGTTAATCGAGGTAAGCTTTCGGAAGGTATAGATTTAAAAGATGATTTATGCAGAGTAGTGATTCTGTTTGGTATCCCTTATGCTAATCTCAATGACCCTTATATAATTTGTAAAAAAACTCATGCTTCTCTCTATTTAGGAGAAAGTCAATGGTATAAAAAAGAGGCAATTAAAGTAGTTAATTAATCTGCAGGAAGGTGCATACGTTACAAAGACGATTGGGGTTGTGTTTTCTTCTTAGACTCTTAATATAGTTCAGAAAATAATGTAAAATAACATATCTCTAAATGGATTTTAGAGGGCTAAAGAAAAATTTATTAACATGAATCAGATGATTGGATTGAGGCATATGATAAATTTTTAGACATTAAGGCTTAAGAGTAAACTAATTCACATTAATTTTGATAGAAAAATTTTAGACATAAAAAAACCAAATTTATTTTTTAACAAATTTACTTTATCGTTCTTTAAAATGGCAGATGAACAATGTGTCTATCTATTTAAAAAATAACAATTTTAAATAAATTAAAATCTAAAAAAAAGTAATTTTTCAATTTGATAAAATATTTTATTTTATTATTAATTTATTTGCTGAGTGTCAATTTGAGAGATTAGGACAGCTTCATAATGTTTAGATTTATTTAGTAAATTAAAACAATAAAGTATCAACTTAATGAGTAAATACTTTGTGCATTGAGTATTAAAATGAAACATTAGAATGGATTGAAGATAATTGTGATTTTAGACATTAAAGCTTAAAAGTAAACTAATTAAGATTAATTTGGAAGGAAGAATCATAGATAGATAGAGACAAACCAAATTTATTTTACATAAAATTTACTTTATCTTTTGTGTTTTTTATAAAATGAAAAATATTTATTTATGAAAAAAATAATTATAATTATTAAATAAATAAATAAATAAATAAATAAATAAGTATCTTTAGGTTTCATAAAATATTTAAATTCTTTTTTGATTTATTGGCAAATTATCATATTTAAATTTATTTTAGTTATTAAAAACTATCACGTATCAACTTAATGAATGAGTAAATAATATATGCATGGAGTAACATTGTTTTTAATCAAGTAAATTATTTACAGTTTATAAATACATTTTTTAATGTTCTTTAATTTTACTGTCTATATTGTAAAGTTATTGAAGTTTTTTGATCAATTTTAAAGATTAAGTATATTTATTTATACTAAATAATATAGATACTTAGATATATTTTTACAAAGTTTCAATATTTATTAAGATATCTACATGATTTAAGAAGAAAACGATGATCTTTCAGATATAGGAATAGATCTGTCGCTAGATCTAGATGATAAAAATGTATATTTATTTCTTATTTTTAGTTTAACATCACACTTTAATTCAAAAAGTTGAATGATAGGGAAGATGATGAATTTGGGAATAAGAACTATTTAAATGTTAGACAGAAAGATTTGCTTAAAATTAGCAGTAACTTCGATTCTATGAATCCATCTGAAAAAAATGGTCACAAAGCTCACTCTGAATCGCATTTAGATCATAGCTTTGACTAAGAGAAAGATAGGATATTAGGATTTAATCCTGACGAAAGACCTCCTGATTTAGAATTAGCTATGAAACACGCAGTAATATTAATTTACAATTATGTTTTAAATAGTAATATAAACAATTAATGAAACAAAGCAAGCCAAGAGAGTTGCTTAAAATAAAAAAATAACCATAAATGATTCAATAAAAGATCATTTCTGTCCTTGCTGTGGGAATTAAATAGTAAATATTTTTGAGTGTTACTAAATAAGTTAATGAAATAATTTGTTTTAATTAGGAAAATGAGCTCCTACCTATTGGAATAAATAGAGAAAAATTAGGGTTTTTAGGAAGTGGAGTGCCTCTTTACTTTGAGTGGATGATATTTATTACAATATTAACGCTTATTTTGGGAATTTTATAGATATATTCATTAGTTATGAATATATAAGGTAACGGATGTGATGTGAAAAACTAATGTACACAAACATTTTTTATATTTGATTTTGAGTTTAACAGAATTATGACTGCAAATAGAAGCAACGAATATATTGACCACACTGTTTCAAAGATAAATTTTTTAACCACTATGATATTAATATTAGTCACTATAATCTATTAGAGTGTATTCAAGTAAATAGACAAGAGAATGGAAAGTAGATTTATTACTCCAAGTCATTTTACAGTTATGGTAGAAAATATCCCCTAAGGAGTTACTAATGAGTAGCTAAAAAGTTTTTTTTATGAAGTACTTTAGAACGATTCTATTGAAATAGTAAAGATTGTATAAGGTTATGAAATAAAAGATTTGTCAACGATTTAGAAGCTGAGAGCTTCAGTGATAAAAAAGGAAAATGCTCTTTATGGTAGGGAATACAAATTAAAAGATTAGATTGATGAAAAGTAGAAATTTGCATTGCTAACACCTGAAGAGTAGCAGGAAATCCTTAAAAAGAAAAAGAAGAAAAAAAACGAAACAACTATAGAAGAAGATTAAATAGAGCTAAAAGAAATAGAAAACGCTAAAATTGAAATACGCAAAAAGATTCTCAGGATAGACAAAAAAATTAATGAAATATGCAAATCTTACAGTACTCATTTAAGAAACACTGGCTATGCTTTTGTTTCATTTAAAAATGAAGAGAATGTCTAAATAGTTACTGATTACTTTCCTGCTAACGACATCGAAAGATTCTTTAGCTATATATTCTGCTAAAATAAAAAGTCCTTTATGGGTTCTTACATAAAAGTAATAACATAAAACAAATGTTGATTATAAATATTAAGAAAGAATTTTATTAATTAAAGGTCAGCAAAGCTCCAGAACCAGGAGATATATTGTGGGAAAATTTGGTTTATTCAAAAAAAGAAAGAGTCAAATTCAGAATTAGATCATTGGCTTACTAATTTTTAAGTATTTGTATTGCTTTTTGTTTAATCTATTGTGTTAAGCTTATTTAGGTAATTATATTTATTATTTTAAACTCCGTTATCACATCTTACTAATATTTAAAAAGACTGCGATTATAGATTACTATGGAAATTCACTATTAGTCGAAACTCTTGCGCTATCTATATCTATATTAACTTTTATAATCAGCACAATCATTTCAAAACTTATAAAAAATTTGGCTACATCTGAAAAGCATCCTACCTACACCAAATACCTAATAAGTATAGATTAAAGTTTGGGCATTGTAATCATTTATTTATTTATTTATTTATTTATTTATTTATTCATTATATATAATGTTTTTCATAATCAAAAATTGAATTTCTTCTCTTAATAAATAAATAAATAAATAGGCATAGTTTACTAACTCTATTTTGATCAGTGTAATTAATGATTATTTATAAAATGGGAATGACTTAATGACAAATGGAGGAGTTATAATGAGTATTTAGTATAATGTACTTGTCAACACTCTTGTTCCTTTGTTTAATCAATACTTTAATATGTGGTTTGTAGTTAGATTTATTAAAAGAAGGATTATTAAAAAAAAAGGCGATAAATGCCCTCTTACATAATATGAAACTCACAAGTAATTTGCCATTAATTTCAATTTATAAAATATTTTTTTTATTCTCTGATGAGAAAGTGTTAATTTTTCTAACATAAGTAATTTCGTTTATTTACACAAGATTAATTAATTAATCACTTAAATAATCATTTTTCTTTTCTAAATAAAATACGATTTAAATTATTTTTCTTTAGAATTTAATGTCAGCTCCAAAACAAATTATGGACAATCAATTTCATAAACTATTAAAAATAAAAATAATTCAGGCAAAATACTCAAAATAACTTTTTTAAATTCATCGGTCAACATTTTTGAGGATTTTTTTTCAGAATTTAATATTTTAATTTAATAAAGATTTTTTGTAAATAAATTAAAATTTTTTATTTATTTTTTAATTTCAGCAAAAGATCATTTAATATTAAAATGAAGCTAATTTTGTTATAAAAATTTAATACTTTATCAGTAATTTGATTTAATGTTTTAATAATCTAATATTTATGTTTAGATTTTTATAACTTTTTTTATATAAGAGTATTTGAAGGAACAACGTTTAATGCTGATAAAAATTATGCAATAAGTATTCGTTTAATGCTTATTAATTGTTTTGTTGGCTACCTTTGTCCTAATATTATTTTTTGGAATCTGTTGATGGTTATTGCTGATTACTGGTTAGAAAAGTATCTATTGTTAAGAAGACATGCTTCTCCTCCTGCAATATCTGGCGAATTATTTTTCGCAAATATAAAATACTTTAATGATTTGTATATCCTAGTTTTTGCTGTAATAACAATTATTTTTTTATAATTATCTATTTTAAATTAAAATAAATTAATAAAAATAAATAAATTAATTAATTATATAAATAAAAGATTGGATGTTTTTACTGGTAATACATGATTTATGGAAGTATCGATGATTGGACTTAAATATAGCTACAGTTTTCTGTATTTTATTATGTTTTGCCTATACAAAAAATAATAAACTTATGCACCTAAAACTAAGCAAATCCTAATACCCACAAAACATATTAAAACGTTTCTTAGTACTTTTTTAATGTAATTCAAAATTAAAAAAAAGAATTGATTGAATTCAAAAATATTTTAAAATTTAGGATTATGATAGAGCAAACCCTGCTACTGCCTAATAAGCTTAACAATAATATATGTAAAACATGCAAATGATTATTAAAAACCATTAAAATAACCCTGAAGCTATGAAAATAAACTCTTCTTTACTTAAAAGCAGTATTATGCAGGCTGTCCCTATTAAATTAATACCTGAATCAGAAAATTTCCCTTTTATACAAAATAGAAATATAAATCCTTTTTTTAATTAACCTATTAACTTCCAATTATTAGTAAATTAATTTTATATCCTTGATTATTTATTTATTTATTTATCTCTATGTTTTATTAGCAAGAAGATGGTAATCTAAAAAAAAAGTTAACATTTTTACCAAATCTAAACGCTCTTCCTATGCTAAAGCAGCAATTTTCTCACAAGCCTCATGTAAACTAAGATCTCCATAATGATGTTGATTAACATGAAATATAAGATAACTCTGATTAACAAAATGATAATTAAAGGAAAAGAATTAATAGATTCTTAACTCAATAACATTCCAACAATTACTAAATTAACATTTTTTAGACTGATAAAAATCATGCTGTACAAGTTAACGAGACTCCTAAAAGTAAATTTTAGAATTAAGATAACAAGAACACAATTGTTACCTAGCAAGGTAACACCTCAATAAGAAATAACATTTTAGACTCAAAAGATAGAGAAAATTTTCTGGCTACTGATTAAATTTTAATTGAAAAATCAAATTTATAATGAATCTAAAATTAAATATTCAACAAAAAAATATAAATTTTTAAACAAAGATTTTATAATCTAATATGTAAAAAAATGTATTCTAAAACAGATTTAAATTGTTTGTACTCTTCAATTAAACTTACATTATTAAAAGAACAATTTGAATAAGTTAATTAATGATAAAATATTCTAAAATTCGAAATCAAATTGGGAATCAATATTAATTTATTTATTTAAAAATAAAAAGAAAAAATTTTTGAAAAATAAAACAATTATTTTTATTAATTTTCTAATAAAATCAAAAAACACAATTAATACTAACATTAATTAAAAATTAATTAACAAGTATTGCTTTAATTAAAAAACTTTAAACCAAACAAAATAAAATGTCACTCACTCATTTTTGTCACTTTAAAATGAGTATTTATTTCACTTTTTGTGTAAAAAGGCTTTTTATGGATATTGTTATTAAATTTAATATAAATATATTAACTTATTTAATTTTTCTTTTATTATTTTATATTGATTTTTTATTATTCTTTAATCTATCCTTCAGATTTAATTTATCAAAACTTAAAACAAGCATTTCTTTATGTTATTTTCTATTTTTTTTCTGTTTATAAAAAAAAATATCTTAAGGGAGAACAGGTTACTGAAAAGTAACTCTAATTTATTTTATGGAAAATTATGTTTAATAATTGTTTTTATTTTTAAAGCTAATAGTATATTCTAAATTCTACAACTGCATAAAAGCTTAAATAAAATATATAAATACAATATGTTTCTTACTTTATTTTATCATAAATAAATTAAAAATTTTAGGCCAATTTTGAATTGGCTTCTAATAATTTTTCTTTGATGTCTTTCAGTATCTCAAAGTATTTCTTCTTACTCACACATGACCATAAATTATGAATAATTTATTGTATATTCTCTAGTTGTATAATTAGGTCAATATTGTCTAGGACTAATTAATTATTCTTCAAACATTTTTCTTAGATTAGATTAATTAGAATATTTTTAATTAAAGGTGATTTGAGATACATTCATTTTTTTTGTATTTTGAAGTGAATATAAAAATTAATTAATCTAAAAATTATTATTATTTATCAATTTTATTCATGTAATATTTAAATTAAAAATTAATCTAAATTAAATTCAAATCATTTAAAAAATAATACATTCAGAAAGTTAATTAGAAAAATTTTTTATTAAAAAAATGTAAATAATTTAAATAATTTATTTGTTTTATAAATATTTTGCAAGAAGTTAGTAATAGTTTTTTAAATTCAGTTGATTGGAAGAGCTTAATCATGGAAATTTATATTATATTTTATGTAAAAATATCTTATTTAAAATAATACACCCTTTTTTTAAAATAAATAATAAGTAAGAAGGTATTTAATTCATTAAAAATAAATTCTTGCTTACAATTAAAAAAATTTTTAAATATTTTGATTGAAAAATAGCTAAAAATAAATCTGATGTTGATGTGGAGTTGCTATTATCATATTTGTAATATTATCCTATATTTTATTTTATTTTATTAGAATAGATTATCTATTTATATTTAGTGCCAGAAACTTCATTATAAACTCTCTAATCGTATTTGGTATTAGAGGAAATTTTTATATAATTATTATTTATTAACATTTAGCTTTTTAATTTTTATAAGCCTACCAAATTATTTAATTTATTTTAATAAAATAATCATAAAGCTATATTGATGTTATATTTTTTTGTTTTCAAGATAAATAAAATACTTTTACTTCTCTTGTGCTTAATAAGGGTGATAATATATGAGAAGGTACAGAATATAAAAAGATAAATTTATTCATTTGAAATATTGTTTTTAAAATTATTCTCTCTATCTATTACAGTTGTGTTTTATCATAAATAGATTTTTTTGACAACTAATCTTCTAGCTTTAAGATACTTGCTCAATATTTTGAATTTGTCTTATTCAACATCAAATTTATTTGAACTATCAATACTATTGAAGATAAAAAATTAACTTAAATATTTAATTATTAAATAAAAATTAAATTTTTAAATCAAATTTTAATAAATAAGGAAATGATCTAGAATTTAAAAATTAATATTTCAAAAAATAGATAATTAATTAAAAGAGCTTATTTTCATTAATTTTTTGTTAAAAAATAACACAATCGAAAAGAAGTAAACTACTTTACGCTAAATAAAGTATCAAAAATGAGAGATTAGAGCACTTTGTTAAAGCAGAGCCTAAGCCTAAGACACCTTAATTACTAATTTAATTGGCTCTTTTTAAATATTAAAAGTATACGATTATTTATTTAGAAAGACAAAAAAGAAAAAGTAAGAAAAATATAAATTATGAAACCAAAGCTGAAAATTAAAAATGAGTTAAATATAAAAAAATAACATAATTCTTCTAAAAGATAATTAATCAAATAAAAAGTTGATTCATAAAAAAGTTTGTTTTTCATTAATGCTATTTACTATTAAAACATATCACAATCCAAAAGAAATAAACTGTTTTTACTGTAAATGAAGTGTTAAATTTTAGAGACTAGTACACATTCTTAAAAAAGATCCTAAGCCTGAGGTACCTTTATCACCAATTTAATTCCAACTTTTTAAATATTTTAAAAAATATAATTAATTAGTTGAAATAAATATTAAAAGAAAAAGTAGAAAATTAAATATAAGTTAAATTAAAAAAATATTGTTTGAATATAAAAATTAATAAATCAAACAAAAAGATAAATATTAAAAAAAAATTTTATTTCATTAAATGTTTTATTAAAAAGCATTAAAATCCATAAACCATTTTACCCTAAATAAAGTGCCAAATCTGAGAGATTAACGATGGTTGCTAAAGCTGAACCTAGGTCTAAGGTACCTTAATCACCAATTTAATTTCTCCTTTTTAAATATTGAAGAAATAATAGTTAGTTATGTTGTATATTAGAAGAAAAAATTAAGAATAATAAATAATTTATCAATAATTAAAGCAAAGGTTGAAAGTTAGTATTATTTAAATAATCAAAAAATTAAAATATCAAATAAAAAGCTAATAAATAAAAACATAATTTATCATTTTTTATCTCTTAAAAATATCAAAGTCTAAAAAGAAATAAACTGTTTTACCCTAAATATAGAGTCAAATTTAAGAGATTAGTGTTGTTTTCAAATGCAGAACTTAAGCCGGAGATGCCTATATCACCAATTTGATTGTTCCTTTTTAAATATTTAAGAAAATTGTATTATTTAATTGAAAGGAAAAGTCATGAAAAAATTAGAAAAGCAAGAAATTAAAAATATTCAAAAATAAATATTAAGTAAATTAAAAAATAACATCATAAAAATTTAAAGCTAATAAATCAATTTAAAAGCTGAAAAACATTTTTTTTTATTTTTCATTAAATTTTATCATAAAATCATAATCCAAATGAATTAAACTGTTTACCCTATATAAAGTGTCAAATTTGAGAGTTTAGTGTTTGCTAATGCGGAACTTAAATCTGAGGCACCTTAATCGCCTATTTAATTGCTGCTTTTTTAATTTTAAAGAAAAAATAATTAGATTTTTAGCTAGTTAGAAGGAAAAATGAAAAAAATATGAAATAACAAGAAATTGATAAATATTGAAAGCAAAAGCTGAAAATTAAAAAAAATAAATTTAGAATTTAAAAGCTAAAAAACAAAAAAATCATTTGTTTTTCATTCTTTATTTTTTATCAAATATTAAAAGAGATAAACTATATTTACTTCATAAAGACTGTCAAATTTAAAAGATGTGTACACTTTGCTAAAGTAGAACCTAAACCTTAGGCACCTTTTGCACCAATTTAATAGCCACTTTTTAAATATTCAAGATAATGTAATTAGTTTATTAAATAGTTAGTTAGAAAATAAAAAAATATGAAAAATAAGAATGATGAACCAAAAACAAATATTCAAAATGAAAAATAAGTTAAATTAATAAGCTTAATCATAATCAAAAAAATATCACAATCTAAAAGAAATAAATGGTTTTACATTAAATCAAGTGTTAAATTTTAGAGATTAACGCAATTTTCTAAAGCAGAAACCAAGCTTAAGGCTCCTTCCTCACCAATTTAATTATCACTTTTTATATATTGAAGAAGATTTAATTGGCATTTACTTTAGTTTACTAGTATAAAAAATTAAGAAACAATAGGAAATGATTAGAAGTAGATTAATTATGAAAGCAAAAGCTGTAAATTAAAAATATTTAAATTAAAAAAATGCAAATAAATTACATAAAAAGCTAATAAATAAAATAAGATTATATGTTTTCATTAATTTTTTTATTAAATATTATAATGATGCTTAGGAAATAAACTATTTTTACCCTAAAAAAAGTGTCAATTTTAAGAGATTAGTGCACTTTGCTAAAGCAGAACCTAAGGCTTAGGCACCTTTTACACCAATCTTATTATCACTTTTTTTAAATATAGAAGATAAAATAATTAGCAGGTTATTGAGTTAGAAAAATGAAAAAAAAAAAAAATGAGATGAGGAATTATTAAATATTGAAAAACGCAAGTTTGAAATTAAAAATGAGCAAAAAATAAATAATAATCTAATAGGTGTATCTTGTTTTTAATTTACTTATTTAGTTATAATTTCCACAATTCAAAAGAAATAAACTATTTTTACTGAAGATAAAGCGCCAAATTTACCAAATTAGTGCACTTTGCTAAAGCAGAACCTAAACATGAGGTATCTTCATCACCCATTTAATTTTCACTTTTCAATTTTATGAATGAATAATTAATTTGTTATTTAGTTATTTATTTTGTAGTTAAAACAAAATTGAAGAAAAATATATAATAATAATAATAATAAATTGAAAAATATTGAAAACAAAAGTTGAAGATTAAAATAGATTTTAAAAAAGTAAGTGCAATAAAAAACTAGCAAATCTTAAAAAAAGCTAAAGAATTTTATTCTCTTTCATTCATTTTTTATGAAAAAATATCACAATCTATAAGAAATAAACTTTTTTACGATAAATCAAGTGTCAAATTTGAGAGATTAGTGCAGCTTACTAAAACAGAACCTAAGCTTGAGACATCTTTTGTATCAATTTAACAATCACTTTTTAAATATTAAAAATAAATTAATATGCTTGTTTATTTTTTTTGTTAGTAAATTAGAAGGGAAAATGAATGAAGAAGATATATATCAATTATTAAAAAATTAATATGTAGTAAAAGCTAAAATTGAAAATAAAAAATATTTTAAATAAATTAATATAAATATTTTTTTAAATATATAAAAAGAAAAAAAATGAGAGTATTTATTTAGAAAATAAATTTAACTTGAAGATAAAATAAATAAGTATGATTATAATAAATTTAGTTTACTTGAGATTAATATGGAGATCACTATGAGATTAAAGTGGAGAGTTTATGAACTTTTTAATTTTATAAAAATACAGTTAAATAGTAATTGATTAAAAAAATAAATAATTACACTTTCAAGATAGTTATAATTATTCGATTATATCATTTATTTTTTTTTAAATAACAGATAACAATTATATTTAAATTTAACTATTTATGAAAATATTTACAAAATAATTTCTTTTCATGGTATTTTATTTAAACATAGAGAAAAAATAAATTTTATAGTAATCAAATGTTAATTTATGATAAAGTTGGAATGAATGAATGAATGAATGAATAAATAAATAAATAAATAAATAAATAAATAAATAAATAAATAAATAAATAGTTAAAAATCTGTATGATTAATTTATAAACATTTAAGGGATTAAATTAATCTGGAAATATAAAATATAGCATGATTCATATAAATTTAACATCAATAAATTAAGGAATTCATCCTTGATACCTCTTTTTTAAATAATTTTTATTTAAAATAATTAAAAAAAATATTAATATAAAAATATAAAAAGATACAATAAAATATTAATTAATTAATAAATTAATTTCTTAAACATAAATTAATATTTTTTAAGTTATAAATAAAGTTCTGCAATTTAATATTTATAATTTATTTATTTTATGGGTTCTATATTACTAATTAAGATAAAATCCATCAACTTTTTAGAGAATTTTTGGATGGATATGTTATTTAATTATTAAATTATCTTATTATATTTTTAGATAATTTTTGAGAGTCATTAAAACGAAATTCACTTTTAGTGATTAAGAGAAAAAGTAAGAAGTTATTTAAATTAATTTTTTAAAATATTATAAATTAGAAGAATGGTTTTTGTTTATTTTGAGAAAAGTGTTTGATTTGAAAGCAGTATTTTATGATTTGAGTATTTATTTATTTATTTTTTAATTAAAGTTTTTAATATCCAACAATTCATTAATTAGTAAATTATTATTTATCAATCACCTCAACGCTTTTTATGCTCTTTTTTTTCCTAAAGAGCATTTATCAAGTCAATTATAAAATTCATTTCATAACGGAAATAGCCGCATCTTTTTAATTCTAGCTCTATGTGATTGTTATAGCTTTGTCCCTTAGTGTTCTCAACTGTTAGACTATACTGATATGATTTAGCTAGTTTCTGTACTATTTCTAATTCCTCTTGATTTACAGTCATTTCTATCTTAATGTAAAAGTTATCTCCCAATCTCTGTCCTTGTTCTGAAAGATAGCCCAAGTTTTCATCTCTCAAGTAAGTAAACTTTTCATTTTAAAGCTATTACAGAAGATCGAATGTTTCAACCAAAGTTTTCTATAAATATTTAAGCTTTCCAAAATAATATATAGACAAGTGGTCATTTTTCATAATATCAACTTAGAAACTAATTTTAAATTAATTTATTGAATATTTAGTAGAAAAAAATTATTATTTTACAATTTAAAGTTATGCATGTAAGTCACTGTTTTGTATGAGTTTGATTCTTGATTTTTGACATGAAAAACTTCGTTTTTTTTGGTAAATATTTTTTCAAAGTATTATTTTAGAGTCTCTACTTCTTTGAATGTCATATATTTCGTAAAATTAAATTATTCGAAGTTTCTTCTAATTTCATATTGAACTGTAATATCTTTATTTATTTCGTTAAACATAGATAGGTTTGGTCTGTTGTTTAGTTCTAATGGATTTTGATTTAAATTAAATTTCTTGATATATCTTTCGAAAGCATCTTTAAAGAAAGTATAGCACTCCTTTTCAGGGGCAACTATAATTCCATTTTAATCGAAGCAGTCTAAGTATGTAAGCTCTAATTTATAGTTAAAATTTTTTATATTTTACTTTTAAAATTATTTATTTTTTTGATTTAATTTTACAATTTTCAGTCAGAAGCTATTCCTAACAATCAACTACTTTGATTTGAGCTAAATGATTGTTGCAATCTTGTGCGAATCGGTGTAAATTAAATTGATCAACTCTATTTAACACTATTTGCACACAATTATCCTTCTCTAAATATTAAGTTATTATATTTGAGTTTTCATCAGTGCATGTTACTGGAAGGACAATATTTTATCTTTTAACTTCTTTAATTTTGTAAACTATCGATAAGCCTGAACCGCAAAGTTTTGGGTTTCTCGTTAGGTACCCAAAAATTTCATCCTTACATACCTGTTCTCCGAGTTTATTGTAAATTTTATTTAACTCTACTAAGCTTTCTATAATATCATCTTAAGTGATATTCAAAATAATAATCAAATGGTCGTCTAGATTTCCTAATATTTTTAAGCTTAAAAAAAATTTAAAGAAATATATTAGAGAATAATTTTACTTTTCACTCTTGTAAAGCAAGGAACCATAAAAAAATCTATCATTATCAAATGCTTTTAATTAATTAAAAGTCTCCTTGTCTTCATAAAGGTTGTATTGGTTTAACAGTTATTTAACTTATATTTCATAATCATGATCTTTAGATAGAATCAGCTGACCCTTATACTAACTCTATTTTTAAATGATAAAATGAAGATGTTTAATAAATAAATATAAATATTCTCTATATTTACCTCTATTTGTTTAACATATTGTAGTATCTTTTGGTCAACTTTTTAAAAATCTTCATCATTCATTTTAGATTTAAGAGGTATTGACTTTAAATTTCTCCTGAGAACAAAATATGAATCCTTAATAAACTCTTTAGGTTAACTGTACGATTATAAAACTACGCTTGTATCTGACTCTGAAATAATCTAAGATAGCTCGCTTTTACATGCTTATAGCTCTTCCTTACTTTTGCACAATATAATTTTAGAAATTTCGATCTATAGTTCAGAATAGTTGCTAGCTCTTTCAACTCTTTTGTACTACAAAATTCTATCGAAATCTAATTAAATCATTAAAAGTAAATTTAGATTTTTCCTTTGTAAAATAGAGAGTATTTTTTATTGTAAAATAGCTTTAAAAAATCTTATATAGTAAATAAGTTTAGCTTTTTAGCTTATAATTAAAATTAATATTTATGAGTAAGGTTGAGTTTTAAATTAATAAAGCACTCACTATTTTCTTTCTTTATTACAATTATGTTAGAAATTCTCTAATTAAGATTATTTTAGAAGGTATTTTTAAAAGGCATTTAAAATATATATCACCCTAATTACCATAATCATATTCATTTTATTGCAAAGCCATATTAAAATAATTTTATTTTAATTCAACTTATTTTATTTCTTAAATTTCTTTAATAAACTCATTAACATATGGAAGAATAAATAAAAAAATAATTTTAACTTTGTTTGCAAATAAATATTTGAATTTTTAAAATCAATAAATTACCATAAGGCAAAATTTGTATGTCACTGTGCGTTTCATTTTACCATTTTGACTCTTCTATGTTTTCGGTATCTTCTTCTATTGTAATTTCTATATGATCAAGCTTAGTCATTTCATTAGCTTATTTTAATGAATCTGTTTATACTTTAGCGACTGAACCAGGGTTTTAAGCAATATTATCGCTGTTTTATGTTATCAAGTCAGATTTTTTAACATAAGTAACTATCTAATTTTTTTGATAATTATTTTTCTTTTGCACAGGTTCTTCTTTTAAAACATGGATTTCTTCTAATTCGTTTTAATGGTTCACTGATTCATCTGTGCTTTTTGAAGAGTGATTCGAGTTATTTCTTTTTTATAATTGATTGCCACTATTGATATTGCTTTCTTTTAACTATGAATTCTGATTTTATTAATCCTTTTAACTATTAATTTTTCCATTTTTTTAAACTAATTTTCCTTGCTCTTAGTTTTCATTTATTTATTTTTAATTCTATTCTTCTACTACTTTATTCTACTAACCATTTTCTTCATGATTACTATTTTGCTAGCTTTGGATTTCACTCTATAAAATTTCATCTGTTTCTTCATCTTCTTACTCAGCTATATCTTCATTTATAAATTAATCTAAATTTATAATATTAATCTGTGTTGGACTTTAATCTTTATCTACTATATTTTAAAATAATGACTAAAAACTAGATTCTATTTATTAAATGAGTGTATTCCAAGTTAAGCCATATGTTTTATTTAATGTAATCATCCACCTATTTGAATCCTATTGTTTGATAAAATATTTTAACTTTAAAAATTAATTGAATTAATTCATGTATTACTTTTTTAGTTGATTTAATATCTAAATATGAAGAAGGGTTTTTCTTTAAGTTTTCTATATTAGTTTTAAAAGTAGCTTAGTATGAGGAAGGTATTTTAACTTTAATCTTAAACTTCAGTGCTAATCCTTAGTAAATTGGCTTTACTGTAGTAAAACCCTCTTTTCTATCAAAATTAAAATCCAAATGCTTATCAAGTAACTAAGTAATTTAAATAGACTAAATAAGATATTCTAAAAAATTTAATTCTTTTGTTCCGCTACACTTCAATTCAAAATGATCTTCTTTATTGACTTGAATTAAATACCTGTTATAAATAAAAAATCAATATCACTAAGAAATTTATCTTAATAGTAATTGTAATTAATGAATAGGATCTACTAATTTTTTTTATTTAATCATAATCGATGAGACTAGAAAAAAATTATAAAAATAATTTAATTTCAATTAAATCTTCAAAACTTTGTTTTTATTTTGACAAGATTTTAATTATATTTTCTATTTTAATAAGAATTTTTCAAATATATTCCTTTAAATCATTTTTCAAGAAAATTCGGGAATCAATTAAGTTAGATACTTAGTCACTAATAAATTTTCTTTCTACTGTGAAATTTCTCCACACACGCGATACAAATTATCTAATAAAATGGGAAATATCAAAGTAGAATTTTTATTTCTACTTTGTCATAAAAATGTTTCTTTTCAAAAATGCTTGATTCAGTCAATAGAAAGAATAATTTGCATTTGACTGATCAATTTGGCTTGATTGTATAACAAAATCCTTGTTTTTATTACTTTTTGTTATTTGAAATGGCGATTGATCTTGAATCTGGCCATTCCCTATATCGGAGACCACTTCTTAACAGCGCATTGCTTTCTTTAATTAATTTGTTGAACTAAACTGCTAAATTCGTCCTATCTTCACTCTACAAATCCTCTAATTTATTATATAAATTTATATTGTTTTATTTAGTATCTAGATTTCATTTTTTGTTGCTCTTGTTTTCTTCTTTTACTTAATGATTATATCAATAGGGTTCTAATCTTTAAGCGAGAAAAACAATGCTCTTGATTTAATTTTAACAAATTGCTAATTTATGTTACCTAAATTATAAAGTTGAGTGAATAGTTTATTTAACTTGCTTTAAACACAATCAATTATGCTCGATTTAACTTGCTCCCTTTCAGTAGACTTCATTACGGAATTAAATTGATATCCTGATAGATTTCTTTTTATTTTAATGTTGAACTCTTCGAAATATTTGAATTCTTGGTTCAGACAAGTACTTTTTGGTAATTCTAGTAATCTTTCGTATTCAAAGCTCTCTGGCAGAGGATATATTTTTGTAAAAATTGAGTTTTAAACAAGATTAAAGATAGGTTTAAAAACTGTATAACACGAAGAATCGCATGCGTATAAACCTACTTTGTGCTTTTAATTTTCCAATGCTAGCTAAACAATATGTCTTAAGCTGTTTTTATATTCAGTCTAGATGCTTCTGCATTGCTAGTAGACTTCTCTTGATAAAATTTAACGAAAAATATTATTGCAATTCTAATCAAATTGAGGATATTGTATTTGCATAATAGTATCTACTTCTTCCTAATTTTGAATAGAAATTCCATTTGTAGTTAATACTTCATTTGGAAGCTACTTGGCTAAATATTTAATCTATTATTTATAAAGATATTCGTTATTATTTAATAAATGATTTTAAGGATGATAACTGAGTGTTTCTCTCGTAAAATGGTATGAAAATAAGGTAACTCAACGCAAAAATAAGTCATCTTTAACTTAAAATTGAAAATTTTAGAAAGAAATCAATACCATGTAAACTAAAGGCTATTCATATCTATTATGTGCTATTGTATTCAAAATATCTCCTAAAATTTCCTCTATCCTATGATCTTTAAGGTACTACTAAGCCTTCTTTTGGTTTTCGCTTAGTTGCTATTTATTTAAATTACTCATTGAAGCTTTTATATTTTGATATCTTAATGGAAGGTTTATCTATACTTAAATCTTAAATACACACACACTCTTTTTATTTGTATTAGTATTTAATTGAAAAAAATAAATGATTCTTTGATTAATTTTTTCTATTTTTTGGAATTTAATTATTAACTAAATAATTACAAAATACAAATGAATATCTTCTTTCAATAAATTAATTATACATTCAATTATAATTGTGCTTGTTCTTTTTTAATTATTTTTAATTGTGATCATTTTTTACTTTCAGATTAATGCACACTTTTTTATTTACTTTAATATTATTATTAATAAAGTGAATGAGCTCAATCGATACTCGATTTATCTATTTAATTATTTATATGCGAACTTATTTATTTACTTTGAGTGAGTGTTAACTAGCAAGAAGCGCTAATAATAATTATTACTATTTACCAAAACCAATTAATCCTAATAATATATCTTCTTTCGTATGTACTTTTGTTATTTATCTATCTATATATCTTTATATCTAACTCTTTATACTGAAATGTACAAAAAAACTTAAAAATACTCTATTAAATATTTCCATGGAAAATTCCATCTAAATTTAAACGATAATTCTTTCTTAGTTTCCTATTTCTTTTATTTTATCACCATCTTAATATTTTTCTTGGTTTCTTAATTTAAATTCAGACTATAATTTTGAGCTTGTTAACATAGATAATTTAATTTAATTCTTCTTCTACTACCTTCAGCACTATTTTAAACTCATTTCTACTAAATTTATTCTAAGAATTTTAATAAATTATTTTAGTCTTTTGCATTTTTCTTTAAATTTTAGATTCAAATATCTTATTTTTTATTAAAAGAATGTGGCAACAATTATTTTAAATTCTATACTAAAATGCAAATTAAAAATTTAAATTTGAATATAAAAATATGATAAAATTTTGTGATAAAAAATACTTCTTTATAAAGAATATCTCAGATCTAAAGATCTCCTAATTTATAAAAATCTATAATTTCAATTTATTAAAAATATATTTATGGAGAAAGATATTTATAGTTTTTTATAAAAAGCTTCATTTGATAATATAAATAAATTTAGAAAATTGAAATTTAATTATTTCTATAAATACTAAATAAAATATGCAAAAGATAAATATCAACCCTACTTTTTTGCAGCGATTTCATTAACATAGAATACTTTTTCTTAGTTAATAAGTAAATCACAATTTTTACATTTATTTTAGAGTATATTCATATCTATTTATTCACCTTTCAATATTTAACCATTTGCATAAAGGCAAGTATCTAGCTACTATTAAACAATTTCTGGACATACATTTGTATGTGTTGAAGTCTAGCCAAGTAGTTAAGGGATTTCATTGACTTCTATGAAATAAGGGTTAAAATCTTCATCAAACATGAAATCCAATCCAAATATTTGGAAATTTGCTGTAAACGCGTTAAAATACTATTCTAATCCCTTAAAGAGATAAGCACTAGCTTTTTTCATCTGATTGTAAAGTTTAATTTAAATTTCATTGTCAGTCATATTATATTACTCTTTTAAGGCAGATTCAAATTTTTTTAGCTCCCAATGTGAATCATCTTTTTTTTAATAAAATTAAGGATGATTTTTCTGAATATTTGTATTCACTAAATGTGTTAAAAGACTTGTATCACTTTTATTATAGTCATTTATAGTCAGCCTTACGTATCCATTCAAGAAATAAACTATGTACGGATCAGTGGAAATAACAATTACATAAGAGCGTATATCAAACTTTTTCTTATTCACCAAAAGCGGATTTTCGATATACCTTTACACAATTACTTACTCAGCATTTTCAGTTTAATTTTGTTTGATTTTTTTAATGAACTCCTTTATTTGGCTAGAATTCTAATATACATTAATACCTTTTCCTCCTAATTGATCTAACGGTTTGCTAATCCACATCTCATTTCCTTCTAATTTCATGAATTCCTCTTCTTATTGGGTATAATTGTTACTGCTTAAATTGAATGCATAAGTTTTTGGAAGCTATTTAGAAAGTTAAAAATCATATTTCTGGTTTTCTTAATCTAGCTGGTGAGCAAATTAATAAAAGTGAAGCTTATTATTGACGATATCTGAATTCATCAAAAAATTATAAATAGTTAGATTTTAAATCAAAACAAATCTATCAAGCTTTTTCATAAGCAAAATATCAGAGCGTCTATAAATTTTATTTGCCTCAGCCAAACTAGTACTACCTTTATCACAAATAGGCTCTAAATAATGAAGATCTGGTTATTATCTTATCCATTGATAGTGATATTTATAGTTGCTAACACATTAGTGGATAACTCTTTTTAACCTGAAATCATAATCATAACTAAATATTTTATAACTTTTATCATTTTGAATATAATTTTTATTTAAAATTATTTCTACTAATTTAGAAGTATCAATATCAATTGTTTCAACCTTTTGTACATTATATATATTTTCAACATAGGGTCTTTTGTATTTACCATCTTATTAAGTAAATAAGACTTCAATTTCAAACTGGTTAAAATGATTACACCTCCTGTTTTTCATGATAATAAATTTGCTTAAATATTTTTGAATCTCAAAAATTCTATTTATAAAAACTGAGCTATCTTCATTTTAAAAGTACTAACTAATTATTTTTTCATCAATTGAAGTGTAAATCTTGTTGTTTATGCACACGGCTTTAAAATATCTATTACTTTACAATAAGTTTTTACTCGTATCAACTTACTTTTAAAACATTAATATATCATAACCCTTATTATCTAACTATTTTTTCATAAAACTTGAAAATCTTTAATTTTTTTTCACTTTTCTTCCTATTGTTTAACTAAACTAAATATTCTTCTCTGTTAAAGTCTAATTTAACCCATAAACAGGATCTAAAAGATCTTCATTGTATAAAGGTTCCAAATAGAATTATTTAAGATGGTTTGGAATGAAAAAATAAGTCCTTGGCAAAAAATATCTAAAATTCAATTTCAATTGATTCTATTTGAAATAGTCTTCTTCCATTAAATTATAAAGTCTAAGCCAATCAAATTCATATTTGATAGGATCTAAATTAGGAATATCTATATCTCTATTTCTGAAATGTACATACCACATTCCCAAAATAAAGCTTAGTAATACTGGTAAGAAATGATAGCACTTTATGTTCATTTTTGTTTAAAAAATATTAACAAATCTTCAATAAATTTACAAATTTCTAAAAACGTTTATCTGATAAAAAAAGATAATAAATAAATTGATCTTTATTACAAGATTTTTAATTAATTAATTTCGATGAATATTTATTTTCTTAATTGTACAAAAGAAATTTTATATAATTAAGCTAATTTAAAATATGATTTAATAAAAAAATTTAAATCTAAAAATATAAATTTAAAATTATTTTTATTTGAGATTTTTGTGATCATAATATTAATATTAAAACTTTAGGTCATTGAAGCTAAAAATTAATTTAAAAAAAATTCAACATAAAAATTAATCTTTTAAAAATACTGTAGATATTTAATAAAAATTTCTTTATTTTTTTTGTTATTTTTGTTTTAAAACTGAATAAATCTTAATAATAAATCTTCTTTACTTTATATTCTTCTCTCTTTTATTTCTTAATTTACATCATTCACTCTTTTATCATTCCTATTCATTATTAAAATGTTTTAAAAATATCAAATTATTTTTACAATTTAAACGCTCTCTAATTTATGATAAAATTATTTATTTATCTTTGAAATTAATTTTTCTTAAAATGTTTTCTTTTTTTAGTTATTTCAAAGAAATAAATATGTTTAACAGAGATGAGTTTAAGTATTATTTTAAGAATAAAATTAAAACAATTGATTTTAGAAAAAATAATTTTTATTATGACTAACATTTATTTATCTTTGTTAGATAATAAGAATAATTTTTTTAATTATCTAATCAAATTAATAATAATAAGATTAGTAGTTTAATTATATTTCTCAATATCTTTTTGCTTTTGTTTAAATTTTCTACTTAAAAAAGTAAATTTAACAATTTGATAAAAACTTCTATTATTATTATTATTTTTAATTGTTGCTAGCAAATGTAAGAGGTTTGTTTATAAAAAAAAGAAAGAATCACATTAGCAGTTATTGGAAATATAGGATCTGGAAAATCTACTATGTGTGGGCATTTAGCTATATAATTAGGATAAGTAAATGATCAAAAATTAAAAGAGGTTAAATAGGCATGCGAAGATGAAGGTAATATTGTATTATTTTTACTATGAAATTATCGTAAATGATATTAGGTTTTGATAAAAATAGGATAAGATGGAATCAATTACTCATATATAATGGATACTAAAAAGGTAGAAAGAGAACGTAAATAGTCTATTGATACATCCATATTTCATTTTGAAACTGATAAATTCTAAATCACAATCATTGATACTCCTGGTGATACTCAATATACAAAAAATATGATGACAGGTATCTGTTTGGCTGATGCAGCTATTTTAATGATAAGCGCTGCTACTGATGAATTCGAAAAAGGATTTGGAAAAGATGGTTAAACTAAAGATTTTATTTTGCATTCCTATGCTCTTGGAATTAAATAGGTAAGATCAATTACAAAATAACAAAAATAAACCATTTGAATTACGTTGATTTAAAATAGATGATTGTGTGTATAAACAAGATGGATGATAGCAAATAGAGCTTTTGTTAAAAAAGATTTAATGAAATAAAAAAAGAAGTTAAGCAGTAATTTGAGAAAATAAATTTTAACTTGCAAAACATATAATTTATTCCAATATCAGCTTTTTTAGGTGATAATTTGCTTGAAAAAAGCCCTAATATGCCATGGTATAATAGCTTTACATTTTTGTAGGCTTTAGATAATTTGATGCCTCTTGCAAGACAAAATGAAGGAGACTTAAGACTTCCAGTATCATATGCTTTCTTAGTTGGAGAAGATACTTAAGTAATCACTGGTAAAGTAGAATAAGGAATTTTAAAAGCAAACAGGACAGTCTGCTTTGCACCTTTTCTTGGAAAAGGCGAAAACAAATTTGACATCATATAAATCGAAATATAAAATAAGTAAGTGGATGAAGCTGTTTGTGGTGAAAATGTAGGATTTAGCATCAAAAATTTAAACCTAAATGATTTGACAAAAGGATCAATTTG
This sequence comes from Tetrahymena malaccensis 436, assembly GCA_000231845.2. Classification (NCBI taxonomy): domain Eukaryota; phylum Ciliophora; class Oligohymenophorea; order Hymenostomatida; family Tetrahymenidae; genus Tetrahymena; species Tetrahymena malaccensis. The sequence continues at coordinate 52,857 of JH720040.1, read as the reverse complement.
TGGGTATTCTGGTGAAAATTAGCCTAGGGAATGTGAAACTTTTGATGCAGAAATGGTAATTATAAACCATCCTGGTAGTATAAAAAGAGGCTATCGACCTATGTTTTGTATTCATTAAGCCTTTGTTGCTTGTGAGTTCATTGATATTCTATCAAAAGTAGAAAGAAAAACTGCATAATAAATATCTAATAAACCTGATTACATTAAAAACGGAGAAGCTGCAGTTGTAAGAGTTAAACCAACTAAACCTCTAAGTGTAGAAAAATTTTCATAATGTCCTTCTCTTGGAAGATTTATAGTAAGAGATATGAACACAATAGTTGCTATCGGAATTATAAAAGACGTAGTCTATAAATAATGAAGATCATTTTTTATCTTTAATTTTTATTGTATCTTTCCTTCTTTGTTTTTTGAGCTAGTTCTGCTGCTTTGTTTGATATTATATGATATGACATGAATGAATTTATTTCGCATTACTGTTTTATTTATAAATATTTACTTAATTTAAAAATAAAATTTCATTTTATTTTGTATTTTAATTAGAATGTAATAGATATTTAGATAAATAGATATTGTATTTATTTGATTTGATTTTATTTTAAAATATAATTTTTATTTCCAAGTTAAATAAATATATTTCTACTTGCAGAATTTTATTTAGGAGAATATTTCATTATTTTTGATAAACTCAGATAAAATTAAAGGTAATAATATAAGATTTTCTTTCATAGAGTTAAATATTAAAGATTTTTTAAATTAAAAATTTGTCATTAAATATTTAATTATATTTTATACATACTAACCGAAAAGAATTCTATGATAGATACCCTATTAAAACTCTACATCTTACATAAATATTTACTATTCAAATATTATATGATTTTAATTATTTAAAATTTGATGTTCGTATTTTTTATTTAAAAAAAAAAATACTAAAAAACAGACTATTATTCTTTGTCATTCATATTTTTAAAATAACTACATTTTTGCTTTTTAAACCTAAAAAACGTATTTCAATTTCATTTTAAGATAATAATTTATTTTGATATTTAATAAATCTTAACTTTGATATTCACTAAAAAGAAATAATAATTACTAATGTATTTATTTCAAAGATATACTTACATAATTTAGTTACACTTTTATCTTTTCTAATACTAATTTAAAAAACGTTATCTTTGATGAACAAAAATTTTGAAAAAGAAGAGTCTATCAATATATTTTTATATTTTTCTATTGATTTCCTCTACTAAACTCAAAATGAAAATATGATTTTAACTAATATTGTATGATTTTAAAGATAAGTAATAACTAAAAATATTTAATTAGAATCATATTAAATTTGGTTACTATTAGTTATTTGGGGAAATTAAAAGTAGTTGTTTGTTAGTTTAATTAGTATTTACGAATGCAATAATTAAATTAATTAATCAATCAATGGAAATTTCAGTAGTAAAAGAATAAGAATTTGTATAAAAAATATCCACATAAAAATACTATTCTCTAAAAATATGAAAATAGCTTTAATAAATAAATAACAGAAAAACTATACCCAGTAAGAACCTTCTTTGATTATTATTAGTGATAATTATTTGTAAATCAAAGCAATCTTTATTATCCTTACTTACATCTAAAAAATGTAATTGTCCTGATATTTCAAAAACTTCGAATTTTAAAAAATAATTTTTGAGTTTTTAGTAAATGTAGACTTAATTTAATATGATTATTATAAATAATCTATTTTTTTTTTTTTTTTTGAAATAGAACAGAATAGTAAGATATTTGTCTATTGCTTGCCATATAAAATTTAGATTACAAAAATTAGTATCTGTATGTACTTTTCAATATAAATTAATCTATTAATAGCTTATTAATATAAAAAGATTATTAAAAAATGATTACCTTAAAATTTTGATCTTGAGTAAAAATTCGTTCAACTTCATGAAAGCCTAAAAAGAAAGGTATTGTGTAAATCTTTAAAAATTTATAAAAATTGTAATCATTTATAAAATTAATCAAATCAGAAACTGTAAAAACATACTCAAAAATATTCAATTCATTTAATTAAAAATGTTCTCAAAATGTAAGATTTTTCTAATGTATTCAAAAGATATAGAAACAATTTTGATTAACTTTTGTTTAGATAAATATTTTCAATTTATTTTGTAGTCATAAACAACTTTATTAATTCATGGGAAATAAAAAATTGAATAGATTTTGTAATTGGTTTTACTTTTTACTTAGAACAATCAAACAAACAAATATTGGTAATATGTAAAATTAGTCAAATTGTGGAAATTTGGCTATTACAATTTTTTTTTAAAAATCAAATAATTTTTTAAAGAAAGTTGACTTTACATTTCTTATCATATTCTATTTTTGCAGGCCTTTTTCAATAACTTTACATTTTTAAAATGTTTTTAACTCTTGTGTGGAATAAAAAATCAATCCTAATTATCGTTCTAATTTACATTAAAAATTATTCATAATAAATTTTATTTGATTTTACTCTATCTTTTTAAGTTAAAATTTCCAATCATAATTAAAAACTGAGTGTTTTTCTAACTAATAAATTTTAAAAGATTTTACTCTATCTTAATTAATTGACGTTTAGGAGTTAAGTTTATTTATTTTCTTAATTTGATTAAATTCGACTGTAACAATTTTATTTAGAAAACTGAATTTATGAACTATAAATACAACATCTCAATTTGACTATTTTTTTATAATTGATAAAAGTTTTAAATTTGCAATAGAAACTAAGCAAAATCTAATTTAAATTTTCTTATTGGAAATGAGTATGATTGAAGAAAGTGAAATAAATTATATCAAAAACTATAATTTATTTTAGAATAGTGTGTTCATTATTGGAGCTGGACCTGCTGGTATCCTTAATACAAAATACATATCACAGAACAACAATGTCCTCTGTGTAGATGGCAAAAGTAGCTTTGGTGGACTATGGAAGTTTGAAGACTTAAATGAATTCAACCATCCCTCTATTCATACAGATGCTTTCTACAATTCATACGGTCATCTATAAAGCTCCCTCTATGAGGATCTGTAATGCAATGGCTGTAAGGTTGATATGTGCTTTAAAGGCTAGTCTTATAGCAGAGAATACCAAGAATTCATTCAAAGTGAGTAATTCTATGAGTATATGTAAACCTATGTAAAAAAGAATAACATCTAGAGATTTATGGCATTTAATACCTTTGTTTAATCAGTAAGATTAACAAAAAATCTAACTCAGGAAGAAAAAGCAACTCTTAATTTTGAGCCAACTAAACGTTTTGTTATAGAATTAGTTTAATCAAATGATTTCAATTTAAACAAAAGGTTTTTATAGGCAGATTATGTAATTGTATGCACTGGTCACTACTCAGTTCCAAATTATCCAACAATTCCAGATCAACAAATATTCAGTGGTGATATTATCCATGCACATAACTTTAGAAAGATTAAGATATCTTAATATGCTAATCATCATCTAGTCATTTATGGAGCAGCACTTTCTTCTCAAGATATAGTGTTAATCCTCTTAAGGAAATCAGGTAATCTCAGACCATCAAAAATAACTGTAATTGGAGAAAAGAGCTTGATAGAGCCTTGTCAAAAGTCAGAAGCCTACTCATCAGAGATAGCAGAGGGAAGACTTGTCTATAAAAGTGGCTATATAGCTAAATATAATTCATCAAATTCATTGGTGCTTAGTAGTGGAGAAACAATTGAAAACGTAGATTTCGTTTTGTATGCAACTGGATACTAGTACTCTTATCCTTTCCTTGAAAAAAATAAGAACATTGATAATTTAATTGAATTTTACAATGCAAGAAAGAACTCTTTAGGACCTCTTTATAGAAGAATGTTCGCTGTCAACGAACCCAATCTCATTTTTATTGGAACAGTCTAAACTGTGTATTAACTCTAAGCTTGCCTTGAAAGACAAGCCATAATAGCAGCAAGGTATATTGACAAAATAATTTCACTTCCTGATTAAAAAGAAATGGAAAATTCCTTCTAACAAGACTTTGAAGAAGCTAAAAAGCTTAATCAAGATGGAAGATATTACTTGAGAACATCTGAAAATGAAAACGGATTCACTGACTACAAGTTCACACAGTAGCTTTAGGAATTGGCCCAAGTGCCTTTTGATGAAGAATTCATTCGGATTCATAATGAAATTATTGCACCTCGTTACAACGATATATTCAAGCATGGTAATTATCCTGTATTAAAGCAACTAGATTTTAAAGAAGTTATTAATCCGGACTATGCTCCTAAAGAAGGATTATTTTGATTTAATATTGATCTGTAATATTATAAATTAATGTCTAAACCAACAGATTCTGACAGAAAATAACTTATTGAATTAATCTATATTATTTATATTTGCAAGCAACTCTTTTAAAAAAATTTTCTGTATTAATTTATATTTATTTGAGTAAGTATCTATTTTATTAAAATTCAAGTAAAAAAAAACTATTTGGCTGCAAAATTGATAATTTAAACAAATAATAACAGCTAATAATTTAAAAAATAGAAAAAAAAATAGACTAAATCGGAATATAGACTTGAATGTTCAAGTATGTATTAAAAAATAAATTATCAATAATATATAAAAAAGTATTTTTTTACTATTTATAAAATAGAAAATAAATAAAATATAGGCAACCTTCAAAAATATCTTATTACTTTTTTAAAAAAAGGATATTATATATTTTGAATGATTTTTTATCAAGAAATTGTTTAAATTTTCCTTTCCTTATAATAAGTATTTTTCTAATTTTCAAAAAATCTAATAATACATCGTTTTTAAAACTTTGTTTTTGATTTACTTTAGCATAACCAGTATAATCTTAAAGATTGATTGAAATTATGAAGTAAGAATAAAAGAAGGTAAAAAATTCAAAAGAATAATAAATACATATTATTTGGAATGTCCATGTGGTTAATCTTAAAAAAATATTATTCATCTTAACTATTTATTTTTATTTTGTGGAACATTTTAAAATCCTGTTTTATGGAAGGCAAAGGAATGTTATTATTTTTTAAAATTAGAAAATATCCCTTCTAATTCTTAGTTTCTATTTAAATAATTTTTAATAATAGATCGGCGGTAAAAAGTTAGCTTATCTATTTTTATCATAAATGTTATAATTTATTACTAACAATCAAATGATGAAAATTTAAATTTTGGGTTTTTATTTAAAATAAAACAAAACGTTTTAATTAATTAAAAATATCTGATAATATATTTGATAAATAATCTATTTTTATGCTGTAGTTGTTAAATTTAGAAAGATAATTAAATTGCTTATAAACAAACATATTTAAGCATTGAAAAAAAAACAATAATTATCCTAAAAAACTAAATAAAAATTATTTTAAGTTAATATTTTATTTATACTAAATAGCAAAATTATTATTAAAATAGTTAGCTAAAACATTTTGTTAAAAATAAAACCTTAAATTTTAATTAACTAAAAAATCTTATTTATATTTGATAAATAATCTATTTTTATGTTGTAATTAAATTATTTAGAAATAAATTTATTTAAAGAATTTAAAAAACAATAATTTTCTCTAAAAAACTAAATTAAAATTATTTTAAATTAATACTTTATTAATTCTAAAAAGCAACATTTATATTGTGAAAATAGTTAGCTAAAATAAAAGCTTTTCATTATCAGTAATTTTCAGCTACATGATATCTTTTATTTTTTTAATTGATGACTTAGAATATTTTAATTGTATTTTAAAATATATATTTTAGATATTTCTGCTATTTTTTTAGATAATTTATTTTTAACAGCACTTTCAATTTTATGAAAATCTTATAACCATTATTTTTGGAAATTATTTAGCTATTATTTTATTAATATTTAATGATATTTAATTATTTAATTGATGCTGCTTATACTTTAATTTTTAATTTTTTTAGAGACAAAACATTAAAAATTAATTAATTTATATTTATAACATTTATAAAAGATTTGATATAGGCTAAATAGGCTGTAAATAAAATGTCTGATAAAGGTGACCAATAATAATAATAATTTGAAGATGACCAAGAATAGCATGAAGATAATTAATAGAATAATCAAGATGAAGAAGAAGAGCAATAGTAACATTAGGATGCAGATGAATAAGTTAATATTTAATGTTAATACAAAATATTGATGTTTTTCTAAATTATATCTTAAAAAATGTAGAATGAATTTTATTAAAGCAACTCAGGCATGGCAAATTAAAGCGAAAATAATGGTAGTAATTAAGTGAATACAGAGGAGGAAGAAGATAGAATAATTAGAGAAAGAGAAGAGGTACTTTAAATTATTACTAATAAGAATAATAAAATATTAATTTATCAAAGAGAATTGCTAAACTTGCTGAAAATAGGCCTTTACCTGAAAAGAAAGACGACGTTATTTAATATTTATTTGAGAGACTTTAATAAGCAGAAGTAAAAAATATATTTTGTTTGATAAAAGTAAAATATTAATTATTTCTACTTTAAAAAAAGACTGCTTTATTTGATTTGCATTAAATAATATAAGAAGAAGCAAAAGTAAGTTTCATATATCTTAATAAGTAAAAAAGCAATATTAATTTATAGAAAAAGAAGGAGATATTGAATGAGTTAAATGAAAAAACTAATAGACTTAATAGTTTACTTGAAGAAGAAAAAAGCACAATAAAAGATGTAAAATCAAATATATTAATAGCATCTTAATGTTAATTAAATTTATGACTTATTAAAGAAAGTGTAAAAAGAGCTCAAAGAAACTCTAGATTTTGCTGTTTAGTAAAAGGTTTAGGTAGAAGAAGAATAACAAAAAATATAAAATGAGTTAGATAATGAAAAATAAAAAACTGCAGATCTTGAAAAATAAATTACTGAACTAAATAGATAAATATCTGAGTAAAAAGTAGAAATTGCAGATTTGAAAACTTAAAATTAGTAGTTAGAACAAAAAGTTCAAAATTTAATTGAAGATAAGGAAAATTAAACAGAAACTGCATAGAATAAAAGGATAAAAGAATTAGAAGATGAGCTGTTTGAAGCAAAACAACTGATAACGAAGCTTTAAGTAAAATTATTTAATACTGATTAAATGAAAATAACATGTATAAATAATAGGATGTAAAAAATGCTTTGAATAAATTCAATATTGATGGAAACAAAAATAGGGAACAGTAAAATTCTTCCAGTTAATAGCACAATTCATAGCCATAGCATTAATTTTCCAATTCAAATGCAGAGGCATATAAAAGATATGTATAATAAACACCATCAACAATAAAAGAAGACAAATACTCCAAATATAGCAGATAGCAAGATGATGATGCTGATGCTGATGACTTTTGGTACATGGATCATCAAGGTAATTTATACCACAACTATTAAACCATTAAAAATTTATTTATTGTTGAAAAGATGCAAGAAGTAAACAAAATATTTCACCTAACATATAAAAGTCAAGTAAAAAATGAACTAGTTATTTTTAGAATTAGGAAAAATAAAAATAATTTAATAAAATAAAAGTTTTGTAAAAATAAATCATAATTAGTTTATTTTCTTGTAAATTATTTTTCATAAAATTAAAATATTTAATCAAAATTGTTTTGGAGTTTATATTATCATTTAGTTTTTAACAAACAATCAAAATATTTATAAATCCTTATATTAAATAAATACTTTAAATCTTCAAATAGTTTCACCATATTTTTGAGATTATCTAATAAATTATTCTCAAATAATATTTTTAAGACATTTTTTGCTGAAAACCATAAACTATGCGTGCAGAAAGTTATGTGGTTTATTTAAAATATAAAAATTATCAAACATATTCAAAGTTTTCTTTTTTTGGACTTAATTATTTAGGATTCATTTAATTTTTTGAGGTTGATTTTTTTTTTTGTGTAATATTTGTAAATAAAAAATACAAATCATAGTTTGAACATAAATTATTATTTGGTAGATTTAATTATTTTAAGCTTTTTTAAAAAGTATATCATGCTTTTTACAGTGACATAAAATATATAAATATAAATTATAAAGTAAATTAAGTTAATATTTTTATTAGGAATAGATTATTAAATGAAATTTAAATTAAAGATATTTATTTTTTCTTCAAGCATCTATTTCAAAGTGGTATTTTTTGTGAGCTTTGTGAACTTCCTTCCACCAGTCAGGTCTTTTGAAGGTGCTCTTAGCAGAATAAATTAAACCAATATATCTATTGTAAATATCTCCATCTGAAGCACCGAAAGGAGCTTGAAGAATGAAGTCAGGAGGAGCTAAGGCATCTAAAACAGAAATGAATTCATCTTTTAATTTACTAAAAAAAATATTATTAGCTAAAAATTCAATTTTTGGGTGGTGAGTTACTTGCAAAGCTTAAGAATGCTGCTTCTAATTTATTCATGTTATTAGCAGTTGATGTATCCACCGAATCTGAAGTTACCAATATCTTTATTAATAGTTTCTAACAAGTAAAGTGTGACGAAATCATTTAAAACTCTTTTGTTTTCAGGGTTTTGAACCTTACTAACTGTTTCAATAGCTTGTTCAGCACTCCATGCATCACCAAAAGCCTTGGCAAGCTCAACTGAGTAGAAAGGTTAGGCAGTATTGAAAGCATCCCAACCATTCTTATTTACTTGCATATATTCTTACATCTTTAATCCAGTCTTTTAAAGTAACTTTTAAGGAAAAAAAAAATGTTATTTTAAGTAATTTTTAATAAATATTTATTACTAAATTGACTCTCCATTAAAGGGCCTTGAGTAATTTTCCTTAGTTGTAGAAATCTTCATCACTGTTAAATTCAGATTGTTAGCCCTCAGCGGGATCCAAACTAATGTAAGAAGTGCACTTAAATGGTAATTTCTTTCCTTTCATGAGCTTTTTAGCGGAATCAAGCAAGAACTTTCCAGTTTATTACAAAAGAACATTGTTATCACCTTCCCAAGTGACGTTAACATCTATTTTTTTATATATAAACAATTATAAAGGGTTAAAAATATTTTATTTTTACCATTGTCATTGTACAGTTATCCAAATCTGTTAAAGGTTGAGAAACCATGACCACCAAGAATTTATCTGCTTTCAGTGATGATTCTTTAAGCAGTCCAAGTAGAAATAGCCTTAATAGCAGAACTGATAGCATGTAACTCATTGATTAATGTATTCTTAACATCTAATAAATGCTTTTAGTTTTCATCCCACAAGATGCTTAAAGTAATTGTGGAGAGTTATAACACTACGGCAGTTGCAATATTAGGAATTATTCTATATTAGGTCAAGGGATATTCAATGATGGGTTATTCTGGTTTTCCAGGAGCACCAAATTATTTACGGATAGTGCTATATCTACCTGCAATAGCCAAGGCAATAATGGAGTTTTAGTTAGAGTTAAGAGCAACTTAGACTCTGCCACCACTCAAACTTGCCATTTGGAAACCAAATCTTTTATCATCGCTTTCAATCCAAGTCTTGAATCTATTAAAATATTAATTAAGCTTTAATAATATTATAGAAATGGAAATTTCTTGAGTTAACACTCAAAAAATAAAATAGACAAAATTTATTTATTTATTGAATTACTTTCCGTTTTCGATTTGTGAAAATTTATCAAGAAGATTGTCATAAGGAACTCTGACATTATGGAAAAGCATGAAACCATTATCGATTCCATCTAAACCATTCTTGGGACCACAATCACCAACTGTAATACCAGGCATGACTCTGTGAGTATCTTTGTTTCTGATAGGAACCAAGAAAGCGTGAACTCCGTGGCATTTTCCTTCGACGTAAAGCTAAGCCCAGCAGACAGTCATGTTGGCGAGTTAAGCAGTAGCACCAATCCAGAATTTCATGTCAACTTCTTCAGGAGTATTAATGATGAATTCGTTTGACTATGGATCATATGTGGCAGTGGTTTTGATACCTCTAACGTTACTATTTTTTAAAATGGTAATTTGTAATTTTTTTATTTTTATGTTTCTTTTTTGTTGCTTGAAGGTAGGATTTTAAAAAAATAAGTATATAAAAGTTGAAAGAATGGATAAAAAATGAATACCTTCCATGACCCATTTCAGTTAAACCAAAAGATCCGATGTCTTCTAGCTTCATCATACGATAGATATAAGGAAGATGCTTTTCAGTTCCTAGATTCATGAGAGTCTTTCCATACAAGCTGAAATGTACACCATATTTAACACAGATAGCAGGACTCCAAGAGTAGACGGCATTAGAAGTCATAGAGAAAGCATGAGGATCTTTTTAATATTCAGCGTAACCCATATTCAAGCTCTTCTATATGAAATGCAATTCCTTAAAAGCTGTATATCTTGTTCTTTCTCTATCGTGTTCATCTATGTATGGAGCGCTAAACTTTTCAGAGTTATTGCAAATAATGTCATAAACCTTATTTCTAAATTCCCACTTAGGACCATAGAAAGTTTCATAAAGACCTTGTCTGTCAACTTTGCTTCTGTTTCTGTAAGAGTGCAAAAGTTAAGAAGGGGAGAGCTCTAATTGATAATAAAGTTTTTATTGTAAATAAGTCATCTTTAAGAAAGTAAATGAGTTATTTAATTCTCATCCAAAGGAATTATTGAACAAGTGCTCAAGTAGGATTAACATGATAACAAATGAGAAAATGCTTAACTTTTTAGGTTAAACATGTGCTCTTAAAAAATTCTTAATGGCTTTAAGTAAATGTACCTGGCATTTGAGAGTTGAGAGCTGAGAGTCTGCTTGAAGCATTAGATTTGTTATCGTTGGACATCTTTTTGGTTGGGATAAACTGTGAATAAAACTTTGTCGCTTTTGTATTTATTTTGTTTCTTCTAAGGTTTTAAATCTTAATTTGTTAATGATTTAATAATTAATGAAATATATCTCTATTTAAATTAATTTAATTTATTATCTGCTAATTGAGATCTCTTTTTTGCAAACAATCGATGTAAAATGCGACTTTCATCTTTGTGCCAGTAGACGTAATCTGAGTTTTGCGTATTACATGACTGCCAATTACATCATATCACTTTTTAAATTTCTGTTGCTTTCTTTCTGTCTACCTATTTATAATGATTGAATTAAATAAACTCTATAATTTAATTACCTAAATTATTGACAATTTTACATCTAATAAATACATCATTTTCATCACATATTTTTTGAGAGATGACATATTAGAGCTTTTTGTTATTTTAAGGATATTCTTAACATCTACTCAATTTACATCTATTTATGCATAGATAAAGTAATACCTAATAATATTCTAAGTTTTTAATTAATTTTTCGCATAGGCTAGAGAGCTATTTTTATATTTCTTAGCAAAGTTTTGATCATTGCAGCATATCTTATTTTAATTTGAGCAAATCAATGATTATCTGAAGTTTTAAGAAGAAAATATTTAGGAAGTTTTAAAGAAAATTGTATGATTTTAATTAAAAAAACATAGCTTAAATATTTTGAAAGTAAAAGAAAAACACATTTTACAAAATACTTTAGTCGACTTAAGATTTTTATCTTTATATTTATAGTAAAATAAAATTTTAAGTTCTAGCTACACAAATTTAAGTAAGCAAATTTTGATAAGATTTATTAATGGATAAATAAATTTTTATTTTTCGAATCTCTAATATCTAATTCAAAAAATAACAGAATAATAAACTAAATTTTTGATGCTTTCTAATAATATTTAAAATTAGTTGATTTTTTAAGAAATCTCTAACTTACATAATCCAAAAAGATATTTAGTTTTTTTTATCAAAATGACTTATACTATCTTTCAAATTTAAATAATGTCAATAAAATATATTATATTTTAAGGATTATAGTTTTATAAATCCTTTTGAAAAAATACATTTTATATCAGAAATATTACCGTTTATTATTAACCAAAAAAAGCAATCAATATGGCTAAAAAATGTAAAATTTATTAGAATTTCTACTGATTCCAGTCAATTTATGATGAATAATTTAAAATTTTAAATAAAACAAAAATCTATTTTTATAAGTAGCATATTCTTTAAATCCTTTTTAAAAGAAAATTAAAAATAGTTTAAATATTCTCATTTATTTAAGAAATATGTATAAAGTGTGGAAATTAATATTATTTCTAAATAAACTATTGTATAATTAGAAGTATTTTAAAAATAGTTTCGTTCGAAGAGATTAAAGCGTTTTTTTATAGTTTTAGATATTCAGAAATGTAAAATATTTTTTAAAATCAGAAGAAATATATTATGTGCGGCTCTAAATGTTTATTAACTATCAAATTTAGAATTAATTATTTGAATCTTTTTCAGAATTTATTTTCTATTTTTGGCATTTTTATAATTAACTAAAGCTCTTTTTAAATGTTATTTCAATTTTCACTTGTATATTAACTTAAAACAAAAAAAATCTAAATAAATTCTTTAAAAATAAAAAAATATTGACAATCAAACATCAATATTTTTTACTTATTTGATGATTTAATTTTATTTTGCATAAAGAATTTGAGTATTTATTATTATTAGATTGTCCAAATGCTTCTTTAAAATTTGTTGATTATTCCTTGTAAATTGAATTAAAGATACAAAGCTCACCATTTAGAATCTAAATTCATATAATTCTTGTTTAAAATATCATTTAACTCTTGCTATTGCTTTAATTCGAAATTTTATAAATTAATTTAAAGGAAAACAAATAAATCTTTTAAGGCTGAAACTAGTTACTGTATTTGAAATATCATCTATATTATCCTTGCTTTTTCTGTCTACTATCTTGGTTTTAAAACAAGATAATATTGGTCTATCCGTTGAAGAATTTTATGAGGGATAAAATTGCTTAAAAGGTGAAAACACATATGATCCTTGCAATATTACTCCATATAATTTTTATATATTTTTGGAATTCTTGCTCTACACCTAAGTAATTCGTTATCAGTTATATTAATCAAAGAGGTTGTCTCTATTAAAATATGAGAACATTAACTTCTATACATAGGAAACAAATTAAAATTTATTAACTTGATCAATACGACTGCTGAATTAAATGAAAGTATAATAAATAAAATTATTAATTTTAGCTAAATTTGAACGATTATATTAAAAAAGAAATATTTAAAAACAATAATTCATTTTTTAGTGAATAACTTAGAGTTATATAATATTAAATAACTCATAATATATGTAAATTTTACTTAAATTTTTGTAATAATATTTAATATTATTTTATATATTAAGATCTTCATATTTTTTTATTTACAAATTTAGCTGAATAAATTTAAATATGAAGTTAACTTCCAAAAATGATAGAATAAATTAAAAGCATATAAGTCTGTCTAAAAATTAAAAATTTTCTTTTTGCTCAAAAATAATTTATCTAAAAAACAAAAGATTTTATTTTAATAAGCTTAATAATTCAAAGTACTTTTTCAAAGTAATTAATCTAAAATAACTTAAAAAAATGTAAATAAAAATCATAATTAAATAAAATAATTAATAAAATATGGTAAAAGTAAGAATAAAGTAAACTAATTTTAATAAATATCTTAAAAAATACTCTTGTAACCAACCATACATCAATTACAGATTTATTTTTAAAATTCTTTAAAATTATTTTATTTTTTAATTTAGATAATTTTTAATTCAATATGAATTTGATTGCCATTTATTTATTTATTTATAAAATAAAATATTAATTTTTATTATTATTTGGATATTCATTCAAATGAAACAAATATTTTTTTATATTTTATAAATTGATATTAAGTTAAAGAAATTTAATATTAGAAAAATCAGTATTCATTATATTAAAATAAGAAAAAATGAATTTACATTCTTTTGTTTTATGCCTTAATTCTAATGAGAATATTGAATTTGATTATTTTGTTCTTTAATTTTTCGTTTTATCTATATTTATTGAATCCAGGAATTTTCTTTTTAAACAGTTTATTCAAGAAGTAATTTAATATTAATTAGATAACTAAATTTTAATAATTAAATATGACATAATTTTAATCAAACTCAGTAAATAAATTAAGCAAAATTTTGGTTTGAAAACCTAATTCAACACTTTTTGAGTATTTTAATTTACATTTTGTAGTTTAAATCAATTATTCACAAAATTGTATCATCCATATGAATTTTATTTAGATAATTAAAAAAAGAATTTTATAAAATTTTTATTTTTTTATTTTACTATTACTTTATGTTAAAATGAAATAAATATTTTTTATTTAATTTAAATTAATTAAAATAATTCTTCATCAAATATTGTTTATAAATTTAATTATTATGTAAGATATAGAAATTTAATATTAATGAGGATAAACTTTGATATAAATGTTAATGTTTTATAATTACTCAAATATTAAATATCAATAGTCAATTTTAATATTTTCCGATTTTAAATAAAAACCCCTCCTTCTTTTAAACACTGATTATAAAATAAATATGAAATAACCAAGATAATATAACATTAATTACAATTTCAAAGATTTTTTATTTGTATAATTTTAATTTAAAAATAACTTACAAAATTTATAATATTTGATATTAATAACAATTAATTACAATTAGCTTTAGCTTTTTTAAATATTTTAAATAGTTAATCAATTAGTAAAAAACTGTAGAAGCTATAGGTTATATTTTAGTATGCTATCTGCTTAGAAGGTAAACACTTATAAAAGCTATCTCTATTTTAAAAATTTTTAAATAACTATAAAATTAAAAATAGAATAACATTATAAATAATTTTTTATTGTAAAAAGTATAATAAAAACTAAAAATAATTTTGTTTAAATAAATTAAATTTAAATATTTTATAATAATGGTGAAAAAAAAGAAAATCTAAAATAAATGAAATAATTCATTAATTATTAATAACCTATTATATTGCTTCTATTTGATAAAATTAGAAAAGATAAATGTTTTAAAAATTTTAGCATAATTTAATCATTTCAAGTTCTATTTAAAAATAATAAATTTCAAATAATCCATTTTTTCTTTTGTAAAAGAAAATTCTTAGGATTTAATCAATATTCAGATATTTGTTTATCTTATTCTTTTATATATCTCACTTACATTATTAAATTTATAAATAAATAGTTACTCAATTATAATTTTAATCAAGTATTGTTTGTTGAAATATACTGTATATTTTTTAATACTGCTCACTTCATTCATGCTTCATTTAAAATATTATTTTATATTTTTTACATTTAAATAAGCTTTATCATTAAAAAATCAAGCTAGTAATTTAATTTATTTATAAAAAACAATTTAAACAATTTTAAAGTTTAAATCATTTGAATTTATTTCTATATATTAAAATAAATAAATTTATCTTTATATTTTAATATTAATTTCCTACTTACTTCTCATTTATGCTATATTTATAATTTTTATTAGATTAATTTGTAAGTATGATAATATGTTTAAAAATTTATGAGCTCCTGTCTAAAATATCAAATTTCAACGTAAAATAAAATACTTAAAAGGTTAATAAAAATTAATTTTATTAATTTATTCTATTTTATAATTTTTATAATAGAAAAAATAATAAATTACCACATTTTTATTTATCATTTTTATTTTTATAATTAAAAATATATCAAATTCAAATTTATGAATATTACTAAATTGATACAATAAATAAATTTTTTTTTGTAAAATCGTTTTATTTTAATAAACTATTAAATAAAATGATTAAGAATTGGCTGTTAATATTTGGTAAAAGAAATTTTATAAGGATTTTATCAAAAAATGTGTGTTTTCTCGATTAAATCTTTTATAATTTGTAGTTAAAATATAGATTTGAATAAGTTACTTTTAATTTTGATCAAAAAGTACATGATTTATTTTAATGATAATTTAATTAAGTATTTTAGTTGTTATTATTATTATTAGATTGGCCGATGACTTCTTTAAACTTTCTTGATCAGATTCGATGAATTGAAATCAAGATACAAACATTATAATTGAGAATCAAATTTAAATAATTCTTTTATTGTATAGAATAGTCTTTTAATGTTTGCAATACCTTCAATTCGAAATTTTATAAATTAATTCAAAGAAAAACAAATAGAAAACTTTTAAGGATGAAACTAACTACTGTATTGGGAATAACATCGATCCTCTCTCTTCTTTTTGTGTCTACTATCTTGGTTTTAAAGCAAGATAATAGCAGTCTATCTCTTAACGAATTTGAGGGCGCAGGCTGCTTTAAGGGTTTGAATGACTATAACCCTGACTTTTATGTACCATACCACTATTATGTTTGGAATACTTGCTCTTTACCAAAGAAATTCACTATCACTTATGATTAAGGTACAATCGAAACAGGCTGTCTCTATTAAAATGTCAAAACAGTTACAACTATACATGAGCAAAATGTCTCAGTATATCAAGTTGAGCAAAGCAATTGCTGAATTAAAGATAGTATTATAAAATTACTATTTTCACCTAAATTTGAATGATTATATTAAAAAAGAAACGTTTTATAGCAATTTATTTTTTAGTGATTAACTGAAAATTATATAATAATAAATAAAACATATTTTATATTTATTTAATTTAGATTTCTCTAATAATATTAATATTATTTTTTTAAATAGAGATTTTCTTATTTTTTATTTACAAATTGTTAATTTATTTACTAATTTAAATTAATAAATTCTTATAAATAGAAATTTTCTAAAATAATACAATAAATTAAAAGCTTTTTTTTAGTCTAAAAAATAAAAAAAATATTTAAGAAAAACTTAATTAATTGTATATTTAATTTATTTTTAAAAGAAGATTTTATTTTAAAATGCTTAGCAATTCAAAGTATTTTTAAAACAATTAATTAAAAATAATTAAAAGGATTAATTTAAATTTAAATAAAACAACTAATTAAATAAATTAATTAAATAGGAATGAATAAAAGTAAAAATAAAAGAAAAATTATTTTCAACTATTTTCAATAGCTTAAAATACACTTCTTCCAATTTATTTTTAAAATATCTAGAAAGTAGTTTTATTTTTTAATTTAGAATTCAAAATTTAAATTTATTTTGATTTAATTAGAAAATAAAACCTCTATTTTTACTATTGTTTGAATAACAAAACGAAATAAAAGATTTTTTTAATTTTTTATATAATAAAAAATAAAATTTAAAACCTTTTACTAAAAAAATAAATTGAATTTTAAATTTTATGTTATATTTTAAATGAGGAAATTTAATTTTTTTATTTTGTTCTTATTTTTTTCATTTTATTTTTAATGCTTAAAATTATTTGAATTCCACAAATTTTCTTTTAAATTAGTTCATTTAAAAAATAAATTATTTGCAACTAAATATATCAATTTAGTAAAAATCATTGAAGAAATAAATTATTTGCAACTAAATAAATAAATTTAGTAAAAATCATTTAAATGTTACTTAATTTTAATCAAAATATGTAAATTAAATATAATTTAATTAACAGTTAGGTTTGGAAATCTCGAATATGTTAGTATACTTTTTGTATTTTAAATCAAATATTCACTAAACTAGATCTTTTAATGAATTTATCAATTGATTAGGATATTAAAAAAAATTGATTAGATTTTTATTTTAATTTTTGATTTAATTTAATTTAAATTAATTAAATAATTCAAATATGAGATTTTGTTTGTTTCACAAGTTTAATTACTAATTATTTAATTATTAATTAAAAAATTTAATTAATTTTACAAATATCATTAATATTTTCGAAATGTAGCAATTAACTTATAAATTTAAATCATTTAAAATAAATTACTTCATGCCCAACAAGTCATTGCAATAATATTGAAAAGCTAAAACCAAGAGATTATAAATATAAACTACCATTTAGCTCTTTTGATGATATTATTAGAAAAAATTTAAGCTATTTATAGTTTTTAATTAAAAATCATTAATAATTAATTTATTAAAAGTTAATTTTAAAAATTATTTACGTTTATTCTAAATAATTAAGATATTTAAAAAGTGTTAACTTTGACACTTTTGATTATTAAAGATTTTAATTAATAATCTAATTAGATATTTTAAAAGCTTAGCATAAAATATAAATATTTTATTAAACTGAGGTAAAATAACTTATAAAATTTTATTATTTTACAACACAATAATATTGTATTTAATCAAGGGTCAGTAAAATAATTCCAAGAAATAAAATGGATTAAAATAAAATTAAATATTAATATTTTAACTAATAAAAATAGCTTAAAATGAAAAAAAATAATGCCAAGAAGTAAAATGTTAAAATTAAAATAATCTACAATACTTAAAAGAATTAAAATTAATATATAATATTGAATTTTTGAAAAAGAAAATATATACATAAATTTATTATTAATTATTACAAACTGTTCATTTTCTTTGATAAACACCAATTAAAATATTTAACAATATTTTAAAAATTAATAAATAAAATTTCTTGTAAGATTTTTTTATGACTAGTGGTTGGAATTAAGGAAGGTTAAAGTATGTTTTGTTTATTCAAAATTTTCCTACTTCAGGTGCAAAATCATGACCTATAAATTATTCAAAATTAAGATCTTTTACTTTTGCATAGTTTCCGTTAGATATTAAATGAATGTAAGTAGGGTAGACTATTTCCTTATAAATTTTCTCAAAATTTTCATCTAGAGGTATCTATGCCAACTGCTGAAGTTATGATGTATACTTGAAGTCTGTGAATCCACTCTCATCAGTTGTTGTTTTTAAATAAGTCTTTCCATCATTAGAAGTTTTACATGCTTCTTCATAATCAGAGTTAAAAGATTCTTGCATTTCTTAGGTAGTTGGGAGCTATATTAAATTATCGATATATCTTTATGCTATGATTGCTTATCTTTCTAAGCAAGCCTATAATTAGAATACTGTAGAAACGCAGCCTAAGAAGATTAAGTTGGGTTCTCTTACTGCAAACATTCTTTTGTAAAGTGGCCCAAACGAATTCTTTCTTTCATTATAAAATTCAAAAATATTATCTATGTGCTAGTTACATTCAAGGAAAGGAAAAGAAAATTGATAGCCAGTTGCATATAAAATATTATCAATGTTTTCCACAGTTTCTCCACTATCTAGCAAGACTGAGTTAGGAGAATTGAATTTTTTAATCTAACCAATTTTATATACTAATCTTTCAGATGCCATTTCTTCTGTGTAACAAGATGATTTGGATTAAGCGATAATTTAATTTTTTTATCCTATAACTGTTATTTTAGAAGGCTTCATATGACCTTATCTCTTCAATAGAATTAAAACTACATCTAATGAAGAAGGACCGCATCCATAAATAACTAGATGACGGTTTGCGTATTTTTCAACTTTACTCTTACGGAAATAATGCATGTGAATTAAATCTCCATTAAAAATCTCTTGATTTTCAATATTTGGATAGTTAGGAACTGAATAGTGGCCATTACAAACAATAACTTAATCAGCTTGGACAAATCTTATTTTAGATTTGTAATCAGTAGAATCTACTAGTTTTATTAAAAATCGTTTTGTTAAATTAAAGCTAAGTTATGATTTCTCCTCTTAAGTCAAATTCTTTGATAATCGCACAGACTATACGAATGTATTGAATGCCATGTAATTTTTAAGATTAAATTTCTGACTGTACTACTAAAGATAGCTATAGAATTGGTCACTATACATAAATTCTAGATACTCTTTGTTAGGCGGAAATCCTTTAAAGCACATCATAGATTTACAATCATTAGATTGTAAATCTTCATAAAGAGAACTCTATAGAACTCCATAAGAATTAAAAAAAGCATCAGCCTAAAGATTGGGATGATTGTTTTCATTAATCTCTTCGAATTTCCAAAGACCTCCTATATCATTCTTCCCATCTACACAAAGGACATTATTGTTTTGAGATATATATTTCGTGCTAAGAATTCCGCAGGGTCCAGCCCCTATAATCAATACACTATTTTTATATGAGCTATAATTATTAACATAATTAATTTCGCTAGACTATAAACTATTTTTATTCATTGAAAAAATGTTATATTTTTATTTAAAAAATAATTAGATTTATTTTATATTTTTAAAATTCGCCATGACTTTTGTTTATCTTTCTTAGAAATTTGAAATTAGGGATATTTAAATTAGCTAATACGATTGTTCAGTTGATAGGATTGCCAAATTATTCTAAAGTTTTTCCACTTTGTAATCGTCTTAATAACATTCTGAGATAATTAATTAGTTATTTCTTTTACAGAATAATTAAAGAAAATTTTTATATAGATAAACTGTGTTCCAAGTATTTTAGTTTACTCAATTTTCTAATCAGACACATAAGATATCTTAAAATCTGATTCTTCTTGTTTAATCCAAAACTGAATTAAACCCTACTACCAAATGTAGAAGAAAAGCAAATTTATATTTATTTATTAAAAAAGAATTTATATATAAAATATGAGATATGTATTTTTTTTATAATTGTAATCTCATATTAGAACCACAAATTTTACAAATTTAATATGGGATACATGCTTACATCAAAATCAATCAGTTAGTAAATATAGAGTCTTATCTTACTATTAATAATAAACTTATTATTAAAATATATTATTTAAGATTAGTACTAAAAATCCTTTTAATTTCTCCCGTTATTTAATTTTCTTGTAACAAATAGCAGATAATTTTATTTTCATATCTAATAATTGAAATTTGTAAATTTCATTATTTAAAAATCGCTTATTTGGAGATTGTAGTAAATTTTTAGTGACTAATTGATTAATCTTTATTTTTGATTAAGTTTTTAATTGAGTTTGGTTTGTAAGAAATATGTAAAATAAATAATTGAAATGCTTCAAAAGAAGAATATTTTATGAAACATACATAATAAACTATTATAAAAATAAGCTAATGCTTAAAAGATTAAGATTTAGCATATAATATATTAATTAAAGCAATTTATTTTAAATTTTTATAGTTTAAATAGATATATATGTATTTTTCATAGTTTAATTAAATTATTATTTCTTTAATAAGTTTGGCTTTGATTGAAACTATTAAATTATTATCAGCTAATATCAAAGACTCAAAGTGTTCAATTTTTAAGCATAAAGTAGAATCAAAAAATATTAAAATGAATTTATATGAAAATGAGTTTGAATTATTTATTTTAAAGTCTTGAAACTGAAGCAAAATAAGATATCTTTATGATTTAAAAAATTTAAGGAATTTCATTAACTTTAAAAAAAACTTTTTGATCATAAATTGTTTAAATTAGCTTTAATTGGCTTAATTATTAGAATAACTCAGATCTATCAGAAAACCAAAAACTTAAAATCTTGATTACTAAAAAAGAATTTCTAAAGTAATAATTTATCTAAATTATGTAAAAGATTTTTTCTAATAACCTTTGTAAATCGAAAAGAAAGAAATAAATTTTCTTATCATTTAGACAAATACGAATAATGGAAAATATCTTGTTGCGCTAAAAAACCACTGAGATTGTATACAAAATTAGTGATAATCACTTTTGAATCAAAAAATTAGTATATTTTTTAAAACTTTAGAGAAGATTGAATTTGATAAATTGAAGTTTTCATTTTCATTTACAGCATTAAAATTAGAAATTTTTAGATCATGTTAAAAGTAAAAACAATTAAAATATACAAAGTAGGTTCATAATATGTAAAATATTGCTTTGTAATCATAAAGTATTTCATAGCTTAGAAAAAACCCATAAAGCGTCGATGTTTGCTAAAGTTAAAAGCAAATTTCGAAAACAAAATTATCATAAGAGAAAATCCTTTTTTTATCAAAATTCATTTAATAAATTTTAATTTTGGAAATTTGTATTGATTTATTTTAAGTTTTGAAATGCTGAGCAAATGGCTATGAGATAGATATCAGAATAATTTTTGATTTAATTCAAATGGACAAAATCAAAATTTATTTAGGTAAAATTGGATGTTTTTATAAATTAATTAATATTTTTTTATCAAAGCTAAAAAAATTTCTTAATTAGTATTTTTTTTCTTGCTAAAAAAAGTATCTTTAATTATTTAATTAGTGAATGACTTATTTGATTATTTTGGGTACAAAACAGACAGATTTTATTTAACTCTAGATTTTTAATCTTAGGGCAAAATAAATAATGTAATTTGTAAATACTAAATTTTGATAAATATTTAATTCACAGACTAATAAATATATGTGTGAAATTTTTAATCAAATAGAAACAATCTACATTTTTTTTGATTAAATATTTTTCCACAAAAAAAGTTATTGAGATGAGGTAGTTAATGATTGAAATTAAAAAGGATATTTTAATATAAAACTGTTATTTTCTTACAATAAATTATTTATTAGAGTTTTTTTTGATAAATTAAAATTAATTATATCTGCGCAAATAGATTAAATATGTAAATTAATTTCAAAACTAGTTTTCTTCAGGTGCGTAATCAGGGTCAATAAGATTTTCAAAGTTTAAAGTTTTTAATCTTGGATAGTTTCCATTTATAAATAATTTCAAATACAGAGGATAGATGATTTCTTTATATATTTTTTCGAATCCTTAATCAAGAGGTATTTATGCCAATTATAAAAGTTATTAAGTGTATTTGAAATCGTTAAAGCCAGATTCAGTTATGAATGCCTTCAAATAATATCTACCATCAGGATGTATTTTGCAGGCTTCTTCAAAGTCTTCCTCGAAGGATTTTTCCATCTCTATTTGATTTGGGAGTTCTATTTTATTGTCAATAAACCTTGAAGCCACAATTGCTTGTCTCTCAAGGCAACTTTACAGTTAGAAAACTGTTTACACTGTTCCTAAAAATATAAGGTTAGGCTCTCTGACTGCAAACATTCTTCTATAAAGAGGTCCAAAAGAGTTCTTTCGTTCGTTATAGAATTCTATTATATTATCTATATGTGAATTTTTCTCAAGGAATGGGTAAGAGTATTAATATCCAGTTGCATACAGTACATTGTCAACGTTTTCAATAATTTCTCCATTGTCCAAAAGTATAGAATTAGGGGAGTTAAATTTTTAAATGTATCCACTCTTATAAACTAGTCTACCAGTAGACATTTCTTCTAAATAGCAATCTGATTTAGATTGAGCTTCTATCAAATTCTTTTAGCCGATAACAGTAATCTTCGAAGGCTTGAGGTCTCTTTGTCTCTTCAGGAGGATCAAAACTATGTCTTGGGCAGAAAGTCCAGCGCCATATATTACTAAGTGGTGATTAGCGTATTGAGCTATTTTATTTTTACGGAAATAATGCATGTGGATCAAGTCACCACTAAATGTATTTTGGTTTTCTATATTTGGGTAATTTGGGACGGAATAATGGCCTGTGCATACAATCACCTAATCTGCCATGACGAATCTATGGTTTAAATTATAGTCATTTGAATCTACAAGCTAAATTAAGAAACGCTTATTTAAGTCAAATCCGAGTTATTGTCTTTCTTCCTAAGTAACATTCTTGGACAAGCGCACTGATTGAACGAAAGTGTTAAAAGTCATGTGCTTTGTGAGGTTATATTTTTTTGCATATTGCAAAAGATAGTTATAAAATTGATCGCTGTACATATATTCGTCATTTTCTCTTTTTGGAGGAAGTCCCTTATAGCACATCATAGACTTGCAATCGTTACATTACAGGTCTTCATAGAGAGAGCTCTATAAAACACCATAAGAGCTGTAATAAGCATCACTTTAGAGGCTTGGATGGTTGTATTCATTGACTTCTTCAAACTTCCACAAACCACCCAAATCGCTTTTTCCTTCCACACAAAGTACGTTGTTCTTTTCAGAGACATATCTTGTGCTCAATATTCCGCAAGGACCTGCTCCTATGATCAAGACACTATTGTCGTATTTGGCATAGTTGTTAACATAGTTTATTTCACTGTCTTATATGGAATTCATTTTTTTATATAATTTAGTTTCAATTCTATTTTTAATATGTATGTGGTATTTTTGAATTAAATATTCATTATAATCTGTTTTGGTTGTAACTTATAAATACGGACATTGTTAATTTTTAGATAAACAGAGTGATGTATTTAATTATATACAAGCAGAATTTCTTTTACACTTAATAAAAGATTAAAATATTAAATTAAAAATTGAACCCTTGTAATTAGGAAAATTCTTTATCTTTAAATTAAATCCAACTTAGCTTTTAAATTCTGAAGTAACCTTTTTAGCTTGGGGAATTAAATAGTCAACTTCAAAATCTTTTTACATTTTACAGTCAATTAAAAAATTTATCCTACCCCTTAAGTAAAACACCTACCTAATATGAAAAATTGAGAAACCAGGGTTATTTTTATTTCATCACTATATCATAGCTCTAAGACGGGATTCCGCTATAAAAGAAGCTATCCAATAACTTGTAAAAAATAGAATTCAAATATATATTTAAATTAGGATCTAAATCTGACTCAAAGTAAATAAATAAAATGTCAACACTTTACAACCAAGAACTAGAGAATAAGTACAGAAACAACTATGATCAAAAGAGTGTTATAGTTATAGGAGGTGGCCCTTTAGGTATTCTTTCCGTGAGATACTTGACTGAGGATAGCTCAATTAATGTGATTTGCTTTGAAGCTAAAGATAATCTAGGAGGTATGTGGTATATGGACAAATATGATTCCCTTGACCCTACGATTGATCACTCCCGTAATGCATTTATCCGTGATCATGGCGTTTGTTAAAGCTCCCTATATGAAAACTTAGATTTAAATAATCCTAAATCAATGGCTTTATACAAAGGACACCCTTGTCCCAAGGAATTCAAAGAGTACATGACTGCACAAGAAAACTTACAATACATCACTAGCTTTGCAGATAAATATAATGTAAGAAATTACACATCTTTCAATACTTACGTAAATATCGTAAGACTCGTTGCAAATATGAATCAAGAAGAATTAGCAAATATCCCATTCAAACCAACAAAGAAATTTTTAGTTTAAGTAGTTTCCTATCATAATTTCGATAAAGAAATCAGATATTTCTAGGCAGATTATATTTATGCTTGTTCAGGCCACTTTTCTAAGCCTAACATTTAAAAGATTCCTAATTAAGAAATTTTTGAAGGCGAAATAGTTCACACACATCACTACCGTCCTAAAGATGAGGATAAATTTGCAAATAAAAATATAGTGTTAGTAGGTTCAATGATATCAGCATAAGATATCTTTTCCATTTTCCTCTTCGAAGTGAGAAATCGCCCAGCAAAGATAACAGTTCTAAGTAGAAAAAATTTGGATTACCTAAAGAATGCTGTTTCTCTTTAAGAAGTCATTTAAAAAGGCAAAATTGAATTCATATAATAAGATGAATACAATTGCATCAAATCTCACAACTCTATTGAACTAAAGAGCGGAAGAATCCTTGAAAATGTCGATGTGATCCTCCTCGCCACCGGATATCTATATTTCTTCCCATACTTAGATAGATTTAACCATTTAGATAACTTTATAGAGTATTATGAAAAATCCCGTTCATTTGGCCCTCTTTATAATAAGTTAATTTCTATAAATGAGCCTCATTTAATCTTCCCTGGGTGCTTGGTAGGAGTTAGTTAGTCTCATCATGAAAGACAAGCCTTTTACGCTGCACAATATGTCTTTGGCAAATTCTAACTTCCATCAAAAGAAGAAATGATGAAGGAATTTGAAGAAGAACTTGAAAAATTTGGTGGTAAAAGAGGATACCTTGCTATTGCTAAATTCCCAAGTTTTATAAAAGATCACGATGTCTACGTTAGAAAATTACACAAGGACTTAAAAGGAATTGAATTTGATGAGTACTTCTAAGAATAATGGGTTATATATGGAATAATTATTTAAAATTTCATTGCAAATGGAAATTATCACGCTATGAAAAAAGACGATCTTAGCCACATGGATACTTGCGACTATGTACCAAAAGTAGGATTATTCTGAAAATGAAATATATAAACTTAAAATGTCAAAAAAAGCTTAAAATACAAATATATTAATAAATAAATAAGCAAACAAACAATTTCTTACTAAAATCTTTATAAATGTAATCATATATGTTAACAATTTTTGCATAATATGAAGTATTTTATTTTTGAATTTTGCTTTTAAAGATTATCCATACAAAATTTACAAATCTAAATGCATTTTCTTAAACTTTGTGGTATTTAATAATTCCATTTGAGAGAAAACTAATTAAAAACTTTTTTTTAGCTTAGAGGCATTAGTAATTTATCAGAAATCATATAAGACGGATATTTTATTTAATTAAAAATAAGGTTTTTTACATCAAAAATGTTCTAATAGTGTATCACTTTTTAATATCTATTAATCCTAAAACACTCTCATACATCTTTTCAATTAATTAAACTTTTAAACGAAAAACAAAATTTATTTTTTTGCTTAGGAAACTTAAAATGTCTTTTACTTAAACTTATTTTTAACCATAAATTTAAAACGATTCACTATTTTTACTAAATTAATTTTATTAGTGTTAACTACCAGCTATTTTTTAAAGAGAAATTTTTCATACTTAATATATTTATATTATTAAAATAATTCAATAAAAATATAGCAAAAGAAAAAATTTTGGTATTAAAAAGAACAAATTAAAATTTATTGAATTACCTAAAACAAATAAATTTTATAATCCAAAATAAAATTATCTTCCCCAACATTAAAATTAGTTTTTCCCCTTAAATTAAGTGTAATTCAATTTTTACAAGATGAAAAAAAAGAACTTTTCTATACTCAGTGTATTCAATAAATCTAGCCATAAATTTACTAAAATTAAAGTGAAAGACAATTTCATACTTCTAAAATCCATTTTTTTATTTTTATTTTATACTTTTTTCATACTACATTTAATTAGCATTACATATGTAGATATATTAAAAAAATATTTTAATATTGATTTTTCTAAAGTTTGAACTGAGTTTCATATATTTTTTGTAGATCAAAATGTGTTTTTTTAAAAATGTTATAAACCAGAAAAGTTTTCAAAAAAATCTTTCGTAAAACTTTAAAAATATACTATGAAAGTATGTTAAATATTTTGAATAACAAATTTAACTTTATTTTTTTAAAATATGTTTTAAATTAATACTTTTAATACAACGCTATCAAATAAATTAATTCATTATAAAATATTTTATCTTTAATTGTAGTATAAAGGTGATGTTTACATAAAACAATACAGCATTATAAATAACACATATCTTACCCTTAATCAATAATGTTTTAAATGAAAGTATAAAATTAAATTTTAGCTTATTAGGAGTAGAGAATACAAAATATTCCAGAGATTAGTAATTAATCAAATAGAATTTATATATGTAAACACAATTTAGGGTGATGAGAGTATCTTTATTTAGTTTAATTAATTTTGAATAATGCTATATATATTATTTTTTCCTAATTTTATGATTGCATCTTAATTACCACACGATCAAAGTAAAAGGGTGGATTTCTGTTTTTGAAATTTTGATATTTTAATCAACTATTCTAATTAATTTGTAAAAAAAGATTGGAATTTTTACTTGATTTCCATATCTTTGTGGGGGCAGTTTTACTCACTCAGATACTTTTCTATTTTATCATTCCATGAGTTATTATTTTGTTATAAATAGATGTATGAGTCTAAGCCCATTTAAAATAGCCTTCATTACCTCGTTTACAGTTAGTGTCGAAGATGATTGATTGTTTCTCTAGTTGTAATTATTATACATAAACCATCAATCCTTATCACAGCTTTTAACAGTCTATCCATAGGAAGGATAAATATACTAAGATTAAAAAGACTGAAATTTTTTTACTCAAGGATATGAGTTCCATTTTTAAAAATTCAATAGATAATAAAAAACCAAGCATATTTTATTGTGACTTCGACCTTTGTAGATATATTTTTTACTTTAAAAATAGCTTGTTTTGCAGCAAAATATTTTTATTTTGGCCATTATGATTTTTAACAGCCAAGTTATTCTCCTAATTTTTTTAGTAACACAATAAAAATATATTTTATTCAGTAGAAAAACTCAATATCTTTGAAAAATTTATGTCTAAACTTAATAAAAAGATTATGCTAATGAGTATAATTTAGCATTTTATGTTTATCTAAAACAATAAAGTATCTGCCAATAATTGCTTATGATATTTTTGAGATGAAAATAACTAAATATAAACAAAAATAATCAAATCTGAATAATAAAAATATACATTTCTGTAGACAGATCATAGAAAAAGTATTAAAATAAAAATATGAACGAACTTCAAGACATAAAACATATTTATTTTTCAAAAGTAAAAATCATCTAAGTTTCAACTGAAATAAATTAAGTTGCATTTGCATAAAAATTATATGGACGAACTTTTTTAGCTTTTTTTATTACATAAATTTAAATATAAAGCATGAATTCATAAATTCAACCTACTTTTCAATACAATATTGCAAAGCTCTTTATTTATTTAATAATTAGCTTTACTTGCATAATATTTGCAATTTTTAAAAACAATATAGAATTTTATTTAAATTTCTTCAATTGAATTAAATTTAATTGATGTATATTTTTGCGTTG
The DNA here is from genome assembly GCA_000231845.2 of Tetrahymena malaccensis 436. Taxonomy (NCBI): domain Eukaryota; phylum Ciliophora; class Oligohymenophorea; order Hymenostomatida; family Tetrahymenidae; genus Tetrahymena; species Tetrahymena malaccensis. The sequence goes on along the minus strand of JH720040.1, from coordinate 24,269 downwards.
ACTATATTTGATTATTTAAACAATAAATATATTTATGTTACTAATTTAAATCAATAATTATCTTTAATTATTCCATATTATAGTACTAAGATGTATTTTTTTGGTGATTCATCATTAATTCAAATATATATTTAGTGATGATCGATTATCAAGTTTAATAAATTATATCCATAAATAATTATTCTCTTATAATTTTTTTGCAAATTTGCCCTTTATTATTTGAAAATATATCATCCATATGCTATTTATGTTTTTCTTCTCGTAAGTACTTTTTGATATTTTTCAAAAAATCAAGATATATGAATTTCAATCTTATTTAACACCGAATTTAGATTACATTTCAATATTTGAGATTTTAAAAATTATTCTTTTTTGTGATACTCTATATCAGCCATAAAAATGCATATAAATATTTCGATGCACTGATAATATTTAAATAAAACATGTAATTAGAATATATTTTTTCTATTGGAGAAAGAAGACTTAGTTTTTCAATAATTACTTAAGCAATCAAATATATAATCTATAATCTTATAGAATTTAGTAGGGGTAAAGATAATTATTATTAAATAAGAGGATATAGATTACTTTAGTCACTAACATAAATAATAAAGTTAAGATTAATCTTTTTTTTTTTTTTTATCTTACACCTAGTTAATTTGTATTTTCTAACAACAATCTTTAACCATAGGGGAGATTTCTTTTAAGGAAAACTGTAACATATATAATTTTTACCTTTAAAAAATAAAGTCAATAATAAACATTATAAATTTTTTTAGAAATAGCTCCTCCTAAATCCTGATAAAATAAATTTTTAATCCATAAAAAATTGAATAATAAATATTTAATATTATAAACATTATCTGCTCATCTAAATTGGGATTGAAAAATAGTGCTTCCTATTTACTTGAAAGTATTTCGTGAATAAAAAATTATAAACTTTTAAAGAAAAGAAATGAAATGAAATCTTGAGAAATTAAAATTGAAATGACCTTAAAATAGACTATTAATTTTTGCCATACAATTTATTTGCTTAGTTGTAAATTAGCATTTAATTAATAATCAAACAAAATTTATGTTGGATTATTAAATTATTTCTTTTGATTATCAAAAAAATTACGATAATTATAAATACTTAATCAATTTAGAAAATACTTAATAAAGTTTTTAAATATTATACCAAAAAGCTTGTTAAGCAACTAGATTAAATTTTCCAACTAAATTGAAATAAATATATTTTTAGCTTTTAGAAATACATCATTTTCCCTCAAGTTATTCAAAAAATTAGTTCATTAAATTTTCTGAATTTTTTATAAATGCATATTAAAATGTATTCAATTTTATTTCATAAATAACTCATTTATTAGATTGATAAAATAAATTAAAAAAATGTATTCTCATACAATATATTTGATATTAATAGTATGTTAAATAAATTGATTAAATTATGTGAAGAAATTTTAAGTTTTGATCCATCTTTTTATCTAAATTATTTATTAATTTCTACAATCATATTTTTACTTAAGCAAATGACATAAAAATATAAAAACTCATCTTATTTTAATTCGATTTTTATAAATATAAAATAAATTAACCTAAATAAGCTCATTCTATGCACAAAAAGTTACTTAGAGTTTATTATATATATATAAAATTGAATCCGAAGATTCTGCTGTTTCCAGCAAAAGCATAATATATATAATATTTTTTATCTTTAAATATTCAAAAAGAAAACCTAAAAATTTGATTTTATAACACTTTTAAAAATATATTTGAGGATTTCTACATTAAACATAAAAATTTAATTTTATTGTAATAAAATAAACATTTTGATAATTTGGGTTATTATTTTATTTATTATTAAGCCATAATATTTATAGCATTTTCGAAGTAATGAATACATTTATAGAAGTTACTTTTAATATGTGTTTTTATAAGAAATTAAATTAATTGTTTAGCATTTAAAGTAAATGAAATAAATAAATAAACAATTATAAACAAATATAATTAATTAAACTTAAATAAAATATTATTTAAGAAAATAGCATTTCATTATTTTTAATTTTTAATACTCATGTTTAATTTGTATTATCTTAAATCATCAAAAGCCTATCTATATTAAGGATTGCTTTAAGTTTCTTAATCAAAGCTATATTTTTATAATATATTAGAAGTCTTTCTTTGTAGATTTGGATAATATACGCACAAATCAACAAAATTAGATAGTAATTTAGGTAATAAATAATATTTTAAAAGGAAAGGTGCCCAACCCGAATCCTAAGTCAAACCAAAAATAGGTTTCTTTCTTAGAAAATATCTCTCTACACTAAATACTCCTAAAATTGTAAATATATTTGTCCAGCTGACTTACTAAGCGCGTTATTTAGTCAAATTATTTATATCGATGATGTCTTTTTGGTCAAATTTATTTTTGAAATAAGGATGATAAGTAAAAAGGAGAAATGAATATGCTTTATGACTGAGAAAATCTTCATATTTATCATCAATATCTTCAACTGGAGGTGGATACATTCCACCTTTTGCAATTACTTCTTTGTTTACTTTGAATCCATTTGCAAGTTCTTATTGAATTACTTAAGGAGTTAATTTGTCAAATTGAATTGAAGCTTAGTTAAAAAGAGCTGATTAATCTGCTGAGTAGTTATGGCTCTCAGAAAAATTAAAATACTATTCGCTAGCAACACTACTATCACTCATAATTTTTCTTTTCTTAACCTATACCTTTTAATTATTTTCCTTTCTACTAAATTTTGCTTATATGCTTTTAAACAAGCTAACAAGTTTAATTTATTAATAAAAATAAATTTATTAAAAAATAAAGAAGTGTCTAAATTCAAAATAAAAAATCTGGATTTTTCTTTTTTATAAAATTGATAAAATATTTTAATTATCCAAATTTTATTATTTAAATATTTTACTATTATAAAACAATTTATTTTGTATTTTAGTACTTAGTTGCAAAAATAAATTAGCCTTCTTATCATAATAAGATAGATTTTCCGAATACTGGTACAAACCATTTTTTTATTAATAATGGTTTATTAAATATCTATCATTTAGGATTTATTTCAATAAATACTTTAATTAGTTATAAAAATGAAATCAATTATTAGAAAAATCAATATCATTTATAAAAAATCATTATTATAAATATATATATAGATGATATTTTAAATGATTTTAAGTTTACTAATATAATTTTTTTTTCTACATCTGCAATATAACTTTCAAAATTATTTTAAAAAAATTCAAACTGTCTAGTATTCAACAAATACACTTTGATATATATAATAAATTTATTTATTTATTCATTTTTATATTTATTTCTTTATTAAAAAAATTGTATTAATATTAAATATATCCTTTTATTTATCTCAAGAATATAACTAAAAAACTAAAATAAAATTGACTTGACTTAGAAAATTTCTGTATTCTTAAAAAATTAGTTAAATTCTAATAAAAATTAACAGCAAAAAATAATGAATTTGTAGAAAATATAAATAAATTTAAGATTTTCTGAAAAAGATTTGATCCATAAACCTAATTTTAATAGTTGAACAAAAAAAAATTAACTGATTTAATAAATTTTTGTTCTTAAATAAATTAATTATCTTATATTTTTAGATTATTTTGGATTACAAAATTATATTATTTATAAATATTTACTAAATCATATGAAGGTTACAATTATTTATAAATGTGAACATTTTTTAAAGCAAAATTTTTATCCAATTAAGTTTAATTTAAAAAAAAACATGTCTTAAAATTGCTTTATTTCAATATTGTATTTCTTTACATTTTATATCATAGATACCAGCTCAAAGGTTAACTTAAAATAAAAGTAAGCACGTTAATTATTCCTTCTTAATAAAATTAAAGTAATTAATTTCTTATAGAAAAAAACAAAAATAAACATAAAATAGACTCTTATTTTTTTAATATAGAAAATTGAAAAGACATAGAAAAAAATCAAAAAAATCAGAATTTATAATATTTATTATCATGATTCTGTTTTATAAATAAGAATCAAAAGTTATGATAAAAACAATTATTAAATAAATTAATTAAATAAATAAAAAAATTGTGTAAATGGAATCAGTTTAAACTTAAATTTAAAATAAAGACGGTAACCAAAATGTTGCCTAACAAGAATAACCACATGATGTTGGCTTTTTATACACTTGGGGTATGAATTCTGGAGGATGTTTAGCTAATTAGAAAGAAGATTAAGGAGAGATTATTCCTTTTAAAGTAAAAATCAACCAAAAATTTAAAAGCGTTTCAACAGGAGGATTCTTTGGAGCTGCTATATCCTCGAAAAATGAATTATATACTTGGGGAGAAACAAAAAATGGAAGGAATGGACATCAACCTAATTAAAATGTTATTTTAGTACCTCAAAAAATAATTAATTTACAAAACATTTCATAAGTTTCTTGTGGAAATTGGCACTGTTTAGCTCTAAACAATTAAAATTAAGTAAATTACTATTAAAATATAAATTAAACCTATTTATTCTTTATATTATAAAGCTTTATGTGACAGGTCATAATAAGTATGGATCTTGTGGATTGTCTGGCATAGATGAAATTAATGGATTCAAATTAAATGATACTATAAAAGATATTTAAATTTGTTCAATAAGTGCAGGTGATGGGTTTAGCTTGTATTTAGATATTAACAAGTAAGTATATTCAAGTGGGTTTAGATAAATGCATGGCAATAAAGAGGATTAGCATTAACATTAAATAAAAAAAATAAAATAGTTAGAAGGTATAGCAATTAAGAATATAAATGCTGGTTTTTGCCATGCTGCTGTAGTAACATAAGAAGGAGGAGAAGTATATACTTGGGGATCTGGTAATTTCTACTAATTAGGTCACGGCAATACAAAGTCTTTAAAGACTCCTTAAAAAATTAATAATTTGAGTGGAATCGAGTAGGTTTCATGTTCTAGAGGAGAAAAATATTGCCATACAACAGCAACCAGCTCTGATGGAAGAGTATATAGTTGGGGAAGTGGGTATAAAGGTAAACTTGGACACTAAGATAGCTGGACTCATGAAGATCCAGCTGATGAATCTCGCCCAAGACCTATTCAATATTTATAAGATAAAGGTATTATAATAGCTAAATCCATATCTGGTGGTATTCATTCTGCTGTATTATCTAAAGATGGAAGATTATTTACTTTTGGTTGTGGCTCAAATGGTAGACTAGGCCACATTGAAGCTGAAAAATATGTTTATTTATATAGAGAGCCTTTTCCCAGAGAAATATAAGGACCTTTTTTAAATAATAAAATAATAGATGCTTGCTCTAGTTATTATTTCATGGCTGCAATTGCTGAATCATGAAAATATTTCAGAAAATATAATTATATTTAAATTCCAAAAATTTGAGTTGAGAAAAATGGCTTTAAACTACCAGTCAGTTTGAAAATAACTTACTGATTTAAAATATGTGATAGATAAATATTAATTTTAATACAATAAAATCAGCTCTCTCTTAAACTAGAATAAATAAATTACACTTTTTATATTTCAATCAATTAATTAATTTTAATATATATATTTTTAAAAATATTTTAGTTACATTTAATAATTAATAAATATAACTTAAGTAGACACTTAATTTGCCTTAATTTAATGTGATTTATGTTGGTACTTGAAGAAAGTTATTTACATTAATTAAAAATTGATTTAAAAATAGGATTAAATAACTTTTTATTTATTGTTATTTTTAACATCTAATCAATCTAAATAAGATCTAAATAATTTAAACTAATAAACCTTTATTTTTTTTGGAAAATATTTTAAATTTTTAATTCGGAATAAACTTAGCTTTTAATGAATTTGATGCTATTTTTAAAAAGTTATAAATCCTGCTACTAACTTGAAAGTAGAAATCTTTGAACTTATCTTTTTAATACTATTGAAAATGATAAGTAGTAAGAAGCGGGGATTTTAATAATTATCTGCTAGATAAAAAAATTATTATTATTATTATAATAAGAATTATATTAGTTATTATTTAACAAATCTTAATATAGAATACCCTTTAATATCAAAAAAATTCTATATTGATTACATAAATTAAATAAATAGAATGTTAACACAATAAATGAATGTATTTATTTTCCTTTTAAAAATTATAAAATAACAATCATACTATTTTAAAAGTTTAAATCTTAAATACCTTCTTTAGTTAGAAAGACAATATTCTGCATCAATTTGGAGTCAAGTCTATCATTTCATAAACAATTTTATAATAGACTTAAATTTTTTAAAATGTAGGAGAGATCTTAACTATTTTCCAAATTATATTCTAATTTTTTAATGAATTTCTAATTATTTTTTGAGATAAAGTAAAGATTTATGTTTAGAATAATTCATTTAAATATGTATCACGTATTGTTTTAAAATGTTTTGTAAATAGCTATACAAGGATTTATTTACAGCTTCCATTTTAAAATAGTTTGGTTAATTAATTATAAAAATTTATATCTGTTGGGTAATAGAGATTATTCCTTTTTATTTGAATGGTAATCTGTCAAAAATCAGATTATAATAATATTTATCAAAAAAATTTATCATCAAAAATAGAAATCTCAAAAATTAAAAATAAATGCTAAAAAAGATCCTTAAGATCAGCGCCTATAGTGTTCCATTAGGTGCTGCTTACTACTTCATTCAGGAGAACTAAAAAAATAATATCATTATGCATCAAAAAGTCTCCTAGATGTCTGAGCAAGAATTCGAAAAGCTTTTTGAAAATGTGGAAGGTCAACCTGTTGAAGTATTTTAACAAGAGAACAAATATTAAGAATTAGACAAGCAGCTATCTAGAGAATAGTCACTATTGTAGAAGAAATCCCTCTATAAAATGTTCTAAGAATCAAATAGTATGTTGTCTAAGTTCGTCACAGAAGAGAAAACCCAACTGAAAGATTTCTTTGAGTATGAAAAGGATAGAGTCATTCAAGATGGAACTTAATTTGCAGAACTTGCCAAATAAGAGAAAGTATAAGTATAAGAATTCTATACCGACAAAAAGAATAATATTTAGAATGGAATCATTAAAATTAATTAATTAGCAAAAGAAGAAAAAGAATAAATTTAGAGCTTTTATAAAAATTAGAAGTAAAACTTGAGTGAAAGTATTAATAAAGTAAGTGAATTAGTAGAGGAAGAAAAGAAACAAATAAATTAGATCTATCATGATGGCTTACAATAAGGCACAACTCAGATAAATAAGCTTGTTTAAGATGAAAAGGCTCATTTGGGTAATTTGATAAGTCAAGCAAAGTAGAACCTTCATCAAATAATTGAGTAAGAAAAATAATTAGTAAACAGAGGAATAGATACTGTAAATTAATTTATAGATTTAGAGAGATAATAAATAATTGAATTGTACAAAACTGAAAAGCAATTAATCACCAACAAAATTAATTAATTAATTTAGTTAGAATAAGATTTAATAGATAACGTGAAGAAAAACTAGTAAAACAAAATTGATAGAAGCGTGTAAAAGATCAACAACTTGCTTAACACTGAAAAGGAAAAAGTCAAAGAATTTTATAATTATGAAGTGGGTTTGTTGAACGAGGACATTGATAAGGTCAATTAAAAAATTAATAATGAAACTAGCTAGATGAGAGAGTTTTATTAGAATGAATTAGAAACTATTTAGAAAGAAGTTGATAAATTGAGTTCTCTTTTTAACAGTGAGAAATAAGTAGCAAACTAATTCTACAATGATAAAACTGGCTAAATAAATTAAGAAACTAGCAAAATAAGCTCATTCTTATAAGAAGAAAAGTAACAAGTCATGTCTTTCGCAGAGAAAGAAAAAGCATAACTGAAGAGAGGAGTTGATAAAATTAATACTTTTGTCCAATAAGAAAAAGACTAAGTAAAGGAAATACTTTTAAGCAAAAAGTCAGTCATTGATGAGAGTCTTTCAGTAATAAACAAACTTATAGAGGAAGAAAAGTAATATTTGAAGTCTATTTATGTTTAGGAAATGGACTTGTTAAAATCTAAGTTAGGTGAAATTAAAAAGTTGATAGATTAAGAAAAGAGTCAACTTAATGAGTTCTATTTGAGTGAGAAGGAGTAGTTCGATAGAGATGTGAACAAAATTAATAATTTTGTAAACAAAGAGTAAGAACAAGTGAAAAATATTTATGACCTCACAGTCAATAAACTTTAACAAACTTCTTAAGGAGTTAATTAATTTTTAGTTGATGAAAAGAATTTCATCAAAGGCTTTTATGATTTCCAAATTAATCAAATAAAAGATAGTAATAAACAATTAAATTAGGATGCAGATTTGAGTTTAATAACTTAGCTAAATTGCATGATTAAAGAAGAAATTAGTAAGTTAATCAAAGAAGAATCTGAAAGGATCAAAAAAGATTCCAATTTAATTATGAATAATTACATTGAATCAAGAAAGCATGCTTCCGAGTTTATTGAAAATTAATATAAGAAAGTAATAAATAGTGGTTCTGAAGACAGTAAACTAAGATAACTTGAAAGAATGATTTATGAAGACATCGTCAAGCAAGCAAATTAGGTTTATAAAATAATAAAAAATGCTGAATTAGGATACACTGAGTTTTCTTAATATGATAAACTAAAAGACAGCCAAGCAAAACAATTCACAGAATATGAAAGTGAACTTATCTAGAATGATAAATAGAAAGTATTAGATTACTACTAGAATAAATCTAAAGAAATGGCAAAAGAGATGATTGAAAAGAAAAAATTATAATTAGAATAACATAAAATTGATGATCAATCTATGTAATAGATCAATAAAATTGTAGGCTCAGTCTTAGGCAACTATTTCTAAATAATTCAATAAAATAAAGATTTAGAAATCAAAAAGTAAGTTTAATAATCAGAATTTACCAAACAATTCGACTAAAATGCAGAGTGAAATAAATGCAAGTCTATTAATAACAAATAAATTTAAACATAACTATATTTATATAAAATTATATTAAAACTCTAAATTAATACATAATAGTAGGAAAAATGAGGTCTTTTGACCCAATAAATATATATCGTTAATATAATCATTTTTTAAATTAATGTAGAAATAAAATTTTAGATTTTTTGAAAAAAATTTGATCCATAAACATAATTTTAATTGTTATATATTTTTGGAATTCAAAATAAATTAAAAATATTAGATAATTAATTTATATGAACACAATTATATTTAAATCAGTTAATTTTGCAAATAATTGATATATTAAATCATTTTTGAATGTTAAAACAATTTAAATATATAGAAATGTGTGTGAGCATTTCTTGTAAGCAAGTACTGTGTTTATTCACTTAAATTATTATATACTTGAGGATAAGGCTATTTCTAATAATTAGGTAATGGTAATATAAAATCTTTAAAAACTCCTCATAAAATTAATGATTTAACTGGAATTGAGTAAGTATCATGTTCTATAGGTGTAAAATTGTCATACAACATCAAACAACTCAGATAGAAGAGCATATAGCTGAGTTAGTGGGTATGAAGGCAAACTTAAACACTAAGATAGCTGGACTCATGAAGATCCAGCTGATGAATCTCGTCCAAGACCTATTCAATATTTATTTATAAGATAAAGGTATTACAATAGCTAAATCCATATCTGTGGTATTCATTCTGCAGTATTATCTAAAGATGGAAGATTATATACTTTAGGTTGTTGCTCAGATGATAGACTAGGCCATACTAAAGATTAAGATTTGTGTTGGATAAATTTTAATCTTAATATAATAAAATAAACTTTCTCTTAAAGTAGAATAAATTACATAATTAATATTTCAGTTAATTAAATAAGTTATTACTTAATTATGTTTTTTAATATCTGATCATGTTTGAGTAAGTTTATTAAATTAACAAAAATCTTAATTTTTTAGAATATATTTAAAATTTTAATCAAGGATTAGCTTAGCTTTTTATGAATTTGATGTAATTTTTGAAAAGATATAAGTTTTCCACCTTACTCACTCATCAAAATCATTATTTAGTATAAAGCAAAGAAAATTGTAAAATCAACCCTAAAAAAATAAACTGAATTTTACAGAAGGTTTTAAATTTTAACTGCTTTATAATTAGTACAAATTTAGATTTAGTAGATTTTACCATTTACTTTTGAACAAATACTTTATTTATATTCATTACATATAAAGCAAACAAACAAACAAAAAAATAAAGATAATATATATACTCAACTCTTTTTAAAATGAGGAATACAAATTTTTTTAAATTTATTTATTTATATATTTATTTGAAATTTAATTGCTTAAATTATTATTTTTATTATAATCTCTTTTTCAATTACTACCAAGGATAACCCTACTTATTTACTTGCAGGTTATTTATTGCATAACACAATTAGGCATTATGCATTCATTTATTAGTCCAAAAAATTAATATTTTTATTAATAAATTTGCAAATAATTGAATTTTAATTTTAATTTATAGATATTTTTTATATTTAATTCATTTATTTACTTATTTAGTCATGCTTTGTTATCAGTTTAATTACTTATTAATTTGCATAGATTTTTTTCATTCAAATATCAAAAAATATTGCATGCAGCGCTCCCTCTAACTATAACTGGTTGAAAGGTCTCAGTGAATTTTGCTTTCACTAAAAATTAGGCAAATACTGGTCTATGATCAGAACCAAATACATCTAAAGCAGACTCATAATTTAACAGTTTAATTGTGTCAGGGATTTTTTATTTAAACAAAATTCTGTCTGTCCAACCTGGAATTCTTGCGTCAGAACCATCTGTAAATTTATTTTATTCATCGAGGACACGGTAAGAAGGAGGGAAAAGGATTAGGCCTTCCTAGAAATCAGAAAAAACTTATCCAATTTTTTTTTGAGCCATAAGTTAGTCTCTCTTCAAGAGATCAAAGTATTTATTTGATTTTATTAATTCATCTACTTCTTCTTTATTTTTAGCATCTATTCTATAGTTAAAATCCCCCATCCAGAATATATAATGAAAACGTTTAAAAAGTGATTCGTTTGGGTTTTAGCAGTACTTGGGTAGATTCAAGCTTTGAGATATTACTTAATAGTCTTGATTTCTTCTTTCATTATTGTTCTGCCCTGAAGAAAAATGTGAATTTATAAAAAGATAACTTTTATCGCCTATATCCATACTAATAGCTACACCTCCTTTGTTTCCAAATAAATTCATTACTCCTGTTGCTTTTTAATCTATGCTTATAGCTGTAGCATACTTGACTAAATCCTTCACCATGAATACACCCAAATGAAGGGCATTCATAGAAACGCTTTTTACTAACTCATATTTATTTCCTAAAACATTTGACAAATGAGCTTCCCATTTTTGCTTACTTTCACAAAATATGCTCATTGGAATAGATCTTAAACACTCTTAGCTTGAAACTACTATTACATGATGTTCTATTTTATCAGATCTCAAAAGCTTATTTGTGCACAACTATGGCATACTTCCATGCATATTCCAAGTTATGCAGAGCACTTTTAACTACTCTAATTATGTAATACTCTGATTTTTTTCATTCTCAAAGCACCAAATTGTTTCTCTCTCAAACTTAAATTAATTGATTAAATCTTTCTGAATTTCTTAATCAGCAATTAAATGCTCCATCAATTTATCTGAATACAATACATAGCCCTTATCAATAGTCCCTGGCTTTCTAAATAAATAAAATGAATTTTCTTATGAAATTTGTTTGTTAAATGATGTTGAAATCAAAAATTGTACTAGAACATAAGCATTTCCTTTTATTTTTCTTCTTCATCTGAACCGCTCAGTAGTTAATCTTTTATATTTATAGACTATGTAAGTTTTATACAAGGAAAAAATAATTACTCATGTTAGTGAAATAAAAAAAAGTAAAATAACTTCAATTACATTTATCTCTTTGTTTATTTACTATTCCTCTTAATTGATTACTATGGTTTGAATAGGATTAGTTTGGTTAAGAAGGCCATCATTTTCTGCATTTTAATAAGATTATATATCTATGCGAACTACATTATTATTTTCTTAATGGTAAGTTTTATTTGTAGTTTAATTGCTATTAACATCATTGTGATTTTATTTTGAATGGATTTATATCTACTGAACTTGCTAAGCTTAACTCATACTTGAAATTCTATTGTTTTTGTATAAAAGCTACCTTTTTTTACTCTATTTTCTCTATATTATATAAAAATTTAATGATTTGCTTGAAACTCGAATTAATATTAATTGAAACAGTAGTTAACGTTCTTTTAATAGCGTAGTTAATTATAGTATCTATGTGAGAAAGTGCTAATTATATTTATATTCACAAAAATGCATTTCATTTGATCATCATTAAAAAAGTAAACGCACAAATAATATATAACATTAAGATTTTTTTTTCTTTTACTTAATAATTTTATTTATTAACCTTATAGTATATGCATTTTGTTAAAATTAATTCATTCTTAAAGGTTTTAAAAAAAAGAAATCAGTCTTCAAATAATAACAGTTTATTAAAAAATATACTTATCATACTAAACTGATTTACATTTTTAATTTAAAAAAAAATAAATGAACTTTTAAGTCATTACAAAAGAACAAATAACTTAAATCTTAAATATTATTAACAATAATATTTTATTGTAATTTATAGAGTATTAATATAAAATATCAATCTTTTTTCATAATAAATGTAAGGAAAATAAAAATAAGCTGAATTTATTCTATTTAAAAGTGTTTAAAAATTACATTCCTTTTCTATTAAGTTTTGCATCATAATAACTTAAAGTTGAAAATATTCTTAAAATAATTTCATTTTGTCTAAATATTATTGTTTTTTTATAACTTATGATAATGCAATATTAATTTTCATAAATGTTTTTCTATTAATATCTACTGGGTGCTCTGGAGTTTTAAAGTACAAAAAAATAAATTTCTATGGAAAAATCACAATCAAAAATTTTTAAGTATAAAAACTATTGTTAAAATTAGATGTTACTATTCACAAAGAAATACATTAAAATTAATTAATTATATTTTAAGTATCAATAACTCCTCTCAAATTGTTAAAATATTATTTGAGTTAAAAAACATAAAGTGTTGCAATAATTAAAACTTTATAAATTGTTGTATTTTCGAAGCAAAAAAAGATTTTTTTACTTAAATATTCTAAATTAAAAATTTTCATTTTTTTATTGATACTTACTTAATTTTGTAAACATCATATGCATAACATGAAATAAAAATAATCAGCAATTATTGTTCTGATTAGAGAATTTACTGAAATTTTCTTTGAAGAAATCTTATATGTTAGGTTTGTGATAAAAAATTGAAAAAAATATTCTTTTATTAACGAATAATTGATTTATAGAAAGCTAATCTTTGGTGATTAAAGCCATAGATTTTGATTGTAACTCAATATCTGTAAAGTTGTATGTATGAAATTTTCATAGAAATTAAATGGAGTGAATGGATGAAGCGGAAACAAACAAAAAAAATAAACTTTCTTAATTTTAAATTGAATTGTTAGATTATTTTATTAGAATAAAATGGTTTTATTTATTGAAATAAGTTGGCTTGGATACATAAATTGTGATAGTGGTTGTAATTTTTTAATGTTTATTTTGTTAGTTTTGATAGCTTCTATTACAATAAAGGCTATTTCTATGCAAATTATAAAAGACAAACTAAACTAACTGAAACTAAAAAATTTTATTATAAAGGGAATTCATAGAGAAAGCTTGAATTAAACTGACTAAATTAGAAATGAATTTCATTATTTCATTTAAAATTTAGATTAATGAATTGATCTAAAAACTTGATTTTTAAATTATATAATGACTCTTAATAAGAAACAAATTATGTATAATTCATCTATTTCAAATCAACTTGCATACTACTTCACATTTACCTCTTAATTAACAAAAAGATTGTAATTTTTGTTTTATTAAGCAATAATTTAAAAAATAATAGCAATAAGTAATTAAACAAAATATAAGATGGAATAAATTAAGTTAGAGTAATTTACCTTGTAAAGCAATTCAACCTACTAAACACAAGATCTAGATTATTATTAAGGTGATGAGTATACTAGCAATTGTAGCAATTTATAGTTTTAGAACTGTCATAGAAGGTATAAATATAAATTATATCTCTATTTTTTTGAAGTAAATTTAATCATATTTTATAATAATATAATGAAGAAAGTCAAGCTCTTTTGAGGAATCATTTGTTGAAAGCTCTCTTCCATAAATAAATAGCATTTATGAGAGCTAAAACTTTACTGTAAACCTGGAGTAATAGGAATAATCACAGTTTTAAAGTAATCTAAATGAAGATTAAGAAGAAAATAAAACAAACACAAACGCCTTAAAGAATATTATTAAATCTTTTTTTAATTTCTTGATTGGCGCAGAGAGTGAGCAATTAATATTAGAACTGGTATCTAAAAAACCTTATCAACAAACAATTAAAAATATCAAAAGATATATAAAATGCTACAAATTTAATAATTAAAACTTAATTAAATTGATACAAAGCAAAAATTACTCTAAAATACTTGAATACTATCTAACTTTTGATGTTTCGGAATGGATCTATAATTCAAAAATAGTTGATATTGATAAACATATTTAAAGTGTTAATTTCCTAAAAGAGTGCTGTGTAGATAAATCTATTACAAAAAAAATACACACTTATTCTAAAAAACTATGAATTTTTGGCATTACTTAAAAATTATTATTACTATTATAAGGGTATTAAAAATACCATAAAATATATATATATATATATATATATATAAATACTACCTTAATAAGCAATTAATCTATAGCTTTTATACCAAGATTTGATTATCTTAGAATAAATTTTATGTTTTATTTTAATAACTTAATCGTATAATTTGTATATAAAATTAAAAATACTTTTACTATTTTAAATATATTTTCTTATTAAGCAAGTAAATATTTTAATTTTTAAATAAATAATTCTTTTTGACATTTATATAAAAACAAATTATCATTTTTCATAGTTTTTTAATTCTATTTAGTTTTTATGAATATTAATTTACATATTATTTTCTTAAGTCTTAGAATTTCATAATTCTTAGTAGCATTAAATAAAACTATTAAAAGAAAAATATTAACAATACCATAAATTTTTTATGTAAATACTCCCTTTATAATCAATTAATCTATTAAATTTTATATCAAGATTTAATTATTTTAGAATAAGTTTTTTGTTTGAATAATTTAAGGATATAATTTATATAAAATTAAAAATACTTTTACTATATTAAATATATTTTCTTATTAAACAAGTAAATATTTTATTTTATTAACTAAAATAATTCTTTTTCACATTTGTAACAAACAAACTATCATTTTTCATAGTTTTTTAATTCTATTTAATTTTATGATTATTAATTTACATATTATTTTCTTAAGTCTTAGAATTTCATAATTCTTGGTAGTATTAAATAAAACTATTAAAAGAAAAATATTAACAATACCATAAATTTTTTATGTAAATACTCCCTTTATAAACAATTAATCTATTAGCTTTTATATCAAGATTTAATTATCTTAGAATAAATTTTTGTTTTTTGTTTGAATAATTTAATGATATAATTTGTATAAAATTAAAATACTTTTAATATATCAAATAAATTTTCTTATTAAACAAGTAAATATTTTATTTTATTAACTAAAATAATTCTTTTTCACATTTATAAACAAACAAACTATCATTTTTCATAGTTTTTTACTTCTATCTAGTTTTTATGTGTATTAATTTATATATTATTTTCTTAAGTCTTAGAGTTTCGTAATTCCTAGTAGCATTAAATAAAACTAAAACAAAAAAAATACACAGTTATCCTAAAAATTATGAAATTTTGGATTCACTAATAAATTATTATTATAATATGAGTAATATTAAAAATACTATAAAACTTATATAAATATAACTAATATAAATAATTAATCTAATAGCTTTTATACAAGAATTTAATTATTTAGAATGGATTTTGTGTTTTTTGTACTTATAATTTAATAATAATATTTAGATGTTATCTTAGATCTCATAACTCTTAGTATTGATAATTAGAAAAAGTATTTATAAATTTATTTGATTCATTTACATAGAATTAGAATAGAGATTTCAAATTTTTGCATTAAATTAAATAAAATGCAAAAGAAGTTTAATAACAGTTACAAATAAAGGAAAAATATATTTTAGTAAAAAGAATTTTAATTATTTCATCAAAAATAATACTTTTTAAATTTTTAATTATTTTTTATAGAAATACATTTTTTTAATATAAAAATAATAGGGTATTAGCATTTTCAAACACCCATTTATAATTTCGCAGCTTGGATATAAACAATTATTAATAAGACTTATTTGATCAATATTAAATAAATTATTTCGTATTATTTTATTTTTCATATTTTATGAAAATTACATAAAAAAATTTTTTATCATAATTCTTTTATAGGATGTCTTATTAATTCTTTTATTTATTTATTTATTATTTTTTTAAAATTGGGCTTTTCTCTTCAAATATTTATAATCAATCAATCTGAAAAAATAACAATACTATGGGAAATAGATAGTAAATAAAAAAGGTAAACTATCCTAGTATGAAAATTATAGGTCCAAAAGAATATGAAATTACAGGAGTACGAACTATATTTAGTTTTTTATATTTAGTCCTATTAAAATTATTAACTTAAAATTATTTTTAAAGCTGAAAAATACAGACTTTGCATCTTAAAAAGAAGCTATTCTTGCTTTAAAGTAAAATATTAGCTTCATAAATTTAATTTATTTTTCTAGCAAACATACTTTAATATGTTAGAAATTTCTAAAAATAATTTTAATTTAATAAATATTAACTCATCTAACCTTACATGATTATTTAGCATAAACTCTTTAAAAACATTAGATAGACAAATTTTATAAATTGATCCTATCATTTTCATGAACATTAGTTATTTTAACTTAAAACATTTAATTCATAGAAATTATATTAAATTATTAATCTTTAATATAAATTTTTGTATGGTTTAGTAAACCTGTTTAAATGAAAATATTTTTTAATTTTTTAATTAATGCAAAAATTAACATCAAATTAAAAAATATTTTAGTATTAAATTTGTTCAAATAAAATTAATGATTTAATTTAATTTTTTATTTTATAAGAGAGGAAGATATTGATGAAGAAGGAATACAATGTTTATGCTCTTTGATTAGTCAGAGCATTAATCTATAGTATTTAATATTAGATATGAAGTAAATAATTAGTTTTTTACAATAAAATGATAAAAATTGTAATTTTGGAAATTTTTAATGACTCACTCAAACATTTGAAATTAAAAGCTTTAGAGTTTCTAAATTTGAATTTATTATTTTATTTCAAGTTAAACATCATACAAAAATGTGAAATAAATTTTTAATTAATTTATTTATTTATTTTACTTAAATTAAAATTAATTTATAAATTTATTAATCAGTTTTTTCTTCTATTTTTATTTTTTAAAATGCAATTTATTTTTTTTTGTGCTGGTTATAGATAGAATAAGATTACTGTATAATTTATAAAGAGGATAGCTTTTGCGATGTCAAAATGCAAGACTCTTTCAACATTATAGGTTAAAATCAAAGAGTAAAATAATTTGTCTTTATATTAGATTATTTTTTCAGAAAAAAAATCGAATTTAAAATCTTTAGTTAGTTTATTTAAATTAAATCAAAATGCATTTATTGGCTTTTAATTTAAATTAGATTACTAAAAAACTATTCTTATTATTTATTTAAACTTTCATCTTAAAAATTATATTTTAATAAATTAAATTATTAATTTTAGTTTTTTAAATTATATAAAGTAAAGTGGAAATTTAAAGTGAAGATGTTTATAATTTATTTGATTATTTATCTAGCTGCAAAAATATAAAACAATTGATTGCCTATATAGAGTAATATTTATTTTGATATTATGAATTATTATTTTAATTGAAGATTTACATATTTTAATATTTTGCTAAGCTTTTTATTTTCTAATTTTAAAAATTTTTTATAGGAATCATAATATTTAAGATTAAAATGTTTTAAATATTTGTGAAACATTAGCAAAATTTATAAATTTATCTAGTTTGACCTTTCTGTGCTGTAATAATATGTAATTTATTGATTTTTTTGATTATCATAATTTAATTTATTCAAAAAAATCATTTTAATATTAGCCATAAATAAGATCAGGAAATCAAAATAATAAATAAACTTAAAAAAATTAAAAGATTAGTTAGACTTAAAATAATATTTTATGGTGTCTGTTGATATTAATCTTTTTCAAGGCAAACAAAGATTTATTCGTAAATTTTTCTCATTTTTAATCATATTGAAATGGCAAGAAAACACCTTCTTAGTTAATTTTCTTTGTTTTTCCTTTATATACCTAAAAAGTAATTAAGTTTAATAATTTACTTTGCAGATATTAAATTTAAAGATTGATTCAGGAAAATATGCTATAAATTAAAACTTTTAATTATGTTAAGTAAAGATTTTGTATTATGTATAAAAACTATTATTAATATTATATAAGGTTTTTTCATATTTTTTTTATTGTTTGTATTAATTTAAATCCTAATAGTTCATTTTAAATTTACCTTATTTTTATAGATTTTAAAATTGTGCTTTAAGCAAAAATTATTGTATTAAAAAATGTATGCTTCAATTAAAACTTTAGATTAAATTCATAAAAATATTTTAGAAGAATTAAATGAAATATACTTAATTCAATTAAGATATTTAAATTAAAATAAAATAGATTTAAAATTTAAAAGGGCTAATAGAGAGTTTATCAAATTTAGTAATTAAATGTGAAAATATTTACAAATAAATGGATTAATACAATTGTATTATTAATATAAATTATTCAATAATCTTGGGCTAAATAATCTCCTTGCTTCATTAATTTATTAATCTCTTTTGGAATTTACACTTCTAGTTTCTATTTGAGATACTATTTTAATTCTTTAGATCCAGCTTGTGTTAGAATATTTCTTTTAAAAGGTAAATAATAAATGTGTAAATAAATAGTTTGATTTTAAAATGATTTACGATGATTCTATTTTGTTTGTAATCACAAAGTTGTAAAGCTCATCAAGTAAATCAGTGCTTATTTTAATATTTTATTGATCAAGTAATTTAAGTAAGTTTGAAATTATGCTGAGTGCCTGTCTTTCTTCAAAGCTATATTATTTCTTTTCTACTTCTTTTTGCTCTTTAATAATTCCTTCTCTTGAGATGTTGTTGAGCCAAATTTTACCATTATGTGAAAATATAATATTGATTCCACATTATAATTTTTTAAAGTGGTTAGTCTAAGTTTTCACCAGTTTATTAAATACTTCCACTAAAAAGCCATTTTCAAGCTTGCCATATTTTAAACTTCTAGTATGCAAGTTTGCTGTCTTATCCTTGTTAATTGCTGAAATATAATAAAATAAATTTTTATACTTAAGAGTTATTTTATTTACAATGAACTTCTGCACAAGCTAAATCTCCTTCTTTCATGATCTATCTCATATTTAACTCATCTTCGTCTGTTTTAATTCTCTAAATAATACATAAATTGTAATTTTTAAATCATGCTGTAAATTAAAAATTATAAACTTGTTCAGGAATATAAGTCGAATTCAAGTGAAGACTTGCATATTAATTAGATCCTATTTCTATTTTCCATTTTTTGTCACCTATCTATTAAATAATTAAATTTAAAATTTCCTCAATAGGCTAAAATCTTAATTTACTTCCATAACTCTTCCTACAACAATATCTCCTACTTAAGGAGTATAATAAGACTTTAGTGGTGATACACTGAGCAATCTGTTTAAGAAATGAAATATTTAGTTAATTTTGATTAATGGATAAGTAAGGCTTTACTTATTTGTTTATATTACTGTTCCTATTACTGAAGAATAAATAATTCCGTTTTCTTCATAAGTGCCATGTCCGCTAAAATAATAAATATCAATCAATTGAATAAATAATTGCAAATAATGAGTAAATTGACATTACTTCATAAAGCCTTTTTCTTTTTTTATGATATCACCTGGCAATACAATGTTTAAACCTAGTTTATCATCATTCAAGTATTCTTTGACGTCTATTTAATCTTTAATTTTTAATAAATCGCCCATGCTATCTATTTTTGGTAGCTATCTAAATTGAATTTTTGATACAAGTTATATAGATTTAGAATGAAAATAAATATTGAAGTTAAATAAAGTTTAATAGATTGATAGATACTTTTATATTGATGCTATTAAATTTGATAAAGATATCTATCTATCTGTCATTCATTTAATTCAAAGATTTACATATATAAATAAATAATTACTTTTGTTCCATATAAAGCAAATATAAAATGATAGTTGATATTTATTCTACATATTTATTTACTTATTTAATTAATTCATATATTTTATATACAATTTCTAGACATTCACTTTTCATATTAAAATATTTAACTAAGTTGCAATTTTATTTGTTTAGAATTTTATTTTACTCAAATTGTTTTTATTAATTCACCATTTTAAATTTAATTATCACCAGACTTTAACCCAGGTATTTTATACGACATGTAGCATTCTAATTGAAGGGCTAACGACTACATAGAGCACGTCCTAGGGATTATTTCCTTTCTTGTAGGATTTCTTTTTTATGAATAATACAATTATATAAAAAACCACAGTGTAAAAATTTTACATCAAGAGCTTGTATCTCATAAACGAATGAATCAATGTAGATATTATCAGTGGCGCTATCTTTACGTGCTCTATTTTAAAGTTGAATGAGTTAATGAATATTTAATTCTAATTTAATTATATTTACGTGACTAAGTTCTTATATAAATGTTTGGTAGCATCAAGATAAATAGATAATTTTTCTTCCCATTGACACATTTAGCCACCTAAAACAACTAACTAGAAGAGTCTAAATAAGAACTACTTTCTATCATCTTCGCTGAAAAGTTCATAATGTTCGCTTTCTTCTTTAATTAAACACTCTCTTTTATAAATAAAATAAAACAATTTAATTGAATGCTACTATAATGAATATGCTAAAATACCTAACTAAATCGTTAATTTAAATTTCCTCAACAAAATCTTCATAAGTTTGCTTTATCATATCCTTAACTACTAAATTATTTTCTTCTAATCTATCAAACATATCCATTTTAATTTGATTCACTTTAAGTCTTTTGTATTTTATTGAGCTATAGTTCTCCTTAGGGGTATTCATCTATGATGATATTTTTTAAAATGTTACTTAAAAAATTGTAAGCTTGCTAAATTACTGATGAGAGGGTCTATCTAACTTCAGGGAAATTAAAGAATTCTAAAAGGAATTACTCAGCAGAAACTTCTTCAAATCTTTGGTTGAATCTGTAGCTGGATATAGTCAAATAGTTCAAACCCCTTTTTATGATTGCAATAGAAAAAAATACTTATAAAAACATTATCACTGCATTTAACTTTACCATTTCTAAAAGAGCTCTTTTATCTTCTTTTCTTCTAATATCTCATTATTAACGTAGTTAAAAATAAAAGACTATTGCACTTCTTCAGATGCGTCGGCTTCAGAAATCTACATTTGGAAGAAAGTTATATTTTAATTTTTTTTTTTTAGTATTTATCTAAATTTTTTTGAAATTTATTAAATTTAAATAGTTTTAAAAAACTGTAGAAGTAAAATTGCGGATGAATAAATTTAAAGGATTTGCTTGATGATTGTAAAATTAATAATTAATTTTAAGGATTATTTTTCTATCAAAAATATTTATTTCTAAAGAAAGATATATTATTTATTAACTATCCACATTAGATTTTATAAAAATAAGAAATAACTAATTAAAAAATGGAATAAATTATTAAAAGTACTTTAAAGTGTCACATTTTTAAAAACTTCTTTGATAATTTTAGTTGCGTAAGATGCATATTCAGAGCTTTGAAAATTAATTAGTATGAAGTTTACTAAAACAAACATCAATTTTAGGAATTGCTTGAAAATGTAAGCAAAAAGTTAGAGATTTAAAGTTTGTTATCTCATTATAATCATGACTGGATCATTAGATCTGGTGGAAATAATCATTACTGCAGAATATGCTTGGGAATTTTGCAAAATATAGATCACTAAGAAAATGTAGTTAAAATAGCAGCATAAATTAAAGAGCAAGATTTTGAATATTAGTCTTTCAAATTTTTTATTAAAGTTCCTCTCTGCACATAGATTAGATTAGCTAACTTCTTATACCACACTGAAGACTTGTTTGAAAAGCAAAGTCTCTAGTTTCCTGCAGAAGAATAAGAAGAATTCGCTAAATAAATTCTTCAGTGGAGAGAAAATTATATAGATGTAATTTAATTTATATTTTCTAAAATTTAAATCTTATCTCCTTTATTTTTTAATAAAAAAATTTTTAGATTAAAACTGTTTACAAGTGGATTTTGCCTGACTTACTTAGTGAAAAATTAGGAGTACCTGCTACCTCTTCAGTTGACTGTCCTTTCGTAGTTAACTTTTAAATTAAAGCAGATGACGATGATCGTCTCTAATTCTCTTACTTTTCAGACCATCTAAGCTAACTTAACAAGTAATATGAAGAAAAGAAGAAGAAAAAACTAAAAGGTAACTTTGATGAAGAAATTATCCTTCCTAAAGTTGAGCCCACAGCCCTTAATTTAGAGAGAATTTCTGCTCTTCCAAGAAGTCAATTCTTCAAGGTTATAAGAAACAGCTAACTTCCAGATCCTATAACAAGTCCAGCATAAATAGATGTCTCTCTTTCCCATGCTAGTATATATATTATGGGTAACTACTGCAAGTATTCTAGATATATGAGTTAAACTCCTTGGTTCATTGATGGAGTTAAGCTTTATGACACATCAATACAAGAAGAAATTGCTAACGACATCCTCCCTAACTTTAAAGTACTTACAGTTTGTTAGCAAATTTAAAATTGTAAAACATATATTTTTTATTTATTTATTTTAAAAAGTGTGATGACTATAAATTTTCAACTGGTGGTAGAGAAGATATTGATGTAAGAATGTTAGGTAATGGTAGACCTTTTGTTATTGAAATTTAAAATCCAAGAAGAGTTCACTCACTTTCTGATGAAGATCTTAAGAATTATGAATAGCATTTAAATAATGTAAAAACTGAATGCAAAGTTAATTCTTTAAAATTTACAGATGTAAAGTGCTTTGAAGTTTTAAAGTAAAGTGAATCTGAAAAAATTAAATCATATGCTTGTGTTGTTTAAACCAAAGACCCTATCACTTAAGAATAAATAGACAAGCTCAATAATATGAGTGAAATAGAATTAAAGCAAAAAACTCCTATTAGAGTACTTCATAGAAGAACCCAAATGATCAGAACAAAATACATTCATAAATTAAAAGCCTATCTTCTCAGCGAGAGACACTTTGTCCTTTATGTATTGAGTAGTGCAGGTACTTACATTAAAGAGTTTGTTCATGGTGATCTAGAAAGAACCACACCAAATGTCGGTTCTATATTAGGAACTGAAGCTGATATTTTCTAATTAGATGTAATTTAGCTTTATCCTAAGCTTTGCGAAGAATCTTTAAAGGATTTCGATGAAACTTGTAAAGTACCAAGCTAAATTGTTGAATGGAAGTGATTAAGAAGCCATAATAAAATCGAAACATAAACGCTTTTATTCAAGAATTATTTATATGTTTTAAACTTACCTTTAATTATAGTAATTACTTGTTTTCTATACATGTGTAAATAAATTTCTTAAAAAAAATTGTTTAAGCAATCAAATGTTCACTTACTGAAAAAATTTTTTAAAGTTACCTAGTTTTAGAATAATAAGTAAAAATAAGATAAGTTATTTTTTAACTAAAGTCATTACTGAATATAAAATTTTTAGATCAAATAATTTCTTTGTTTAATTTATCTTCAGATTCAGACAATATAAAAATTATTTATTTCATTTCGTTTTTAATTGTTTCAGATTTTAACTTAATAAAGTTTGATTTATAAATTTTTGTTAAATTTACTTTAGAAACTAACCTCTTTGTTATTTTATTTATTTCATTTGGTTTTTAATTGTTTCAGATTTTTATCTTAATAAAGTATGATTTATAAGGGGTTGGGGTTGGGGTTGGGGTTGGGGGTTGG
>JH720039.1:346730-377720 GCA_000231845.2 Tetrahymena malaccensis 436 | reverse complement strand
ATTCTGATTATGCTTTTTTAATTTAAATCATTTTTCATTTTCAACATTTGCTGATATAAATTATTTACTAGTTTATTCATTATTCGTATTTTTTATAATTATTTTCTTCAATATTTAAAAAGTTATAATTAAATTGGTGCAAACGGTGCCTCAGGCTTAGGATCTGCATTAGTAAACTGCACTAATCTCTCAAATTTGACACTTGATTTATGGTAAAAACAGCTTATTTGTTTTAGATTGTATTAATATAAAAATGAATTAAAATAAAAGCAATCTTTTTACTTGATTTACATAATTTTTGGTTAAGATTATGATTTTGATTTTATATTTTTAAGATAAAGATTTTAAAAATAATCAAAAACTATTTTACTTATCAGAGTTTTAATTAAAATATTTTTTCTTTTTACTTTTATTTTATTCATTAAAACTTATCTCTAATATCTAATTATAGCACAAATGAAATTAATGGATCAGACAAATTAAAGATATTGAGAAAGTACCTTAAAGCTAAAAGATTAGTTGTCAAAAAAATAGAATTATGATAAAGCTAAAGGGATAAGCATAGATAAATAGAATGGATAAATTAAAAAAATCTAAAATTTAAAATATAAAATAAATTAATTTATTTATCTTTATTTTTATATTTGTAAAACCAAAAATTAAACAAAGAATGTTAATAAATAAATAAATTAAAAAATTTAATTAAAAATTAACTAATTTTTTTAACTTTTTGATTGGTTGCTCTTTTTTATTATTTAAAAAAGCTTCTAAAAATTCTAAATAGCATCAAACTTTTACAAAAAAGGTTAGAAAAAATGATTTTTATTTTTTATCCTTGATACTTCACTATACTTCAAAACGAGTGGCACCAACGAAGCACTAGTAGCACCACCTTGAGAAATAATTTAACCTTTTTTGTTCTTGGATTTTTTTTTGTCTGATTTAGGAGAAGCTAATGAAAAAACTTATTCTTTTTCTAGCATACTTTAATTTTATTATCAACTTTTTTTGTTTAGTCCTTTTACCAAATATAGTAATCAACAACGATTTTATCAAGGAATAAAAATATAAATATTTCCTGTTGATTTTCTATTATTTAATTAATATTTTAAATAAAGAATCTATCCTCATTAGTTTGAACTCAACCTTTGAAATTATCACTATTTTTATAATTAATTATTTTTAGATAAAATTGTTTCTAATTAGATATAAAAAAAATAAATGATATAATAGAATAAATATAAAAAGCTGGAAGATGTAATTATTTATTTTTTAATCAACTACATTTTAACTTTATTTTTATCATTAAAAAGTTATAAAACTCTTCGCTTTAATCTCATACAATCCTCCATATTGATTTGAGGTAAATTAAATTTATTGTCATTTATCTTATTTACTTTAACATTATTATTGAGTTAAATATTTTTTTAAGAAATAGCTTTTTCTTTAATATTTTATTATTTTATAATTATTTCAAAAGTTTTATTTTATAACGAATAAACAAATTATTTTCTTTAATATTTAAAAAGCAAAAATTAAATTAATGATAAAGGTGCCTCATGCTTAGGTTATTCATTAGCAAACTGCACTAATCTCTCAAAATTAACACTTATTTTAGGGTAAAAACAACTTATTTCTTTAATTGGGATATTTTGAAATGGATTAAAAAAATAGTCTTTTAACTTATATTTATTATTATTTCATATTTTTTCTTCAATTTTCCTTCTATTTAAATAAAAAACATACTAATATTATTTTCTTCAATATTTAAAAAGATCAAATTAAATTGGTGCAAATGGTGCTTCAGACTTAGGTTCTGCCTTAGCAAAATGTTCTAATCTCTCAAATTTGATACTTGACCTCAAGTAAAAACAGCTTATTTCTTTTGGTTGCGTTGTTTTTAAACCTAAAAATGGATTTAAAAAATATTCTTTTTAATTTAACTTATTTGCTTAATAATTTTGACATGTTATTTTTAATTTAAGTTATTTTTTATTTTGAGCATTAGCTTATAATTTATTAAGTTTGTTGTTATTTTATATGGTTTCTTCATTTCCTTCTAGCTAACTAATAAACAAATTAATTATATTTTTTTCAATATTTAAAAAGGTGGAATTAAATTAGTGGAAATGGTGCCTCACGTTTAGGTTCTGCATTAGCAAACTGCACTAATCTTACAAATTTGACACTTTTTTTAAGGTAAAAACAACTTATTTCTTTTGAATTGTGACATTTTTAATTGTGAAATATATTTAAAAATACTCTTTTTACTTATTAGATTTATATTATATTTATTTACTTTTTGATTATTATTATTTTATTATATTTGTTTTCAAAATATAAATAAAAAAATTTTATTTATTTATCAAAATTTAATTTTTAAAATATTTGTTTTTTTTAACTTATTTTACAAATTTAAATATTTATTTTTAAATTATCTTTAATATGTTTTTGTAGGTTTAACCCAATCACCCTATCAGCAAATTAAAAAATATTGAACAAGTGCCTTAAAGCTAAAAGATTAGTTGTAAAAAAAATTGATTTTTGATAAAAAATAAGTGATAAATAGATCGATAGACTGCTTTGATATTATTTGAAAAACAAATTTATAAATATAAAAAAATGTATTTATTTATCAAAAATTTTTATATTTTTAAGCAAGTAATAAATTATAGAATATAATTTTATGATTATTTTAACTAAAATAAATTGAATAAAATGGCTATGAATTATAATTTAATTTTGTTGAATTTTTAAAAAATAAATATTGTAATCATACAAAATTAAATAAAAGATATTTGAATATAGAAATGAAATTTCAAAAAAGAATAAAATTTATATCAAACACAATAACCTTCATAAAGGATCTTTTCTTTTTTCAGCATATATTTATCGTTTGCTTAATAAGCTAAAAAACTATAATTACTACACATTAAGCTTATCATTTGATTATAAAGAGCTTTGCATATTTATTTTCAGATTAAATAAATATCAAGGCTGTTTTCAGAAAAAAGATGTTGGTCTAACCCAAAAAATAATGAAAACTTAAGTATATATTTTTTAATATTTAACTTAATTAAATAATTATAAACAAATTAATATAAATTCGTTTATAATCTGATAGTTTTAAATGATATAGCTAAGTAAAGAATATTATTAATATATAACGGAATTATTTAGTTTGGACCACAGTTTCTTTACAAAATACAAGTTTAAATCGTTATCTTTATTTTTAATAAAATAATATTATTTAAATATCTGACATCTGGTATGGTTTCCTTACTAACTAATGAGTTCTCCTATTTTATTAAAATTAAAATATAAAATATATTTTAATTTAAATCATGAAGATTTAATGGCAAAAGAATTACTGAAATCAAGAATTCTATTGGAAATAGAAAACTATTCTAAATAATCAATTATTTGGAATTTGATTTAAGAAATAGATTTTGATTAAGATAATTAGTTTTTCATTAAATTAAATCATGTAGGGTCAACTAAGTCTTAAAATATTTGTATCTATTAATCAATACTAATGAGTAATAGAAGAAAAAATAATAAGGTAAAATTAACATCTTTAATAATAATTAAAAATGAAATTAAAATTGCTTAGTAAAAAATATTTTGTTAATTAAATTAATAATTTTAATTTGTTTTTTTTATTCATTAGAATTTACAATGATAAAAATTAAATAAACAAGTTTATATTAACAAAACTCAAAAAATTTATATAATTTTAATGAATTTTTATTTTAATTAATTATTTTTTTAAAATTAACTCAAAAAGAGCGATTTTATTTTTCCACATTTTCTGTGAAGTTATTTTAACTACCATTATCATCATTTTCATCTCTATCATCTTCCAGGTATTCTTTTACAAAATTAATAGATACAACTCTCTAAAGTTTGTAAAAGAGAGTCAGATTTTTAAAGAAATCTTTTATTGTAAGAAACTCGCCGTCATATTCAATGCAAATTACTTTAATATTATTAATTTAAGTTTAGTCTATTTATTATATAATGTTATTTAATTCATAATGACAATCTCTTCTGAATGAATAAAGCTCTAAATTTAATTGTTATATCTATTTGCATCCTAATAAATTGAATTAACAATTTGTAGAATCTGTAATATACAAAATAATTTTTTTCAAATCTTTTAACTCTTATAAGAAATTGGTTAAGAAATCTTATTAAAGCTTTTCATTTTTAAATTTTAAGATATATTCTTGCCCAAAATGATCTTAAAGAGCTAATAAATCATGCTAAAGTTAGATCATTTCTACTATTGACTTGGAATCAGATTATTTAACTAAAATTTGTTCTCCATATCCAATCAAGTAAAAAATCTCTTCTTCAATCACCATAATCTAAATATAGGATTAGTCATTTTCATCCGTATACCTGGATCTCCTTTCTAATTTTAATACTAAAATTAAAAATGAATTCACAGAGATCAATTAAAGCTAATGTTCAGTTAATATATCTGAATTTACTATCTTTTTAATATCAAACTATTCTTTTTGAATTGACAAAATCTTCAATTAGATATTTTTATTTATTTGGTAAAGAATGAATTTTATCAATTCTTATTTGTATTAATTCAAACATTAACTATTGCAGCGAGAAAAAAATAAGTTTAACTATTTTATTTATTCATCAAATTAAGTTTTATAAACTTCTTTTGTATCAATTAAGGTTTGCTATATTTCTTTATTTAGTTATGAAAAAATAGGAATTCTTAAAGAAACAATCTAAATTTTTTTGTGAGCTTTAAGTTATTTGATCAAATATAATTAATGAGTTTCATTTACAAGAACTTTTACTTTTGTAAAATCATCATTTGATATCTAAATATTTTCAAATGTATCATAACTATCTAAATTATATATAGTATTAAATATGTCAAATCCTATTAGTAACTAATCATATATCTTGGATACTTCTTATTTTTAGTTTTCAGAAATCTTTTAAAAAAACAACTTAATTAGTTAAAAGTAAGTACTATTTTAATATTCAGTTTTGAATTTTTTATCCATATATTTTTTCATATTTTGATTGTTCCTAATAGAATTATTAAGAATATGAACGTATTCAGATTAAAAATCATCAAAACTTACAGCATCAATTGTAAAATTGACTATTTTTTGTTCTTTTAAGTATCTTTTCAAAACCAAATCTATTTCATTTAATCCAAAAGGATCAAACTAATTTAGATTATTTCCCATTGTGAATAAACTCATGTTAATATTATTGTTACATATTTTTTCTGTATTTTAATTTTATATTTTTATTTTATTTTTTTAAAATGTATCATTTAATTTATCAATATCGAGGACATTAAATTATTTTAGACTAGATTAAAAATAATTATAATTCTTTTCTTTCTTTTAATCCATATTATAAATTTTCATTTTTTCTTCATATTAATCTCGAAGATTAAAAATGTGTTTTCTTTAATAATCTGATGAAATTTAATCTTTATCTAAAAGTAATAAACTCTATGGTTTTACTTTCGTTATTTAAAAATCATATTTCGTTAAAAGTTCATAGCTAAACTTTAGAAAGCTTAGTAAAATAAAATTTTCATTTGAAAATTATAAATTTTATAATTCTGCTAAGTTATTCTTTTACTTATCTAACAATTCAACAAAGATATTTTCTGTTATAACATAGTATTAATTTTCTTAAATCATTAAGTCTACACTTATGATTGCTGAGCTCAATTATTTGTTTGAAATTATAAATTGGTATTCAGATTTTAACTTTTAAGCTTTGCTTAAAGAACTAAACTAAAATCCTTGCAATGAAATTATTTAGCTTTATTTATTTACTTTTAACTCAAATTTTTTCTCATCTGATTAAAGAATTTAAAATGTATCGTATTTTTGGCGGGTTTATATCATCTCAAAAACCTCTATCGGATGGTAATTCAAAATATTTGAATACATATCTTATATTATAAATACAAAATCTTCTTTTTTAATTTATTAATTAAAAGATTCTTCAAAATCTTATATCATTTTGCTCATTTCTGTGATTTGGTACTATTATTCCTCAAGATATTCTACTTCTTCTTCCATTTTACTATTTTTTTATTATTCAGCCTTGTTATTTTCATGGCTTTGAAAATAATCTAGTAGCAAATTCTTTTCAAAGTATTATTCTATATTCCAATTCGGATCAATCAGATTAACTTTGACTTTTAACTTGTCTTACGGAGTTATGCAAATGTAAAATTCTTAGTAATTCTGTTTATTTCTAAAATGATACATATTTAGGCTCTCATTGCAGTATTTAATAATTTTATTCTTAGCTTAACTAACAAGCCCTGCATATTCATATTTTTACTCTAATTATGTTGAAGTAAAATTAAAGCTATCCATTTCAAAGACATAAAAAATTCTATCTGCGTCTAAGTAATAGTGATCGATTATATTCAAAATAAGATCACTTCTTGGAGATTTTTTAGTTATTTCTTGGTAAAATAAGCTGTATTTCTTATAGTCTTCAGATAGACATAAAATTAGCATTTTATTTGTCTTTTAATCTTAATCATAAACGTTAACATAAACAAACTAATCTTTAGCAATAAGATCAGCGTCTTATTATATATCTAATGAGTATATGAACTCTTTTATCAAAAATGTTGGTTTGATTACTTACAAACATATTCCTATATAACTTTTTTGTAACTATTTTAATTCTTTTCTGAAGCTCATATGTGACATTATTGATTTATATTCAAATGTATCTTAACTTTTCTTTATGTTTTTAGCTTTTATTATAATATCTACCTTATTAATTAATTAATTATTTTTTATGTGACGAATCTTCAAAATCTTTAATTAATTCACAGATCTATCTATCATATGAAAGTCTTTAACATTACTTGCATAAAAAAATTTTAATTCATGGTATTTTAAAATACTTATTTATATTTGGTTTACAAAAGGAAATTAATCTTTAGATATTTTATTTCAAATTTATTTGTTCTTTTTTCTAATTCTTATTAAAAATATATTATTTGAATTCTATTGTAATTAATTAAATTTAGAGAAAATAATTTCTAATTAAATATAAAAAAATCTATGATAAAATAGAATTAATATTACAGATTATAAGATGTAATTAGATATTTTTTAATTAACTACTCCTTAACTTTATTTTTATCATTAAAAAAGTTTTTAAATTCTTTGCTTCAAGCTCATACTGATCTCCATATTTGTCTCACGTAAATTAAATTTATTTTTATTTATCTTATTTATTTTAACATTAATATCAAATAATATTTTTTTAAAACAAATTTAATATTCTTTTTTATTTTTATTATATTTATAATTATTCATCTTTTTCTCCTTTTCAGTCTTTTTCTAAAATAATTTATTATTTTATTATTATTTGAAATGTTTTATTCAATTTTCCTTCTAACTAACTCAATAAATAAAGAAATTAATTATAATTTCTTCAATATTTAAAAAGTACAAATGAAATTGGCAATAAAGGTGCCTCAATCTTAGGTACTGCATTAGCAAACTGCTCTAATCTCTCAAATTTGATACTTTATTTAGAGTAAAAACAGTTTATTTCTTTGGATTGTGGTATTTTTAATACCTAAATAGATTTAAAAAATACTCATTTTATTTTTTTATTCTGAAATGTTATTTTTACTTTAATTCATTATTCATTTTCAGCATTTGCTTAAATAATTTTTAAATTTATTATTATTTCATAAGATTTCTTCATTTTTCCTTCTAGCTAGCTCATAAAGAAACTAATTTTATTTTCTGAAATATTTAAAAAGGTGTAATAAAATTGGTGAAAATGGTGCTTCAGACTTAAGCTCTGGATTAGCAAGCTGCTCTAATCTCTAAAATTTGACACTTTATTTAAAGTAAAAACGGCATTTTTCTTTTGGATCGTGATATTTTATAATGCCTTAATGGATTTAAAAAATAATCATTTTACTTATTTTCTTTTTGCTTCTGATATTTTATTCTTAATTAATTCAATTTCCATTTCAGCATTTACTTAAATGATTTATAAGTTTATTTTTACCTGATATATTTTCTTTATTTTTCCTTCCAACTAACCATTTAACAAATAAATTATATTTTCTTCAATATTTAAAAAAAGTAATAATTTACTTAGTGATGAAGGTGCCTCAGCCTTAGGCTCTGCTTTAGCAAAGTGCACTAATCTATCAAATTTGACACTAAGTTTGTGGTAAAAACATCTAATTTCTTTTGAATTTTTATATTTTATAATTCCTAAATGGATTTTAAAAATACTCATTTAACTTCTTTTGCTATTTATTCTGATATGCTATTCTTAATTTATTTATTTTTCATTTTCAGCATTTGCTTAATTAATTTTTTTAAAATTTTATTTCATATATTTTTTTTCATTTTTAATACTTGCTAACAAATAAACAAACTAATTATATATTCTTCTATATTTATAAAGGTACAATAAAATTGGTCCAAATGGTGCCTCAGGCTTAGGTTCTGGATTAGCAAGCTGCAAAAAACTCTCATATTTTGCACTAAATTTATTGTAAAAACAGCTTATTTCTTTTGCATTATGAAATTTTTTATACCTATTTTTGTATTTAAAAATATTCTTTTTACTTATTTTCTTGTTAATTCTGACATTTTATCCTTAATTTAATTAATTTTTATTTTCAGCATTAGAAATTTCTAAATACTTTTTTAGCTTATTATTAGATATGTTTTCTTCATTTTTCCTTCTAGCTAACTAATAAAAAAACTAATTATATTTTCTTCAATATTTAAAAAGTAAAAATCAAATTGGTGATGAAGGCGTCTAAGGATTATGTTATGAATTATCAAATTTCACTAAGCTCTCAAATTTAACACTTAATTTGCAGTAAAAATAGCTTATTTCTAATAGATTACAATATTTTTTATTCCTAAATGGATTTTAAAAAACTGTTTTACTTATTTAATTTTTTATTTTCATTTTGATATTTTATTATTATTTAAAGTCATTTTTTACATTCAGAATTGTATTAAATTATTTATCTGTTTATTAAAATTTCATATTTTTACTTTATTTTTCCTTCTAAATAGCTAAACTATAAACAACCTAATTATATTTTCTTCAATATTTAAAAAGATTCAATGATATTACTGCATATTGTGTATCAGGCTTAGCTTCTGCATTATAAAAGTGCAATTTTCTCTCAATTTTGACACTTGATTTTAGGTAAAAACAACTTATTTCTAAGTGATATTTTTTAATACATAAACAGATTCAAAAAATACTCTTTTTGCTTATTAGCTTTATATTTTATTTATTTAAATTTTTATTATGATTATTTTACTATTTTTTTTAAATCTAAATAAAATAAAAAAATTTATTTATAAAAATATAGTTAAAAATCTTTATTTTTTTCAACTTATTTTACTAATTTAAATATTTATTTTTTTAATTATCTCTAATAATTATTGATAGGCATAACGAAATAGTTAAAGCATCAAATATAAAAAAAATATTGACTAAGTTCATTAAAGCTAAAAGATTAGTTGTTTAATTTATAAATGTATGACAAAAAATAAGTGATTATATGTTGTTAGAATGGATTATTTTAAAAACAAAATTATATATAACATATATTCGTTTATTAATTTATACTTTTTTTATTTTTAAACGAGTAAAAAAAATAGCATTTAACTCTTTATGA
This sequence comes from Tetrahymena malaccensis 436, assembly GCA_000231845.2. Classification (NCBI taxonomy): domain Eukaryota; phylum Ciliophora; class Oligohymenophorea; order Hymenostomatida; family Tetrahymenidae; genus Tetrahymena; species Tetrahymena malaccensis. The sequence goes on along the minus strand of JH720039.1, from coordinate 368,014 downwards.
TTATTTTAACTAAAATAAATTGAATAAAATGACAGGTTTATAATATATTTGAAATTTATTAAATGTTATTTATGAAATTTTTGAATAATTTTTATTTAAATACAATCAATCAATGCTAATATCTAATAATTAGATATATATAAAAATAAGATATAAACAAAGATTCTTTTAAAATTTATTTTATTTAAAAATAATAACATATTTTTTAATTATATAAAAGAGTCCATTCGATAATAAATTGAATTGCATTAATTCTGATAACTCTATATATAACCAATATAGATATTAAATATATCCTTAGCTTTATTAATCAATGTTATAAACTGATTTTATCCCCCTAAAATTTCAATACAAATATTTTGATCATATGTTTTCTTATTAAGTTGGTACCCTCAATAGTTATTTGTATATATTCTTTCTATGTAGAATGTCAGTGTTTAAATAAATAAAATTGGTATCACTTGGATTTCTAATTTGATAAAATGCTTAATTTATTTTCATATTTAATATTCTTTCTAATGATCAAAATATCAATATAAGAAATTAATCTTGATCTACATAGTGAAAATTACTTATAAAATAAAAAATTAAATAAAATATTTTTTTCATTTATTAATAATGTATTTATATGAAGTACATAGATATAATTAATTATTTTATTTATATATTTATATAACTGTGACATAAAAATATTTACGTTTTTTACAAAATAAAATACTTTTTTACTAGTATAAATGCTATTTATTTTATTATCATTCAGAATTGTTACTTTTTGGAAGACATGTTGGAATATATTAGTTTAAACCAACACAAACTGTTCCAGGGCAGCAAGGGGTATTTTAGCTATAAGGAGGTAAAGCATTCACTGCGCATGGGTTAGAGGAAGGGATGCAAACAGCCTAGCCAAGAAACGATTGTTAGTTATTACTAGATTCAGGTTTGCTGGTTAGTTGGACACCAATAAATACCAATGAGGCGCTTAAAGCAATCAAAACAATAGCAGTTATGATTTTTTAGATGTTCATTTAGTTTCTATTTTTTATTATCTTTTTTATAATTTTCCTAATTTTATCAATTATGAAAAAATAAGATAAATTTTTCATGAATTTAAATGCAAAATTTAGATTGCATTTGAAATCTTAAAAAATAACAAATTGGATTTACAATCTTTCTTATGTAAAAGTTGAGAAAAATAAAATTGGGTTATTTTTATCTCATAATTTGGATTACTTTAAGTTGCTTCTTTATTTTAAAAATTATCTTAAGAACAACAATACATACAAAATGTCAATTAAACTTAAAAAATTCCATAAGAATAATCTATCATTTTATCAAATCACTTTATAAGTATGATAATCATTTTTTTATATTTCTAATTTGTTAAACATTATTTTTGTCTAATTGTCTACTTTAATTTATATTTTTCAAATTTAAATTTGTTTACAGAGCTACTTATAAAATATAATCTAATTTATATTAGATATTCTTTTATAGCTTTTCTTATATTAATAAGATAAAACCCTAAACTATAAATCTAGCTCTGATTTTAAATATGTTTTTATTTTAATGAATGATCTTATTTTTATAAAATTTCTCTTTCTTAGTATTAAACTTAAAGTAATAAATAAAGATTTAAGTTATTTATAAAAAATAATTTGTTATTTATATAATATACATAACAAGTATCATTATTATATTTTTTTGGTTCTCATAATTTTTATTGAAATTTAATAATTTTTGTAAAAATTAAAAATTAATTAAAATAAAAATTGAATTTTATGCTGCTTTTTAAAAAAATATTTGAGCTATTATGATTTAAAATGATTGGTAAACTTTTTAAATTGTTAGATTAGTATTTAATATTTAAAATATTTTGATTAAAAATCTTTTATGAATTGAGTTAATTTTAAGAGTAATTAAAATATTGAAAATATTTTTTAAAAATAAAAGAACATTATAGAGATAAAAGAGGTATTTTGCAAAGATAGAAATAATTTGATCACCAGAAAAATATATGATTATATAATTATGTTTTTCTTTAAAATTCTTAAAAAATTGGAGACAAAATTTTCTTTCATTTATTTGTTTAAGAGCTAATTAGACTTTTTTGTATTCTTTTTGATAATTAATTTGGAATTACTAGATGAAAAAATAATTAAAAAAAATCAAATTTGTAAAAGTAAACTAAATAAGTATATAATCTTTACATGAAATAAATATTTAAATTTATCAATATTATATTATTATCATTTTATTTATAAAGGTTTTTCTAATTTTTATTGTGGAAATTTTTATTTTTTTCCTACTAAGGTGTTTAAAGTATCTTTAAGAGTTATTAGTCCTGCCAAATCTTTCAACCAAGCAGGTAAGTTAGATACAAAAAATATAAATACCTCATAATGCCAGTTAATAAAAACAATATTTCTTCTTTAAATTAAACTAGAATAAACAGTTTCAGCAACTTTTTTAACACTTAAAGTGGGAAATAGCTGCTTAAAAAATGTTTTAAACCCTTTAAATAACTCTGTATCAACTTAATATGGATTTATAATAGTAAGTTTAACTTATTTGTATTTTTCTTACATCTTTAGTTCAGATCTTAAAGTTTCATTAAACATAACCAAACCGTATTTCGAAGAAGCATATTCAGAAGTTTTAAGCCCAACCTAAAATCCAGCAACAGATCCCATAAAAAGGATGCTTTTCTCTTTTTTATTTTCAAAATTTTTCTAATTTAAAAAGAGATGTGTTAACTTCATATAGGATAAAAGATTAATTTATTAAGCTTTGAAGAATGATTAGATCGCCATTGCATCAAAATACTCAATTAAAGCAACTGCGGCATTATTTATCAATATGTCTACACAATTATACTTGTCAATAATTCCCTAAAAAGCTTATTCTATTTATTTTTATTAGCTTAAATCGCAGCTTATAAACTCTGCTTTTGAGCATTTACTTTTCAAAATATTTATTTATTCTGTATTCTCCTAGACATCAAGTATTAATAATGTAATATCTTTTCCATGATTATTTGCTAAGATATATGACAACTCTAAACCAATTCCATTACTTCCGCCTGTTAATAATATAACTAAGCCATCTCTGAAATTCAATCTCTTTTTAAAGAATGAGAAATATATCTCAGTTATAAAAAACTTTGCAAAGAAATAGCATAAAATTATAGCCAACAATAATCCTAGAGGAAATACTATGTATTTTAATAGAAAATAATCTTCTATTATTTTTTAAAGCAATAATATCATTTAAAATCTATACAATTTAATAATTTAATTTATATTATTTCAATTGAATAAACTAAAGGATGTTTTTTGTCTTAAAAAATTAACAAGTTAAAATGAAAGAAATAAACTAATATATATTCATTTTTATTACTTCTTTTTAAGAGAAAAAATAATAATCAAAGCCTTTTATTTATTCTTAATAAAAATAAATTTCTTTTCACCATTAATCAATAAGTAAATACTTTGGATAATAAAGGATTAATTTTACTTGTAATTATTTGAATATAATGATAGTATTTTTTGTCATTCAGAAATTAGTAAGGGTATTTTCATATCCAACAGAAGAGGGGAAAAATTAATTTGAATTTTATTTGATTTAGGGATTTTATTAAAAGAGAGGAAATGAAATTTCATATAATAATTAGTTAATAAAAATTTAATTAAAAAGTGAGAAGGAAAAAATAAACAGAGGAAATTAAGGATTTGCATTTCAGCTACTAAAAACTACTTTTTAGGAAAAAAAAAATGCCAAGCTTTTTGCTTAATCAGCTGATATCTAAAATTTTTAAACGAGTAATCGGAATAAGTAGATTTTTTACCGAAAATCTAGCTATGCATTATTAGATATTGGATTTAGTAATTGTCAATTATCCTGCAAAATATGACTTTACTAATCCAATCAAAATCTACTTAAAGTTTTTCAATAAATGCAATAATTTAAAATAAATTTTGCACAAACACCAAACCTGATATCAGCAGTACTTAACTTAGATTAAGCAAAATGTTAAGCATCATCTCGCTGAACTGGAGAAAGATGTTGTTATTCATCTAACTGTTTTTGGACTCTTAGAGAAGATGAAAAAGGCAGATAGATTGAGTACAAAGTCATTAATCCTTTTAGCTATCCCAAAATCCTCACCTAAGAAGAATGTTTATTAGAAACTCACAAATTCTCTTTCTAGTAATATATAATTAGTATTTTTTAAAAAAAAGCTTAGAAAACTGATTGATAATAATTGAGATTTCCAACTGCTTCGAAATAAAACTCTCGTCTCTAATTTTAATAAAAAGAAAGAAAGATATTTTAAAAAGAAAAAGACAAAAAGATTATAAAAGAATTAAATTAAAAACAAAATTAAAAAGAAAGATATAAAAACTAAAAAGCAGAAAAAAAGACAAACAAACAAACAAACACAAAAACGAAATAAAACAAACATAAAAAACATTAAAAAGCAAAAACAAAAAAATATAAAAAAAATTAAAAACATTAAAAGACAGCTTGCGGGCTTGTGCTAAAACTGCTTTTTTTAAAAATAAATTTTAGTTTTCATAAATATTTTTTTAGATCAAAAAATTTGTTTGAATCATAATATTTTTGTAGTATAAGTAGCAAAATATTTGAATAGTTGTCTAAAAAATATATCTAAAGAGATAAAGGAATTTATGAAATCATAATCTATTTTATAGCTAACTTGATAAATCAAAATATAATTAAATTTTAGTTAACTCATATTAGAATTAATATCAAATATTAATTTTAAATAAATTTCATAATATTTTACTGTTTTAAAATTGTTCTAAAAACTTTTTTAATTTAAAGATACATTAATAATATAATAATTCTATGATTTTATGATAAAGATTAGTGAATTAAAATATAATAAATACTTTATTATTTCTAATAACATTTAAATAATCTACATTTATATTTTGTTAAATGCTTCAAATAATATTATGTTTCTAATTAAACTTACGATTAAAATTATTCATTTATAATATATACTGAGCATTATCATTTCTAAATTTATTGCCTCTCTTAATTTTCTTTCTAAAATTGGCTTATAAAATAGCATTTAATAAAATGGGTACTAATTTAAAAATATTTAGTAAATAAGCATATAAAGTGTATTAAAGAACTCTATAATATTTGTTTATTAAATAATTTACTTTTCAGATAGGCTGACTTTTTAGCGAAGTATCCTAAACTAAGAAGAAATTAAATTTGAAAAATTCTTAATACTTTTAATAATTGGAGTAAATTAAAAATAATCCTGATATATGAATTTTAGCTAGTTGGGCAGCTTTTGAATAATATTATTCTTTCTAAAAAATTGTTTAATACGCTAAAAACGCATTTAGAATTATGCATTTTTTGGAAATAAAAATAGTAATAATGACGAATTAAGATTGTAAATAATTAATTAATAATTAAATGGTATAACTTTAATAAATCAAAAAAGATTGATTGATATATAGATAGTTATTTAAAAGAAGTCATTAAAAGACATTTTAAGGAAACTTTTTAAAAAAAATAAACATGTTTTAATAAAATTTAAATGTTTTTCTCTATTTTTATATATTAAAATAAATAATTTATCATTTTTATTTTATTATAATAACCTAATAAAGTATTCCAACCAGCATATTACCATAATTATTACCAATTTTATTTAAATCCAATGCCAAAATTGCAAATTAAAAAATAAAAATAAATGCTAATGAAAATGTTTAATTTTGCTTTAAATGTCTTAATATTAATAGATAATCTAAAAGCATTAAATTAAATGCATCAAGATATTCTTCCTTTTTAATTAATATTTATTTGTATATATTTAGGTCAAATTGTACTACTTCATCAACGTTTGATAGAATTGTGAATTTTTAAAAAAGATCAAACTAAATAATGAATTTGTTCTAAAAATTGTTAATACATCATACTCGGACGTGATAGTTTTGTTGCAACTTCAGATTAATATCGGTAAACACAAATAAATTTTTGCATAATTTTTACATTTAAAATATAATTTGTAAAAGTAGCATTTTAAATGGTATTTTATTTATAAATTGGTTTAGTTATATTTATACCTAACTATTTTGCTCTCATACTAAAAATAGAAGCTTAAAAAAGCTAGGTTAACACAATTATTTTATTATTTGGCATAGTTTTCATTTAGGTACAAATTATTTTCCCTTAGATAATAATTGAAAGACTAAGGAAAAAAGGGTATGTAAAAACATGTAATTTCAAAGTAAGAAGGGAATGATAAAAACCATTGACTTTTTGATTGGTATTTTAAAACTTTAAAGAAAAAAGAAAGAATTCTAATAAGGATTTACAAAACACAGTCGAATAAATAATACGTATTAAGAAAGAAAATAGATTAGATAGAATATTGATGAATTTCTTTTAATTGGTGATGTATTAATTCAGAATTCTTCTAAACAACAATCAAATTCCTAAAATAGAAAATTTTTTGGTTTTGCTTGATTTTTTTAATGTACTTTAAATAATTCTTATTTACTATCTATTATTCTTCTATTTTACATAGCGATTAAATAAATAAACAAAAAAACTAATAAATAAACAATTTGTTCTAATCAGCAAACTAATCAAAATAATCAATAATCTTTTCTTAATTTCTCTTCTCTTATACATATTTATTCATTTATTGATTCATGTGCATACTTTATAATAAATCAAGTCTTTTCTTGTATTTAAATCTTAACAAAAAAATTAAAATAACGATCAAAAACTCTTTTTATAAGCAAGTAGGTCTTCATCTTTGAAAAAAAAACACAAGCAAACCTTTTTATAACCCAAATAGAATGAATTTAAACAACAAAAAGTAAATTAGTCTTTTGCAGTTTTTCTTTAAAGGAAAAACTGTACACTGCAATCATAGTGGAAGCTGCTTTAAAAATGCTATCTAAGGACTGTTTAAGTCTTTTGGTTTAGGTTTTATAATTAAGTCAGCAGTGCATATTTTAACATGTCTGATTTCAAAAAAGAAGCAGCAAAATTTGATATAAGGATTCTTTTAAAAAGATTTCTATTACTTATCATTGTTTTTCTGCTCACAGACATGTCTTTTAAAAGGAATACAGTGCTTACTCAGACTTATTACTCAAAAGGAGAGTGGTTTTAATTCATTTTTAAGTGGGTTTTTAGCTTCCTATGTAGCAATGTATTTCTACTAAAACAAGACAAATCTCTATAATTGGAGAATGCTCGCATACATGAGAGTCATCGAAGGCATTTACTACCAACTGGTAAATTAGTTTAATGAAATTATTTTGTTTGTTTTTAATAAATTTGACTGTGATTTTTTGAAACAAAAATTAAATAAATTTTTTTGAAAAGTACTTCATATTTCTCTTCAATTTTAAATCTAAAGTAAATTCTTTGTAAGCAAGCACATTTGAATTCCCACTATTAAATATTGATTATTTGTCTTTAATAATAATATAAGACATACATTTTAACAATTATTTACTGAAAATATAGGTTAATAGGGGCTATATACAAAAGAAATCATTACATTTCTCCTATATGTACTCAATTGGGAGCTTCTTACTATCATATAGCATTTTTCATGAAAGCCGTATAGCTTTACCAGATGTTATCAAACTTTATGGAACTTTTCAAAATTTAACTCCTGATGAAAAAATCTTTCACTATGTTATGTTAGAAAAAGCACAAAAAAAATTTGAAGCCTAAGGATTAGAATGAAATTAATTTAAATTATAAAAAAATTTAAAATAGAACTTTACTACTACTATATTAATAAATTAATTAATTACTTTCACTATTCAATTTTTATATTTCAGAGTGTAAAAAATATAAATATTCTATTTTAACAAATAAAATTTATTCTATTTATTGAATTTAAATAATAAATTTTACTTTCTAAATATATATAATCATAACAAATAAATAGCAATTCAAAACAACACAACAACAACAAAAATTAATTCACTGAATTAAGTTAAATAAAAATAAATCAATATTCTCAGAAGCTATTTTAAGTATATTTACTAAAAAATAATAAATTTTTCTCAATTAATTTTTTAATTTAGTAGATATTTGTTTTTGACTTTTTATAATTATAATTAACATTATTTTTTGGCATAATATTATTAATTTAAGGTAAAATTAAATATAAAATTAAAATTTTTATTGACTTTTTTCATCAATATCGGAAGTACAATCTAAAGGCTAATTTATTTTATACATATTTATTACAATTTTAAATACATTTTATCTATAAATTAGGAAGTTTAAAAGTTTTTTCTCAATTTTCAAACTTTTTAAATATAATTAGTTAATTTACAAATTAACAAATTCTTATGAATAAAAATTAAGTTATATATATATATATATATATATGGAGATGAATCCTAAGATTCAGTACAAAAGATAAATAACAAATTTCATAATATTAAATTTTTCAATCAAGGTTTTAAAAAAAATAAATTTTCTAAATTTATAATTAACACCTTGCTAATTTATATAAATTTATCATATATTAATTTGAATATATTTTATTATTACTTTATTTCTTAACTGAATTTTATGATAAAAATATAAAAAATAAAATTTATTTATTGCTTTGTGAATTAATTCAAAAAAATTGAAATTTTTAAGAGAAAACATATATTTATAATTTTCAATACATATTTAAATAAAGGTTTTTCAAAATATTTCAAATTAAAACACAAGAGCTAGAGCTGCTTGATTCTTATTATTATTTTTATTTTTCTTATCTTTCCTTTTCTTGTTGTTATATCTTTTTTTGTTATTCACTCATTTCTTTTAAATGAACCATTTATAAAATTTTTGTTATTAGACCCACATTTTGCATCATTTCTAAAGCTTCTACCATTTCTTTAAGTTCCAATAGCTACTACTTAAGTGCTTAATCATCAACAGAATTTTATGCTACACCTTCAATAAACTGTTCCTCACATTTTTTCACATCTTAATCCAAAACAAGACCATCATACGCAAGCTTTACCATATATTAAAATAAAGGTATTAAATCTTCATGTTTTTATTTATATCTTATAACACGTGTTGGATCTATAAGTAAACCAAGTTTTTCAAAACCTTTCAACTTACTTTAGACCCACTCATCAGTAACATCATGTTCTTAGCATCTAGTTATTATAAGCCATAAGGATTCCTTCATATCTTTATCATTTCTGCTTTTGAAAAAGCTCTTATAGAAATTACAACACATCATTTCTTAATAGTTTAACCTATTATCTTAAGAAGATATTAAAAGTAATGCACAGTTAAAAACAGCTTCATTTTATTCTTTTAACATTTTTTCATAGATTTTCTTAGTATCAATAGTGGGGTCACCACAACCAGGTAAGTCAACATACTGAACTTATATTTTTTTATCATCGTATGCTATTTCCTTTATTTTAGAGCAAATATCTTTAGTAATTCCGAATTCACTTGGATCATCTTTCTGTACAAACAAATCTGATTTCGGATTTTTAGTTAGTAAATGATTTCCCAAAGAAGATTTACCAACTCCAGGTTTTCCGCAGGCAATTACAGTTTAAATTTATAGTTTATTAATTTTTGATTTTGTAATTTCCATTTTAATTACTTTCAATTTTATAAATATAAATAAAAATTATATTAAAAATTTTTTCTTCAATCAATTTAAATGAGTGAATAATAATCAATCAACAAATGATTAATATTTAGATTAGTTAAATATTTTTTATGAATTTAAAAATAATATCAATATAATCCGCTCTTATGGCTGGAATTAAAGACATATTTGGATATAATATAAATTTTTCTATATTTTACCTATTGTTTAACTAAAATATTTTATTGATTTATTTTTAATATTTTATAAATACCATAATTCTTCTAATTGAATCTGATTCTAATTTAAGCTGATTGCTCTATATAAGCCTGATAAGCTGATAAGATTTCTAAAAAATTAGATTCTTAACAGGCTTAAATTAGAGGAAACTATAGTAAATAGAATTTAAGTAAATATTCATGTAATTATATTTCAAAGCTTCTTAATGAAGTAAAATTTACTCTAATAATTCAAAAATATGGTATAAAATATTGTCACTATCCTCCAAATAATTTATTCCGCAAATAATAAAAAGCCACTGAAATAAGATAATATATTTAAACAGAATTATATATTAATCAACTAATTGCTACTTAATTTTTAATAAAATATTTATTTATATCTTTAAAAATAGTAACTTTTAATGAAATACTAATTTATTTTAATATGGTGAATATAAAATTATTTCAAACCCATTTATTGCTTGCTTAAATATATATATTTTTTTACTATATATTTTCAATTGATAAATATTTTATTTATTTTATATTTTATCAGATCTTAGACACTCACTTGTATGTAACCAAGTCAAGCTTTCTGTTTATGGTGAAAAATTTATACTTGAATTTAATCAATTTATTTTTTTTATCTGTTGTTTTGGATGTAAAGCTACTACCAATTTTTTTTAGTAAATTAATATTTTTAAAAGATTTCGATAATCCGCAATGAAAAATCTTAAATAAAATAATAATGAATTAATATCCTAACATCACAAAGTATTTTTTTAAAGTACAATTATAATTTTTATTTATACCCCGATAAAGAGAATAAATAGATTTTAAATGTAGATTATATAATTTTTGAAGAAAATAAGCTATAGAGTTAACACAGTACTATAATCATATCTAAAATTATTTTAATGTAATTTAAAATATCTTTTTAAAAATTTGCTACTTAATTATATTAATAAAATAAAAGCAGTGATGCTCATGATATTGTAGCTTTAAATTAGTAAGTTGTGGAAAAAATGTTAGCTTAACTTAATCGATGAATATTGTATTGTGTAGATAATTTTTAGTAGATTTAATTATTTCCATTATTTTTATTTTTAATTATAATTTAATAAGGATTTTTTCAATTTAATTAAATTTTTTCTAGGAATTAAGTTTTTGAGGGTGTGAATTAAAAAAATACCTCACTTTTATGAGAGAATTATTTTAATAGTCTGCATTTTCAAATTAAAGGTTTAGAGAAAAATTTGTATTAATTAAATATATATACACAAAGATATGCATCCAAATATCATGCTTTGAAATAATCTAAACTCATTTCAAAATAAGTATGGCTCAGCTTCAAGAGTACATAAATTTTAAATAATTTTTAAAAATTTAATATTTTAATATTAAATTATACAATTAAATATTAGCATTTCAACAAAGGAAGAGTTTAAAATTATAATTATAAAATTAATGCTGAATAATTCTAATAGCTTGTATTTGAAATAAGATTTATTATAAGAGAAAATTTAGTAGATATTAACTTTTTAAAAATTTAAATAAATAAAAAAATTTAATACAAATTCTACTATTTAATATTGTTGGTTAGTTTAGAATTTTAACAAACCTTACTTTTTTTCTTAAAATTTAAATGTAATAATTTGATATAAAAATTAAATAAATTAAGCCAACTATAAAAGAAAAATTAAATAAAAAACTCTTTTTAAGAAAAAATTAGTTTATAATTTTAATTCTTTATTGAAATATTAAAAAAATCCCTCTAATTAAAATATGGATTTATTGTTTTTAAAAGAAACTATATAATATTAACATTAACTTTTATTTTAATAAAATAAAGATTAATAATAAAGCTTAAAAATTTTAAATAATTTTAATTAATTGAATTCACTATAAAAAATAAAACGCAAAATAAAATATATAAAATTAAAAACTAATATTTTTGTTAAAAATTGTTTTAAATAATTAAATGAGACACTTTTATTTTTTAAAATAGCAAGCAAATTTAATTAAAAACTTTTTCAATATTCCTCCTCAAATTCTAGAGTTTCAGTAGCATCTTAGTAGTCACTATTTAAAGAGGCTAAATCTTCTCTTGCTTATATTAATTCATTTTCCTCCATACCTTCACATTAATATAATTGAGTGAACTCTCTTTTAGTGAACATTTAATCAAAGCGATTGTTTATTTTTTACAAAACTTCAGAAATAGAAGTGGAATTTGATATCATAAAAACAGATTTATAAAAAAAACCAAAATTGCTTTCTGGTATTATGCTAGGTAGATTGTAATTTATTTATATTTTGAAAATCTATTTACACCAGTTAGTAAATTAAAAAGATTTATTTACCTTCCAATTTTAGAAAACATAACCTATGCTTTTTGGAATAATATCTATTCCTCTATACGCAATATCTACAGCCATAAATTTACCAGAAGATGGATTACATTTAGCCATCATATTTTATGGTTTTAAAAGAAAATCAGATATTTCTTAAGTAGAATATTAAGTATAAATTGTAGTATTAGGAGATATTTAAGGAGAATACGATGAAAGCATAAAGCAAAATTTAGGGTATGGTATTAAATTCATTTAAAAATCAGATAGATGATTCTATAAATAATTGTCATACCTTAGTGCACAAGTCAATTAGCTTACACCTTAAGCAATAACTCTATTCAAGTCAATGTAAGTTGGATTTTATATATCATAATTTTTGTAGCATATATCATGTAAGGCTTCATTATCTAATACCAAATTAACATCACCATGTTCTATCATTTTTTAAGAACAAAGAACTGAATTATATGGCTCAATTTATTCTTTCTATGTTTAATCTGATGGGAAAATAGTCAAACCTAAATTAGTTTTCTTATGATATGTTTCTTTGATTTTTTCTATGAGAAGAGAGCCATAGCCTGAGCCAGTACCTCCTCCAGCTGAGTTATAAATTAAGAAACCTTGTAAATTAGAACAATTCTCAGCTAACTTTCTTATTTTATCTAAACAAAGCTCCATGTATTAGCTGCTAACTTAATAATAACCTCTAGCAAATGTTTTAGGCTTATCTTAATTATCAGATACTAAAAATTCAGGATTAAACAGCTGCTTTTAAGCACTTGTTTTTACTTGATTGATAGTGTTAGATTCGAGATCAAAGTAGACTGATCTTGGGATAAACTAACCTGACTGAGTTTCAGTGAAGAAAATAGGTTTACAATCATCTATTTTTGAATTTTAAATTAGTTTTCCATCGAGTTAAATATCATGCTCAAGACAAAATAGCTCCCAGCAAGCGTTTCCAGCTTAAATTCCTGATTATCCTATGTGAATTGAAATAATTTCTTCCATTTGTGTTTTTTTTAAATATAAATCTAGAGTACTTGATGGCCTGCTAAATTTTATTTATTTTTTAACTATTATTTAAAGTTATTGTATTTTCTCAAATATATCTCTTGTTTAATTCATAAACTGATAGATTTATCATTGTTAATAATCACTTTCATTGAGAAATAAAATACCTATTTTAAATATAGAAAAAAAGAAAATTTCTGATAAGTATTATTTTGATTTTATCAGAGTTGGATAATTAACAAATTAATTTACTTCATTTGGTTACAAAATAAAATCGAGATTGGAAATCAAATTTTTATAAAATATTTGTACATATTTAAATTTTAAATAATTATCAATTATAATATTAATAACTATGGTTATTTCCTTTATATAACACAGAAATGATTTTTTTAAGACAATATTTCTTTTTTTTAATTTTTATCAGAAAGTAAAATAAAGATTTAGCGATTAAGTATAGCTTAATTTTTCAATAACAAATTTATAATAGAAACCTAATTTAATTTTTTCAAAAGATTGAATTTTATTTATAAAAAGTAAATTTAAAGATATGAAATAAAGTGGTAGCTTAATTCTTCAAAAGAAGATAATAATATAAACCTAATTTAATTTTTCTCAAAAGATAAAATTCTAATCTACTAATAATTTAACTTTTTTCATGAAAAAAACTATTTTTAAACAAATTTAAATATTTATTATTTGTCTTTTTTTGAAGCATTTATAATTAAAAGGTATAAATTCTATTTTTAAATTTATATTTTCTAAATCTATCAAAATACATAATTAATTTTTTTTCTAACTAAAAATGAAAAAATTATTTGTTCAATACTTAAAATAATCAAGAACTATAAATAATTATTCTTTAGTAAATAATTGTATCCTTAATTTATTATTTAAAAAAATCTTAATTAAGTTTTTAAAAAATATTTTATGAATTTCTATCAAAATTTCACTAATTTGTATAATTTTGATCTTCAAAGCTTTAAATTATTTTAAACAAATCATAAATTTGTTTTTACAAGAATTTCTTCAGTGAATACTATAAAACTTAAATTTACCTATGCTTGAACAATTAAAAATGTTTACTCTAAAAGCAACTTTTTTGATTAAAATTTTAATAAAAGGTAAGAAAATTTAAAGTAATAAAATATTAAATAATAAATCTTTATGCCTCTTTTTTGATGTTGCTTTGAAGTGTTGATATTAGAAAATTTGTTCTAATTGATCATCTCCCTTAAAAATTAAATGATACTTAACTATACTTTCTTGACAACTTACCTATTTCATAGTTTCTGTTTCTTTCTTTCCTTTATATTCTATTAATAATATTATCTCAGATTATTTATACCATTTACCTTCTTTCAAAATAATCAATATTAGTTTATTATCTTAATTTATGAAAAAAATTGGCCCATATTTCTTAATTTTTTAATAAATTATTTTATTTGAGTAATCGATTAAAACCTACACTTTATAGTAGCACCTAAAAATCAAAATCTATTATTAATAAAAATGGCATCTAGTAATTAATGCATATCAATCAAAATACCCTTTATTCTCGTGGGTTTAGATTGAAATTAAATTAATTTAAATAATAGTCAGAAATTAAAAAAATCAAATATTTTTTACTAAATAAAATAAATATATTAAATATTCCTTCCTCACTTTTTCCATTTACTGAAATCACATTATTAATTCAATTTGAGATGTTATAAAAGAGAATATTTGTTTAATATTTACAAGATTTAAAAAACGTTCTAAATATTTATATATCTCTTATTTATCATTCATTTTGTAAATTTTTATATTTGGTCTCTGTATTTATTCTTTCTATCTAAATTAATTCTAATTCAAAAATAAATAAATAATTAATTAAATATTTTTAGAATTAAATAAATAAAGATAAATTATTTCTTACTAAAAAAAAATAAATGATAAAATAAAATAAATATTTTAACAACTTAGAAGATGTAAGTATTTATTTTTTAATTAATTACTCTTTAATATTATTTTTACCTTAAAAAAAGTTTTTAAGGTCTTCTCTTTATGCTCATACTGACATCCATATTCATTTCAGGTAAATTAAATTTATTATAGTTAATCTTACTTATTTTATATTGCTATCAAGTTAAATCTTTTTTCAAGATATATTCTTAAAGCTATTATTATTATTATTATTATTTATTTATTCAAAATTATATTTTTACTTTTTTATTTTATTTTTCATTTTCAACTTTGCTTAAATTATTTAATAGTTTCTTTATTCTCAATTCATATTTTTATTCATTTTTCCTTTTAACTAACTAATATTTTCTCCAATATTTAAAAAGCTTCAATAATAAAATTGGTGAATATGATGCCTAAGCCTTAGGCTCTGGATTAGCAAAGTGCACTAATCTCACAAATTTGAACCTTAATCTGGAGTAAAAACAGCTTATTTATTTTAGATTATGATATTTATTTATATCAAAATGATTAAAACGAAACAATATTTTTACAATATTTATTTAGTTTTTGATTTTGATCATGTTTTTTTAATTTAAGTCATTTGTTATTAGCAATATTTGCTTAAATTATTTAATCGTTATATAATTCTTAATCATCTAACTAAATAATATTTTCTTCAATATTTAAAAAGTGGAAATTCAATTGGTGATGAAGGTACTTTAGTCTTAGGTTCTGAATTAGCAAAGTGCACTAATATCTCCAATTTAACCCTTAACCTTAGGTAAAAACAACTTATTTGTTTTACATTGTAAAATTTATTTATACAAAAATGAAATAAAAAAAAACAATATTTTTTTGTTTATTTATTTAGTTTTTGATTCTGATTTTATTTTTTTAATTTAAGTCATTTTTCTTTTACAACCTTTGCTTAAATTATTTACTAGCTTGATTAAACTTTATTTCATATTTTTTATTCATTTTTCCTTCTAACTAACTAATATTCAATATTTAAAAAGTGGAAATAAAATTGGTGCAAATGGTATCTCAGGCTTAGTTTCTGAATTAGCAAAGTGTAGTAATCTCACAAATTTGAACCTTAATCTCGAGTAAAAACAGCTTATTTATTTTAGATTATGATATTTATTTATATCAAAATGAATTAAAACGTAAAAAATCTTTTTCCTTTATTTATTTAGTTTTTGATCTGATAATGTTTTTTTAATTTAAGTCATTTAACAATCTTTGCTTAAATTATTTACTAGTTTGATATTCTTAATTCATATTTTTTATTCATTTTTCCTTCTAACTAACTCATATTTTCTTCAATATTTAAAAAGTGGAAATTTAATTGGTGATGAAGGTACCTCAGTCTTAGGTTCTGGATTAGCTAAGTGCACTAATCTCTCAAATTTAACCCTTATTCTCAAGTAAAAGCAGCTTTTTTGTTTTGAATTGTAACATTTATTTATATCGAACTGAATTAAAAGAAAACAAACTTTTTTTATTTATTTATTTAGTATTGATTTCGATTATGGTTTTTAATTTAAGTCGTTTTTCCTTTACAACCTTTGCTTAAATTATTTACCAATTTGATTATTCTTAATTCATATTTTTTATTCATTTTTCTTTCTAAATAACTAATATTTTCTTCAATATTTAAAAAGTGGAAATTAAATTGGTGCAAATGGTGCCTTAGGCTTAGGTTCTGGGATAGCAAAGTGCACTAATCTCACAAACTTGACCCTTTATTACAAGTAAAAACAGCTTATTTGTTTTAGATTGTGATCTTTGTTTATTACAAGATAAATTAAAACGAAAACAATATTTTTTATTTATTTATTTAGTATTTTATTTTGATTAAATTTTTTTAATTTAAGTCATTTTTCATTTATAATCTTTGCATAAAAAAATTTACTATTTTGAGTGTTCTTAATTCATATTTTTTATTCAGTTTTCCTTCTAACTAACTAATATTTTCTTCAACATTTAAAAAGTTACAATTTTATTGGTGATGAAGGAACCTCAGGCTTAGGTTCTGGATTAGCAAAGTGCACTAATCTCACAAATTTGACCCTTAATCTCTTGTAAAAACGGCTTATTTATTTTAGATTGTGATCTTTATTTGTAGCGAAATGAATTAAAACGAAAACAATATTTTTTGTTTATTTATTTAGTTTTGATTCTGATTATGTTTTTTTAATTTAAGTCATTTTTCATTTACAAACTTTGTTTAAATTATATATTATTTTGATTATTCTTAATTCATATTTTTTTCATTTTTCCTTCTAACTAATATTTTCTTCAATATTTAAAAAGTAGAAATTAAATTGGTGCAAATGGTATCTCAGACTTAGCTTCTGGATTAGCAAAGTGTGCTAATGTCTCACATTTGACACTTGAATTAGGGTAAAAACAGCTTATTTGTTTTAAATTGTGATATTTATTTATATCAAAATGAATCAAATTTTCTTTATTTATTTATTTATTTATTTATTTATTTATTTATTTATTTATTTATTTATTTATTTATTTATTTATTTATTTATTTATTTGGTTTTTGATTCTGATTATTTTTTTTTAATTAAAGTCATTTTTCATTAACAAACTTTGTTTAAATTATTTACTAGTTTATTCTTAATTCATATTTTTTATTCATTTTACCTTCTAACTAACTTATATTTTCTTCAACGTTTAAAAAGTTCCAATTATATTGGTGATGAAGGTGCCTCCTGCTTATGTTTTGCGTTAGAAAAGTGCACTAATCTCACAAATTTGACCCTTTATCTCACGTAAAAACAGCTTATTTATTTTAGATTATGATATTTATTTTTCTGAAAATGAATTAAAACGAAAACAATCTTTTTTTGTTTATTCATTTGGTTTTTGATTCTGATTATGTTTTTTTAATTTAAGTCATTTTTCATTTACAACTTTTGCATAAATTATTTATTAGTTTGATTATTCTTAATTCATATTTTTTATTCATTTTTCCTTCTAAGTAACTAATATTTTCTTCAATATTTAAAAAGAAGAAATTTTATTGGCGATAAAGGTACCTCAGTCTTAGGTTCTGGATTAGCAAAGTGCACTAATCTCACAAATTTTTCCCTTTTTATCTCGTAAAAAAAGCTTATTTATTTTAGATTGTGATTTTTATTTATATCAAAATGAATTAAAACTAAAACAATATTTTTTTTTATTTAGTTTTTTATCTTAATTATATTTTTTTAATTTAAGTCATTTTTTATTTAAAATTTTTGCTTAAATTATTTATTAGTTTGATTAATCTTAATTCATATTTTTTATTCATTTTCCTTCTAACTAATATTATGTTCAATATTTAAAAAGTGGAAATTAAATTGGTGAAAACGGTGCCTCATGCTTAGTTTTTGGAATAGCAAAGTGCACTAATCTCACAAATTTGACCCTTTTTATCAAGTAAAAACAGCTAATTTGTTTTAAAATGAATTTTTATTTGGTTTATTTACTTTTTAATTCTGATTATGATATTAATTAAATATTTTTAAGATAAAGATAAAAAAATAAAGAAATAAAATATGTTTCATCAAAAATTTAATTAATATATTTTTTTTATTTTATTTTATTTATTAAATAATTAAAATATTTATTCTGATTCTTTTTTAATTATCCCTAAAATCTAATGATAGATTATATAAAATGAATTACTCACTCCAAAAAAAAATATTGAGCAAGTTAATTAAAGCTAAAAGATTAGTTGCTAAAGATATATTGTTTTGATAAACAAAAAATGAAGTATAGAAGAAATATCTTTGGTTAGCAATAAACTTATCGACAAAATTTTGAAATATATAAGAATTATATTAAGAGAAATTATATATAAATTTTTAAGCTAAATTTATATTTTATTTTTGTAAAAGAAATAAAAAATCAATATACATATATTTATGATAATAAATATGTAACAAAGATAGATAGAATTTATAAAGTGAAAAAAAAATTCTTAATTTAAAATAAATTGCAAAATGCATTGTTTAATTAATTTAATGCTAATTTTAGCCAAGCGAAGTAGAATTAAGAAGCATAAAAAACTTAATTAAATCTATAATAATAAAAATATATAATAGAAAACAATACAACAGGTCCTCAGAGCATATATTAAATTTTTTGAATTTGGTCTGGGATAGAAAGAAAAAGAGTATTTTTCTTTGAATTTAGAATGAGCTTAAAGTAAATCCTCCTTTTTTTGTCAATAATATTTTTGAAAATGCTTAAAAAAATTTTAGTTACTCTAAAACTAATTTTTTTATACTTAAAATTTAAGAAAAGTATTGATAAATCTTATCAATAAATTCTGATAAAAATAAAATTGAAAAAAGTAATTAAGATGCAAGACATAAAAAATTATAAAAATAATCATAAATTATTTGAAATATCGCCAACACTGACAGATATTACTGTTGGTGATAATTCAAAAGCATAAATTACTTTATCAAAATATTTTTAAGTGATACAAATTAAGGAAAAATTATTTCTTTTAAAATTAAATAAATTATTCATTCATTTAATTACTTTTTTGACAAAATTTATAAAATTATATTTTTGTAAATGAAATTAAGTATAAATTTTATTTTAAAACTTTCATAATCCTACTATAAGTAAGTTCCTTCTTTATTAGTTTGAAATATATTAATACTTGACATTAATATATTTACAATAAAACTTCTGTTTTCTATCTAAATAAAGAATATCTAATACAATTTTTACTTTTATCAATTTGTGGTAAAATAAATATCTTCAATTAAGTGATAAATTTAGATATTTTACTTCCTAAAGCATAAATTAAAATAAATGCATCTTATACCAAATATTCTATAAAATTCAAGTTTTTAAAATAACTATTTTAATCCTTCTTATCATTCATATTCTTCTATAAAATTATCTTCTTGACTTGTTTCTACTCCAGCTTCTTCATAGTCTTTTATTAGAGCAGGAACATCTTCAATTGACTCTGAGAATTCACATTCTTCCATACCTTCTCCAACAAACCAATGAGTAAAAGCTCTTTTAGTATATAATTAATCAAATTTATAGCTCATATTTTCGAAAAGCTGTGAGATAGCTGTAGAATTAGATATCATACAAACACTTCTTTCTATTTATTTGAGTTTTTTCTCTTTTAGAGTGAATTAAGGTTATCTACTGATACCTATCTTGAAGCCAGTAGGACACCAATCTACAAATTCAATAGTTCTTTTTGTCTTTAATTAAGCTATTGATTTATAAACTTCTTATGGAACTATATCACCTTTGTATAACATACAACAAGCCATATATTTTCCTTTTCTCGGATCACACTTCGCCATCATGTTATTAGAATCAAATACAGAGTTCGATATTTGATAAGTACTGGGTTATTGACAACAATAATTTTCATAAGGGACGTATGGGGCATTTGATGAAAGCATGAATAATAATCTTGGGTATGGGATCAAATTTGTAAACATTTCATTCAAATTAGTGTTCAAGGTACCATTAAATCTAATAGAAGTGGTCAAAGAAGAAACAATTTAAGCAGTAAGCTAATTTAAATTAGAGTATGATGGATTTTCAATATCTAGGTAATTATAACAAATGTCATATATTGCTTAATTGTCAATAACAATATTAAGATCTAAACCATCACATAATGATTAATGAGTAAACAAAACCGAATTGTAAGGCTCAACAACTGTAGTTGAAATTTAAGGAGAAGGAAAAACTGTAATTCCTAATCTTATTTTTTTATTATAATCGACACTAAGTCTACTCATAATTTAAGAGCATAGACCAGACCCAGTACCACCGCCAGTGGAATTGAATATAAAAAAACCTTATAGATTGTTACAGCTATCAGCTAGCTTCCTTATTCTATCTAAACTAATATCTAATACTTATTTTCCAAAAGCATAAAAACCTCTAGTAAAAATATTAGATGCATCTTCTTTACAAGTAATTAAATTGTCAGGATGAAATAGAGATTTATATCTACCATTTCTCACTTCATCAACAACCATTGGATCAGTATCAATAAAAATAGATCTAGGAACATATTTTCCAAGTTTAATTTCTTAAAATATCGAGGAGCTATCTTCA
>JH720039.1:303207-341755 GCA_000231845.2 Tetrahymena malaccensis 436 | reverse complement strand
TTGAATTTAAGTGTTATTATGTATCAAAACTATTATTAAATTAATTATTTTTACTTTTAAAATTGTACTTTATTTAATATTAATCATTTATTATCATCATTATGAATTTTGATATTCCTTCTTTAACTTATGATAATTATCAATTTGTATTTTATTTGTCAGTATTTATAAGAAAAATAATCTTTTCTATATCTTTAAATACAAAATAAATATTATTGAGAATATTTCAATTAGGGGAAAATTATTTCTTTTAAAATTAAATAAATTATTAATTAAATTGTTAATTTTTTAACATAATTGCTAAAATAAATTCTATTACTTTAAATGAAATTAACTATTAATCTTATTCTAAAACATTATAATCCTTGAGTAATTAAAGAACAAATCTTCATAGAGTAAGTTCTTTCTTTATTAGTTATATACTAATACTTGATATTAAAATATTTACAATAAAACATCTATTTTTCTATCTAAATAAATTAATATCTAATAGAATTTTATTTTTTTCAATATATGGTTTAATAAAAAATACCTTCAATTAAGTTAGGTATTGTATATAGTAAAGCATAAACTAAATTTGATGTATCTTAATAAAATTGAGTTAATTATTAAGCAAAATACAGCTATTTAATAGAGAGTAAATATAGATAAACATTTTTAATCAATTAAAATGAAAAGAATATTCAAATAAATAATAAGTAAAAGAAAGTAAATACTTATTTAAAATGAATAATTTAAACAAAGTTTGATACAATAAAGATTAAAAATAAATATATATTACTATTTATTAATATTTTATAAAATTGATTCTTCAATAGCTTCTCCATCAAACCAATTAATAAAAGCACTTTTAGTTTATAATTAATCAAATTTAAAAGGATTTCTGTATTGTAATTTATTAAAAAATATTCTATGAAGGTAGTTAAGTTATATTAAAAATTTTTTTAGTTAAAAATAATATAATCGTTAGTTGTGCTTTTATTCTTAGAGATTTTTCAATATATGATTAAATTTACTAAATAATAATAAATATGAATTAAAATTAGAATTATTTATTAAATATTTTATCTTTTTTTTCTTATTTTTTTTTATTTAAATTTTAATGATTTATTTTTATGAATTGAATAACAGCGAAATAATTTTTATCAATTTAATTAATTCTGAATTCAAATATTAAATAGAAGAAATAAATATATAATTTGTTAAGTGCTTTTTTTGAATATTTTTGTAATATTAAGATTATAAAAAAGATTTTAAAGCAGAGAAATGAATGGATAGAATAAAGTTTTAGAAATAGAACATACATATGTAACTTCTAAATAAAAAGGTATGGAATTTGATAAATAAAGATAATTATTATTAATTTTATTAAATTTGTTTTGTATTAAAAGGAAAGTTAGTTAATTTGTTAACTAGCCAATTAAAAAATTCATATATTTGTGGATTTCAGCTGAAAGCTAACATGGTTTTATAATGAAAGTTTTGTTTTTATAAAGCAAGCAAAGCAAGCAAAAATATACATTTACTGAAAAGAAGATTAATTGATATTTATAAAGTTATTTAGCTTGTTAATTAATTAATATCAACTAAATAATTAATTAGTTGTAAGTAATCTTATCAAATAAAATTAAGCTTTACCATTATACATTTTAGAAGCCAAGTAATAAATGACATCACGTAGTTAAGATAGAGATTAAATGATGGTTACTTTGAGATAGTAGGCCCTCGAAGATGCAGAAAAATTTGCAGATAAGTAAAGATTCGCACTCTTTTCATAACCTCCTTCTCTCGCAACAGGAGATGATAAACAATATGAAATGAAATTGCGTATAGCTATTAAAATTATTAAAAAATTAGGTTTATAATAAATCAATTTAATTACTATTTTTAGATCCAAGAGACGAAACCGGTAAACCAGTAACTTTACCCAAAAACGTATAAGCAGGAGCACCAAAATAAGGAAAAGTTAAAGATTCTTATTTTTCAGTTTTAGGATTTACCACAATAGGTGATCCTTTTGTTGATCCTGATTCAATTAGAAGAAAATATGAACTTGAAAAGAAAAAATTAGTTACCTAAGAAGCGGTTTTTAAGCCTGCATCTGGATATAAGACAATGTAAACAATAAATAATATTTAATATACTTAAAATTCATAGAAATATTGAATAATATAAATTGAATTAAAGACAACTTACGATATTATTTTTTTATTTGAATTAGAATCAACTCTTCCTATAAAAATGAACCAGAATATGTCCATAAAGAGAAGAATTATCTTGATTCTGAAGGTACTTTATACGAATTAAATTTGAAATTAAGAAATAACGATTTTACTTGCTGCCTAAATGAAACAATTATAAAAAATAAATTACTCTACCTATCTTATCTATCTATATCTATATATCTATCTCTCTATCTCTCTATTCATTCGTTAATATATTTATTTATTTATAGGTAAGGTAATAACTGCTCCAAGAAACATAACTACAAATCCAAAAAATGGACCTCTATAAAAGCATGCTCCTTATATCCCAGATCCTTATGAGCGTTAAAGAGAGTTGCGTATAAAGGAAATGGAAGAACATAAAAAGAAACTTGCAGAGAAATAAGCTTTTAGAACAACCCACCATGGTGGTGGTGCTTTTAACACTGGTCGTAAAGTATTTGGTGAAGAAGGAATTGATGTTAAAGTAAATAAATAGATTTAATTGATTCAAAATGAGGTTAACTAATAAAATAAATTTGAAAATAATAGAAAAGACCATAAACAGTGACAAAGTACAATGTAATTAAACACGAAAATCCTTTTAAGCCATCTAACCCAGGGAAAAAAGTAATTTAAAATAAATAATTAGTCCATCAGCAAATATATTTCTTTAACATATTTATTGTACTAATTTAGGGATTTAACGGAACTATTTCTAAATTCCCTGAATATAAACCAGACCCATTAAAACCTTTAAAAAGAGTAGATAAACCTAAGGATAAAGATCCTTTTAAGTAAGTTTTAAAATGAAAATTCCTTTTTAACATTTAATTTTTTTATAAAGACCAAAACATTGTGGTAACTTGACTAGACCTACTCCTACAATTACCTGCAATGCAATAAATATAAGAAAAGATATAATGAATGGCAGAGTTTATTTTTGATATATAAAAATTATATTAATCAAGAGCTAACTGATCACTTTAATCATTCATATAAAATAGAAAAAGATCAAAATTAAATCAATTTTTAAAAACTACCTCAAAACCTTATCAAATAGATTTTCAAAAAATCATTTTATTATTACTTAAAACTTTTTTAAACTAAGAATTATATGTTCTAAATTATAATTTTTAGAGTGCTAATTTAGAGAAATTGCATAGCATATATGAATTTATATTTATGTATAGAATATACTTTTTAAATAAAAGATTCATTAATCAACATTTACTTAATTGTTTTTAGATTTTAATAATAATTTGCAAAGAAATAAATCAAAAATTAATATTTATTTGTTACTAAAAGTATTTATTGACTTTTGCTATATATATATAATATCACAAAATTTATTTAATAAAGTTTATGATATAAATATCTAAGAATATTTATCAATAAGCAATTAAAAGGAGAGCTGGCTTTCCTTTAATTAATTTCTCACGTTTGAGTACATTTCATGTTTCTAATTATAACTTCAATTCTAGTTAAAATACTTAAAATCAGCACGATAACTCAAATGAAGAAAATATGGTGATAATAGTAGAAAATAAGCACCACTAATAATTGTAAAGCGAATACTTTAAATAGAAAGATTATGTGCAAAAGCATAAGTTTTTAGAAAATAATTTTTATCCTCTTATTTCTATCGCTTCTGGATTATCTCTCGGTTCTCTGTATGAAAATCTATACTTATTTTCATTAGCTATTCCAGGATTTTACTATCTTAACAAATCAGAGAAGATTCTACTTAAAATAAACAATAAGCTAAAGTAGAAAATATCAAACTATGATGATCTTTACAAATAATTTAACATGTAAAATAGAATTATTTATAAAAAATGGCTAACTCTTATTTTTTATCAGAATGCTCATTAATAAAATGTGCAATCATTCTAGAATTTCCAAATATTTCACTTAAGAGACCTTGTGCATGAAAGATTCTTTATTATCAAAATGTAAATAGAAATTAATCAGCAAAATCATTCTTAATTTAATTAACTTATATTTTCAAATATAAAATATTAATTAGAAAAATTAAACAGAAAAATCATCTATAAATATGAAGTTTCTTTCTTTGATTTAAAGAGTGGAGCATTGGGAGATATAAAAGTGTGTTATTTTATTCAATTAGAATTAATTTAAAATCTAACTTATTTCATTAAAAAAAATAAGACTGAAATAGAATTTTAAAATGATAAATTTGCCTCCAGACAAATAGAAATATCCTTGGATCACCCAGAAAGATTTAGTGCCACAATAGAAGATCCTGAACATACAATTAATATTTTGTGAAATTTATGTATCCAATTTAAAATTTATAATATTTATTTCAAAATAAAAATAAAATTAATTTGCAATTATTTTCATAATAATCAAAACAAATCAAATTAAATAAAATTAAAAATAAATTTATTTATTTATTCAAAAAAATTAATCAAATTATAGATTTAACTAAAATAATTATAATAAAATTTAAAATTCAGATTTAAAAATCTATTAGCAATACAACTAAAACCATATTCTTAACAAATCATATAAATTTATTTGAAAAAGAAAATTTTAGAAAATTTAACTCAGGGTGTTTGTTTGATTGATAGATAGATATATAGTTTGCTTGACTGATTAATAGATAGATAGATAGATAGACTGATTTGATAAATGAATAATAATTAGATAGATAGATTTTAGTATTTGTTTTGCTTTACTTTAATTTAATTTGTATTTGATAGAGATTTGCATGAGAATGTATGTATTATGTATGAATTTACATTAATTTAAGTAAAAAAGTTAAATATTAAAAATAAATTTAGAAAGATCTATCAATCTTCTATTCATCAAATCAGAGTTGATAAGACTAGAATAAAGTTATAAAATAGTAGGAATAAAACCAAAAATAAAGCAAAGCAATGATCGGATTAAGACAATTTAGCTAAGCACTTAATGTAGCCCAATATTTAACCATGGTTAACAAGAATATGGCCAATTTTGCAAAATTAAAGAGAAGAACAAAAAAACCTAAGAAAGAAGATGAAAATAATCCTATTTATAATATATTCCAAGCTCTTAAATTAGTTAGATGCCACTCTATTGCTCCTTACCCAGAAACTATTGATTTTAGTGTTATGTAAACTCAATTTTCAAATTTTTTTATAAGCTGCTTAGCTCTTTCAGTCTCTTAGTTTCATTTAATTGTCTTCATTTATTAATCATTTCTAAATATTAGTTTGAATGTTGATCCTCGTCATGGTGACCAAATTGTTAGAGGTTCTGCTAAGATGCCTGCAGGTTTGGGAAAATCTAAAAAGCTTTGCGTTTTTGCATCCGAATCATTAAAGTAATAAGTTCTTGACGCAGGTGCAGATATGTTTGGTGATGAAGAAGTTCTTAAAAATGTAATTTTTAGCATTTTGATTTCTCCTAATTAAATAGAAAGATTTACTTTGAAATGAGGATAAAATCATTTAATTATCCAAGCAAATTGTAAAGCTTTGAATTGCACATATCAAATATAAAGCGTTTTGTTGTGTAAAAAAATTAAATCAGCTTACAAACAATGATCAATCCTAAAAAATTGATAATTATTAAAAAGATTTTTAGCTTTTATAACTCTTTTGCTTAGATAGCACAATTTATTCATTTATTTGACTAAATTTAGAATGAAAAAGTGATATAAAATTTAATATTATTAATAGATTAAGAATGGTGTCATTGATTTTGAATAAATTATTGCTACTTCCGATGCTATGGTTAAACTTAAAGCTTATGCAAGAACATTAGGTTTGCTTTTTTTTTATATTTAAATGAATTCTAAATTGATTCCTAATCTCTTAACTAAATAGGTCCTAAGGGTCTTATGCCCAACTAAAAGATTGGTAATCTTGTCAGTGATGAAAAATTAAGTAATTATAAATGATTAATAAAAGGGAACAACAAATTTATAAATTTTTTTTATCAAATTAGCTTAAGCAATTCAAGATGCTAAATAAGGTTAAGTTTAATTCAGGTAATAATTCGTTTGTTTATATATATTAAAAACACAAAAATTTCAATAATATTTAATTTTATTAGAATATAAACTATGATTTTACATAAGTTTAAACCTCAAAAACATTCAAAATTATTAGTATCTACAAAATAGGAAATATTCTTTAAATTAATATAAAAACGAAGTTTTAGTTTTATAAAATAAGGAATTAGATTAAATAAATAGAATTAAAATAAATTTAATAATCATTTTAATTTTAAATTAAAAAAGAGTTGACCCTGGTAGCAATATTCACTCTCCCTTAGGAAAAGTAAGCTATAGTGATGAATAGATTCTTACTAACCTTAAATCTCTTATGTAAACTTTGGTTGAAAAGAAGCCTGTTGTTGTAAAATCAAATTATTTTGTCGACGCTTATGTAAAATGTACTAAAGGCCCTAGCTTTAGAGTTTAAATAGATAACATTGATCCTAGAAATAAAGCTTCACTCATAAATACTTTCAATTAACAATAATGAACAAAAAAATAATGCATATTTAAACTAAATCACTCATTCAATAATTTCACAGAAAATAAACTTTAAATGTGATTAACAACTGTATTTTTATCTCCAATTCATTCATCCAGTAATTATCATCCTTACGTTTGTTTATATCGACTTAATAGTCATTTATTTGTAATCGAGATAACTATCTTAAAGGTTATAATAAAACTATTTATTGAATTTATTTAACATAAAATATTGAAATACAATCATTTATTTATTTACTTACTTACATACTAACTTACTTATTATTATAAATAATTTATTATTTACAAATTTATATTTTTTATTATACACTCATTTCTTCTTCTTCGAATCTCCTTTCTTTGACTTATTTTTTTCAACATCATTGTCATAGAACTCATAAACGCTCTTTTCAGTTTCAGCTTTTTCTTTGCCTTTTGATTTCCCTTTATCTTTATCTTTTTCTTTGCTTTTGCCTTTTTCAAGGTCTTTTTCTTCTTTAGCTTTTTTATCTTTACCCTTAGCATTTTTTTTATCTTTATCATCATCGTCTTATCCAGGGATATCTCTTTTATTAACTCCTTTTTTAATAAGAAGTTCTTGAAGTTCTATTTCATTTTTTCCTTTATATTGTTTCTCCATCTTAGTTTTTTGTTACTCAATTTCAAGTAAAAGCTAATACAAATTTATTTTTTTTAAATAAAATTAAAAAATTGTTATAATTAAAATATAGCAAAAAATATGATTATAGCCAAGTAAAAACAACAATATTCATGCTAATTGTCATAAAATATTTTATTTATTATCTGATAATTTTTTATTAAAACCATCAAAACTTCGTTGCTACAATATAACAGTAAGAAAGATAAATTGAGTAAGAAATTAATTACCTTTGGTTTTTCTTGGCTTTTGTAAATGAAATAAAAAGCACTTAAACCACTCCATGCCTTTATGATAAATAAAAAGTAAATATCGAGTTGAATAAAAAAAATTTATATTACCAAAAGTGCTATTTCAAAAACATTATTTGTGTAAAAATATTTATAGAATTCAAGGTACTCAACCTACCTTCCATATATTTAATCTAATTCAGTGTATCTCATGTATTAAGAAAAGCATTTAGAAACAAATTAAACCAAGGCAACAGTAGTTATCAGAATAATGTTTAAATTAAATAAAAAGCTGTTCATCCAAGTTTCGTTGGGCCTAGATTTTGATTTGTTTTTTATTTAAAAGAAATAACAAACAAATAAATAAAATTTACCTCATTGGATGTATAGTAAATAGGAAAGGTATTGCTATACCAATTTTGAAATTCCCTTTCATAGTACACCACAACAAGTATAATGTAAACATGGTAAAAAATGCAACAGCCAAAAATGTAACTCCAATACTTTCCAATTTCAAAAACATTTTATCAAGTAAAGGGTAGATTGGAAAACCGTTCTTCTTTACTATAACTGCTAATAAGCTATTTATTTTTAGAATAATATTAAAAGTTGTAAGTAGATTTGCTAGATTAAAACCAATAAATAAATAGGATAGGTATATATTTTAAATATTTGATGTTTTTTTTTTCAAAAACAATTTAATTTTTATAATGGATAATAATTAAGTATGAATGCATTTTAATTACATGTGAACCCACCAAACTAGAGATATTATAATTCCAAAAAATCCTAAAAGCAATTTAGCATAATAAATGAGTGGATTTGTGGTTGCTATATCTAGCTCCATTTTGAATAGCTAATGTTCCTAATAAAATTAATTAAACAAACCTAAATATTTAATTATTTATTTATTAAGTGTGAGTTACATCGTCTAATTACAGAACTGCTTCTGAAAAAATTTAAAACTCTGCTGATGTTTTATTATTCATTTTTCTTCTTGCCCAAAATCCTTTTTAGTACTTTATTTCTAGCAAATCCTCTATTTTTAATTTAATGAGAGAATTTTATTAAATAACAAAATTTATATGCTTACCTTGCATTTTCTCAGATAAATCTATTAGTTTTTAAGTCATTTCTTTAAGCTAATTCTTTTTTGCAAATGCCTACTTAGAAGATTTCTATTAATTTATAAAAATTAACCCATTAGCAAAATTTTGGTTAAAATATTCTCTCGAAATAAAAATAAAAAACTAATCATAGAATAATTACAAATGTAGGCCTAGATCTGTATGATCTAAGTAAATCAATAGGAAGTGCCGATAAGCCCATACCTCCAAAAAGAACTAAGAAAAAGTAGCCTATAAACGACAAAAAGGCCATGATGCTTATATAAAGACTAACATTAAATGATAGAGTAGTTTATTTGGTACTCTAAGATACATTAACAAAATAATTTTATGGAATGACATAGTCGAAATTAACCATGCCATTATTAGCTACACTGGTTCCATAGTACAAAACAGTAATTGGAACTGCTGCTGTAGAGCAAAAGAGATAAAAAATACACTAAAAAACACCCATAAGCAAAATCATAACAAATTCCATTGCTATTGTCTAAGTTAATCTTTCACACTATATTAATCAATAGAAATAATTCAAACCAATTTAGAATTTTTCCATTTGCAAACTAAAATTTACCATAGATTTTTCATCATCGGACTCGTAGTAGAATTATGCAGTGGGAATAATGAAGGAAATAAATACAAGAACTATGATGTAAATTACATACCAAACCTATTTATTTATATTTATCAAAATTCCTAAACCTTATTGCTAATTATTAACCTAAATATATTTACTGTCATCATATCAAATCCTCCTCCATATCCTCTATTTAATATTCATCCAAAAAAAAATAAATTCAATTCAATTCTTTCATATCAAAATAGCAATTAAAATTTTTAGCTATTCTTTTATTTAATTTGAAATTATTTTATTACCTTGAGTTAGAAACATCCAAGGGAACCATTAACACTTGCCCCCAGCTGAGAGTAAATCCTACAATCTAATATTTTATTAAATGAGCTGTTTGCGTGTATGAACATCAATTATAACTAGTTAATATGCTAATTACGACTATTAATTTGCAATATGCATTGGCTCCAAATCCCTTATCTTCTGGATGGCAATATACTCCTAAAATATAGAGGTTGCAGAAGATCAACAACACTCCAATAATAATTGTCATAATGAGCAAAAATATATCCATTTGCAGCTATATTCGATTTATAATATTATTTAAAAAGAAATAATTTGCTAAACAAACAAAAGTGTTTTTATTTATTTATTCAATTAATTAATTAATTTTTATATTATTAAATGCATCTAAATCTTTAATTTTTAATCAGAAAAGAATCAGTCTTCTAACTTTCTATCTCACTATCTATCTCTTTATTAAAAACTATTTCTATCATATAATATCAGTTTATCTTTTCTTTCTCTCTTTCTAACAACTCTATAATCGTTTACAATTTCTTATTCCTCATACCTTTTTATTTATTTGACTCATTTATTATTTTTGAAATAGATATTTATTATAAAAATCGATACACAGTTTTTTTTGAAATTTTTAATAGCATATTTCTTGTTAACTTTGTTGAATTTGCTTTGTTTAAATAATGTTTATAAAATTCTAATCAAAATATTTTAAATTATTGATAAGATACAGTCCTATGAATTGAGTTTCGCAAATAATGGTTTGAATAAATTGAATTTAAATAAAATTATTCAGTAATAATAAAGTTTGTTTGTATGGATGAATATTTTTTGCTATCATAAAAATTAATCTTTTTAAAAAAAGATTAGATATTTATTTCAAATTTATTAATTATTTACAAGCATCAGCTATTGATTTTTCTAAAAATACAAGAAATCAAATAAATAAACAAGCAAATCAATAAATAAATAGTTATTAGATTTCAAAACAAATATAACTAACTTTCTTAAATAGCACATTAATTATGAATTAAGCCAAAAAAGCAATTGATACGCCTAGATTTGAATCCCGAAACTCGAGAGAGGAGGAAAGAGGACCCAATTCTAGAAAAAGTTCAAAGTCTAATTTAAAAGGGAAATCAATAAAAAGTAAAAATACTTAAGTGTCACCTGCTTCTGCAGAATAAACTACTACAGCATCCAAGAAAATTAAAAAATCAACTGAAAATCCATCAGCAAAGAAAAAAAAACTTACCTAAAGATCAGTATCAAAAGGATAAAATTCTGTAAATGCTTCAAAAAGTGAAGCTGCAATTATGTAAAAATACTTAAATAGCTAAGCTTCTTTAGATAAATCACTTTCGCCATCGCCGATCAGTCATAAACTGTAATATAATTTTAACATTTTAACATAAACAAAATGGATTCATCTTAAATTTAAAATGCCATAGAATTTAGCTATAAATTGAAATTATTCAAATTAAAATGTATTTTTTACTTTTATTTTAGGAGCACTAAAAAGTCACCTGACAGATCTCATAATTACTCATTAGTTAGCGCACATAGCTCTTAAAATAAAAAGCTTAATAAGTCAAAGACTGAAAATAGTATTTTAAAACAAAAAAGCAAAATTGTAATGGATGAGTCAAATGCTTCTAAAAAATTTTTTAATGTGTCTTAATTAAATTCTAAAAAAGCTTCTATGCTAAATACTCAAGAAGAGGGCTTTATAAATAGCTAAAGTCCCAAATAAAACCAATATAGATAAACTGAGCAAGATTCAAAGGTGTAGGTTAATACAGAAAACCTTCACGATCAAAGTAGCAGTAGTAGCAGTAGTGATAATGAATTCGATGTTATATTAAGTCCTAGAGTTTTGAGGAGATTACAAGAATAAAATTAAAAGGCTTATGATGCCACCAATTTAAATAAAGAAAGTGATTATGTTATCTCTAAAAAAATAGATGATTGGAAAAGGGAAAGGTTAGAAAAAGAGTACAAGTGCTTATTTTATAAAACAAGAGAAATTAGTGAACTTCTATTGGAATCTCAAAAAGCAAGTTCTTAGTTTTAAAAAGAGGTTGATGAAAAGCAGCAGTTATATGACCTCACTAAGTAAAAATATAAATAATGCAAATAACTACTTAAGGAAATTAAATAAAGTCTTCTTGTTAAAGATTAACACAACACTGAGGCTTCAAACAAGGTAGTTGCATTAACTACAATCTTTAAAAGCTTGTTTTGTTGAAAATTAAACTATTTTATATAGTTTTTTTTAAATATTTACAAATATAAATTAGGTATTAAGTTAATTAATTAATCATGTTATTAAATATTTATAGGAAATTTTACTTTAAAATGAAGTAGAGAATTTAAATAAAACTGTTAAAGATTATAAGGGATAAGTTAAAGAGTTGGAAAGTGAACTTTAGAAAATTAAATATGAAAGCAACAATGAAAAAAGCACATTTGTTGAAAAAATGAAGATGCTCAAAGAGTAATTAACAAATCAAAAGGAAGAAGATTCCAAAAAGGCATCGAATATTGAGAAATTAGAAATGGCAACTTAAAAAAAGATAGAGTTATTATAAAATTCTAACACTAATTTGTAAGAAAAGCTCTCTATGATTCAAGAAAAGTATGATTAAGACACAAGAGCTTATAAGTAAGAAATTATTGAATTAGAAACAAAATACCAAAATGAGTTCAAGCAAATTCAGTATAAAGAAAATCATCAATTTGAAATTATAAGCACTCTTGAGAGAGAAAGGGATAAATTAACTAATTAACTAGAGTAGCTCATGCAGACAAACACAAAATACTAACTAGTAAATAAATAAATATATATATTTATATGTTAATTCAATTTAAAATTTATTTTAACTCCAAATTTAAAAATAAATAAAATTGAAGTTTTTGATTTTGTCTGAATTAAAAGCAGAGTTTTTTCTATTTTTAATTAAGAATAAAATTATAAATAAATAAATGAATTAAAATAAAATTAATTTTGTTTTATTTAGGAAGTTACTGAAATGTAAAAAAGCTTGAAAGATGAAAAGGAAGATTATTATAAATATAAAGAAGAGAATCAAATATTGATGCTTAAAAATTAGAGTGCACAAGATTAGATTGAAGAACTTAAAAGGAAAAATGAAACATTAAAAAAGAAAATGGGAGACTTAGAAGAATAATTGTTTAAAATGAAGAATGAAAAATTTGAAGAAAAATTATAATATGACAACTCTCTAAATTAGATATAAAATTTATAGGTTTCTTTGTAGAACTTAAAGAAAGAGTAAGAGTAAGAAAAATAAGTAAAAGATCAAATGCAACTTGAATTGGTCAAGGTAATTTTATTACTTACGTTTTTTCTATTAGGCTTTTAGTGCTTATTATTTACTTTAGTATAAAGAACTCTCAAATGGATTGGAAAGAGAAAATAAGCTGTTGAAAGATGAACTAAGCACTAAGAATTCAGAAATAGAAAGAATAAGAGAAAATAAAGATAGAATTGAAGAACAAATTCGTAGAGAGCTAGAAGATACTAAGGCTTAAAAGAGAGAATATGAAAATAAACTGAAGAAAAAGGAAAATAAACTCTCTAAATTGAGGGATGATATGGATCAAAAATTCAAGAGGCTTAACGAAAAGAATCTGATTTTAGAAAATGAATTGATTCTTGAAAAAAGAACCATGGATGATAAATTTACATCCATTTAAGAGTTATAAAAAAATTTTGAATAGCAAATCCTACAAGTAGCTATTTTAAATTGAAAATATATCCTAAAATAGTAATTTTAAATAATAATTTAAAAAGAATAAAATTTTACAACAAGAGAAGCAGAGAGTAGAAGAAATGATGAAATCTTTAGAGTTTGAGTCAAAGTAGAAATTTGAGCAGTCTCAAACTTTGTAATTAAAAATTCAAGAGTTAGAGCAACAGATTTCTAATGCTGAAGATGAAAAAGATAGTTATAAAAATAAATACATGTTTAGCAGATTTGAAGCAAGAAAGATAAAAGACGATTTTATAGAGGTAAATTACACAAAAATAAATAAATGAATAATATAATTTAAATTCATTATTTTTATAAATTATAGAAAGAAAATAAATTGAAGTCTGTATATAATAGTTAAATAGAGTAATTTAATTACGAAAGAGAATAATTTATTTAGTAGAAAATTGAAGAAGATAGTAGAAAAAAAGTTAAAGACACCAAAATTAAGGTAAGTTATTAAAACCTACATTTTTTTTTAGTTCATTAAAATTATTTTTTGTTTATCTATTTAGGTGTTGGGGGATATAAAAGATATGATCAGACACCACAAGGATAAAATCAAAGACACAAAACCATTTTGATTTTTTTATTAAAAGAGAAACCTATAAATTAACCAGTTTAATCATGAATTTTAGAATACTTTCATTCAACAAATTTAACAAAGTTAAATAAAACAAATAAAAAAAGAGATAAAAATAGGTTTTTTTTCTAAATTTAAACTTAAACTAATAAAATAAATTAATTAAATGTTAATATTTTTATATATTTATTCTATTATTATCATTTTTCATTTTATATTATAATTCATTTATTATCAATTCAAAATTAAGTAAATGTCTATCCATTTTAATACTTTTATTATCTTCTTAGTTTTATATGATCAATAATAACGGAATTTCAACCTATGATTTGATTTCAATTAATAAAATCTTAATTAATTTTTATTTAGAATAAAATTAGCAAAATTTCAAATATTTCAAAAACAATTTTGTAAATTTTATTAACATTTATTTACTAATTAATAAATATTATTTAGCACAGGCTTTATTTATTTATTTATTTTAGTTTATTATATTTATTATTCAATTTATTCTATTCATAGATTATTTTATAATAGAAATCAAATTATATAATTGAAAATGATATAAATCAGTAAAAATTTAATTAATTATTACTTGATGATTTACTTGATATTATTGATTGATTATAATGTTAATCATAAAGTCAATGATTGACTGACTAACTATTTTATTCATTAATTAAGAATGAATAAATAATAAATAGATAGAAATTATATTTGAGTTTGAAATTGGTTAATTTCAAATAATTATTAATAAATCATAAAAAATCAATATCCATTAGAATAGGAATCAATCTATCTATATCTATATACTTACTACTAAGAAGAACAATAAATTAATAAATAAATAAAGAATATTTTTGCATTCGTGATAGATAGATGTGGAATAAGAATTAGAATTAAAAAAAGGGAATGATGGGTATGAATTAGTATTAATAGCAGCAATACTATCAAGACCCTTATTAAGATCCATACGAGGAAGAATGGATTCGATACGATGAAGAATTAGAAGAAGATTACGAACCTACTGAAGAAGGTATTTTTATATATTTATTTAAATAAAAATTTAGTCTAGTGCTTAAGTAAAATTGAATGTGATATAGCAAACTTATTTATCTATTTTAAAAAGAGGTACTTAATTATGCGCAGTATTTAGGGATGGATTTAGATAAGGATAAGAAATATTTTTATATTGCTAGGGAAGGACTAAAAGCTCCTCTCCCAGAATAATGGCATGTTTATTAGCATAAATACGATGATTAGAGATTTTATTTGAATTCTGTTACAGGTGAAAAGTAATTAGAGCATCCTTGTGATTAGTTTTATAAAAAAAAGTTTGAAGAGATGAAGATGAGAGATTAATAAAAGGTAATTCATAAATTATGGAATATTGCTCTCATCTTTTAATATACTAAAAATAAATTAATTTGATCAAAATCTCTGCTTGTTATTTACAAAAAATATTAAAGTAGATATACTCTTAAGATTATGATTAAAAGTTATATTATAAATCAAAAAATATAGATGTTAGCCTTTACTTAAATTAAACTATTTTTCTTTTCAAATAGTAAACTGACAAGATGTATAAAAATCAAGATATTCAAGATATGAATGAAGGTTTCGTAGGAGACTCTAGAGTTTTAGATTCTTCAATGAACCAGTCCTTTAATTAAAACTTCTTATTAAATCAAGATTACCAGGAAGTAGATGAATAAAGTACTATCTAACTATCTATCTATCTACATTTTATTATACAGATTTACTAGTTTAAAGTATTTCTTAAACATAACCTCAACTTTATTGAATAAGCAAATCTTTTTACATTTTCGATCTAAATTATTTTAAAATATATTTCAATTCAAGAGCTTAATTAAAACTTTTGACATAATTACAGAAAGAATTACAAAAAACTAATGAATATATTATAATTTAAGAATTTTAGAAGAAGAAAAAAATGTTTATCAAGATTATTTTATTATTAATTTAGAGGAAAATTATTTTGCTTAAACAATGATAAATTAATACTTTAATAAAAAAGTTACTTTGTGATTGAGGATAAATCAATTAATTTCTGTTTATTCAATAAATAACATAAAAATCATTTTAAAAAAATTTAATTTATTGCTTTTTTTAAGTTAAATTTTATATTAAATAGCTCAAATGAAGCTTACTGTTGAGAGGGAGATATAATAAGAATATCAAGATTATGAAGGATAATTATTGTAACAGTATAAATAAAAAAATATTGATTTTGAGAATATAAGGAAAAAAGAAGGCAAAGAAATAGATAAATAAATTGAAAAAGACCTGAAGGAAATTAAGAAATAAGTGAAGTTGGCAGAAGAAGATTAAGTTAAGAGATTGAATGTTGAAAAAAAACAAACAAAAAAGAATTTAGAAAGTGTAATGTAGGAAGAGTTAAACTCTTAATTAAAACAATTAGATGAATAAAATGATTAAAATAAGAAGAAGATCAACTAGGACGAAAATGATTGGGTAGAGAAATAGGGTAAAAGATACTAAAACGAGCTCTAAGAGGAATTCGAAATTAAAAATAGAGCTCTAGATAGAAAACGAAATGAAAGATCAGATGCATAAAAAAAGCATGATGAGAAGTTTAAAGAAGCTAAATAAAGAGTAAGCCTTTAGCTTAACGATTTCAAATCAAAGTTAATTAAAGAATAAACTGATCACATAAATTAACTTGAAAATGAGTAGTTTGATAATAAAAGAGATAGTTAAGAGTCTTTCTAAACTTAGTTAGATTCAGAGTATTTACAAAAAAAGTCTTCTAATGAAGAAATTATCAATAAAATGAGAAATGAACTTAAAAATTTTAAAAATAAAATTCAGAAAGACTATGAAGATAAATTTTCAATTTAAAAAACAGAAATTGCAAAGTAAAATGAGCTCAGATTGCAAAAGCTCAAAAGTGAAGTAAATTTATTATTTTTATTTTGTATAAAATCAATTTTTATATAAATCAATGATTTTACCTCCTTTATTTTAAAAAATTCAAAACTTCTTCATTTGGCTAATTTTTAAACAATTAAAAGAGGGAGTTTTTAAATTAAAAATTATAAGATGATAATATATTTACATAAATTAAAATTATAAAAAAGAATGATTTTAGCAAAATTGATAATAACTTAAATAAAATATTTGAGTTAGAAAGATAAAAGTAACTTTCACAACTGCAAACATTTATTTCTTCAGAAAAAAATGAATTAGAACTCAAAGAATAAAAAATGTAATTCAACTTA
The DNA here is from genome assembly GCA_000231845.2 of Tetrahymena malaccensis 436. Lineage (NCBI taxonomy): Eukaryota > Ciliophora > Oligohymenophorea > Hymenostomatida > Tetrahymenidae > Tetrahymena > Tetrahymena malaccensis. The sequence continues at coordinate 324,551 of JH720039.1, read as the reverse complement.
AACAGAGAAATAAAGGAGAAATACGATAATTTAAAAGAAACACTACAAAAAGATGGCTTGTCAAGAATAAAAAAAATAAAAGAAGAGCTGAAATTAAATGTTGATATAGGTAGATTTTATATAACTTAGATTTAAATTAATTTCTTTAATAAATAAATAATTAATAAATAAATAGATGATAAAGACTTTGATCTAATTTGCTAAAAATAAGAACTTTAAAATAAAATTGAACACCTAAAACACGATTTAGAAAAGGAAAAGCAAGAAAAAGATAAGGAATTTATTTCACTTAATCAGCTTTAAGAGGCTTAGAAAGAGCTGCTTAATGAATATTCTGAGACTTTGTAAAGAAATAAGCTACTTTTGTTGTCTAACGATTTAAGTGATTTAGATAAGAAAGTAGAAAAGCTAATTTAAAGTTTATATGAAAAAGAATAACTTGCTAAGAAGCTTGAAGAGTAATAATTTGATAAAAAGTAAAGCTTACACTAAAAAAGAAAAGATAACATTAAATTTTAAAAAGACATCATTCTCCTTAAAGAGCAATAAAAGCTATAAAAAGTTGAAAATATAAATTCTTAAATTAAATATGAAGAGCTGCTTTCATAAATAGGAACCTTAAAGCAAACAATTAATGTAAAATTATTGAAATTTTAGTAAATAAATAAATAAAAATTAATTAAATATCATAAAAAAACAGGAAAAGCTTGAATAACAATAAAGTATTTTATAAATAGACGAAAGTAAAATAGTTAAATAAGCAAACGCTTAAGAAATAATTGAAAAGCCAAACAAATCTAGTATTATTTAAAATGAGTCCAATAAATCCAATAATAATAAAAATTTCAGCTAAAAGCAAAAAAATTAAATAAAGAGAAGACCTTCTTCGAGTTAAAATGAAGCAAATCAAAAGTAAATTGAATAAAATTAGATTTTTTTTAAATTAATTTTCATAAAATAATATAGGAAAAGAGCTTGGTTCAATAGATTAATATAAGAAAGAAATATTTTGACTTAAATGAAAACTAAATTAAAAAATAAAAAGCTCTTAATTTAATAAACTCAAGATTTGATAGATAGTGAGTAGCAAAAGTTAAATGAAGAATTAAATAAGCAAGAAAACATCATCAATTAATCTTAAATTAAGTAAATTATATTATATCAATTAATAAATACGCTTTTTTAAACCCTGCATTTTGAAATTTAATTAAATTCAAAAATAATTCTTTATTGGATCAATAAATATTTTTTTGATTAAAATTTATCAGTAAATAAATATTGATAATACAATATATTATTTTTAATTTCATTTTAAAATAAACAGAATTAACATGAATATTTAATTTATATTTTTTAATATTTAAAATTAGGAAAAGCATATTTTAAAACTTATAGCAAAACATGCTTTAGCACACTGAAAAGTTAAATTAAGAAGTGAATTTATATAGATAAATGGAAATAAATTATTAGATTAAAGACAAGTAACTTTAGTAGATGGAATAACTTTATGAAGAAATACTGCAAGATAATACAAGATAATTTAATGATGAAACTTTCGTATAACTTTACAAGGTTTATTAAAGTTTAGACTCAGGTCAACCAGATGACAAATTAGATTAAAGTGTAATAAATAATAATGATATATAAGGCGAAAATTAAGTCCATGGATAAATTAATACAAATTAGAGTGACTTTAACTGGAAAATGCTAATAAATTACCCAAATTCAACTGTTATTTAAAATAATCAAAATTAAATAAACGAATAAGATGAATTAGTCATGGATAAAACAACTATCTCTATCAACAATTAAAATAATAACACTTAGATACCTCAACATTTTTAGAATATAAGCAACATCAATACAATTTCATAAAACTTTGATCTAAAATCTGCTCTTTTCACTCTCAAAAACAGATATTCATAAACTCCTTAATTTTCAAATAATTTGACTGATATGCAAAATAAATCTACCATGCCATTCGAAAGCAGACTTATATCTTAGATAAAGAAAAAAACTACAGAAGGCTACAATTCAAGCTTTATCCAAATTAACAACTGGATGCAAAATATGAAAGACACAGTAATTTTTATTTAAATTTTGCCAATATTAATTACATTTCTTAAATAAAATATTTAGCTCAATTCATAAATTTTAGATGGTCCATTTGCTTCTCACAAATTAAAAACAATTATTTGAATGATTAAACTGTTATTTTGAGAATTTTATTTTTCTGTAAATACTATTCAAAAATATATTAAAAATTAAATTAAGCTTATTATATAAATGAAATATTCCTTAAATTGATTGTTTTACTAAATTACTAATCAAAAAAAGCTACTATTTCTTAAATTATGAAAAAATATTATCATTAAATTATTTATTTAATCTATTAAATTTGAAATAATTTTTTTAATTCACCTCATAAATTTAAAAGGAACAATTTTCTTCATAAATAAAATGTTTGATTAATTCAATCAAGTATTTATTTTAAATAAATAGATAAGATTAACTAATTGGTAGCATTAATTTGTGCCTTAAAATCTTAAAATTTGAATTGTTAACAAGATGAAAATTTAATTACAATAATAATTAATTAATTAGTAGGTTAATTAAACATTATAATACTCTAATTTATAATCTTTAATTTTATAAAAAGCAATCAAATTTTAAATGGTTTTTTTTCATTTACAACTTAATCTGAAATATTAGCTTTTTTAAAATAGCATTTTAAATATCTATCAAATCCCATTTCTTTACTTTTAGCCTTAATCTATTTAGTTAAATAAAAGCAAATTAATGAATTAAAAACTGAAATATGAATAAGAATTAATTTACCTCTTTTATGATAAAAAGCAGATCATCTATTTAATCTTCTTTTGACTTAATTAGCATTAAAAGTTATTCATTTTGGTTCATATATGCTTCTAACTACTTTGCTTATCCTATGAATTCACTAAATTTCCTTTATAAGGATTCTTTTTCTAGCATATGTTATTTTATTTCTTTTTTTAACTTAACTATTTCCTAGGTCATAATATCACTTGCATACTCAAAATCTTTCTTCTATTTTAATCTAATTTTTTCTTTTTCTTCTAAAGTATCATTTAACAATTTTATTTAATTCATTAAATTTTCATTCGATATTTTATTGCTGCTGTTCTACTTTTTATATTATATTTTTATAAAATACTACATAAGAGTTGATCTAAAAAAATAAATAAAATATGATATTTAAATTATAAAATATGTTTTTATTTACAGAATTTATTAATTGATAATAAATTATAAAATTTTACTAAAAAAACAATTAAAAATTTGAAAAATATTTAATTACCTAATAATTTCTATCTTCTCTTCCCTGCTAATTTATTTACAATTTTTTTAATTATTGTTCTAAGTGATTAACTTTTTTAGAGTACTCATTTTCTATCTGTTGTAGGTCTTTAATGAATTACTATTTTTCTGAACGCAATTCAGATATCTCAGCTTCGCTTCTTTTGATTTAGTTTTTTAAGTTTTGTTATAGGTTTTCATTTATATTAGAGGTTTCATAAATTTCACTCAAAAGTTCTTCAACTTTGCTGTGAAGCTTTTTATTTTCTTTTTTGAGTTAGTAATCACAGTCTTATTATGACACATCATCTGCAACAAAAATAGAAGAGCTACTCTTTTTAACTGAATTAAAATCGATATTTTTATTTAATTAAGCTTAGCTGCTTTTTAACATTTTGTTTTCTTAACTTAAATACTCATTTTTCACAACAACTTCTTTAATTTGCTTTTCTAAGCTTTCAATTTCTTGCTTATTTTACTTCATAGTCTTAGTTTGTGTCTCTTTAATTGCTTGTTCTACTTGTTAATTATAAGCATCTTAAAAAAATTAAATTCTTTTCTCAAACTCTTCTTAGTTTAATTCCATATTTTATGAATAGTTTTCAAGTAAACCTAAGCTGCTTTTTACTTACTTGTATTTTCTATTATTAATTAAAAATAAATATGAAGAAGTGCTTGCATTAAATTAAGTTTATTACTCTAAAAAGTGTGGTACTTCCTAAAAGAATTAATAATTATTTAATACATGTCTATCTAAAGATTAAAATACTTCAAATGACTATTCAACTTTCATTTTAAGCTGCTCAAATTAACTTAAATTTTACATAACAAAATTTAACAGTTTTTAAATTTAGCTTTTTATCTTCTTTTCTCCTATTTCTACTTCAGTTTAGAAGTTCTGCTTGAAGGCACTAAAATCTAAATTAGACTTTTCCTTCAGAATGTTAATTTATTCTTTGACATAGCTCCTATTCATAATACTATTTTATAGTCTTTTTTCATTCTCGGTTAAATCGCTTACTGTTGAGTTTTCTTTGTTTTCTTAAAATTCATTTCTACTAACTTTCTTTTACTTTTTTAGAATGCTCTTTTTCATATTATCTTCACTAAAATCTCTTCTCTTTGAACTATCTAAATCATATCTGGAAGATTTATTGCATTGATTAACTTCATAGAATGATTCGGCCAGTCCAATTTGGTTATTTTATTTTTTTGCAGAAGAAAATAGATCATCAATTTATAGACTGTTATTATTTGTGACAATATCTTACAATATCCCTTTCTATTAGTTATTATTTTATACATGGTTCTTAAATAGAATAACACTGTTGCCTAAAATTGATTTCTTTGAAGAAGATTACTACATAACTTCTACACTCACATTATTTGAAGGTGATTTCAAGACTAGATAAAATAATTTTAAGCAAAATTAGATTATAAATAAATGAAGTTAGTTATTTAATGATATATTTTTACAGTCTTTTAGCTTGGTTGGAGTTATGGGAAATAAATCTATTGAATGATTGTTTTGTCTATTTTCATTTTGAGAACTCCAAAAATTATCCTCATAGTGTTCTTTTTATTTATTTTGATCTTGAAACTAAATCTTCTTCTTCTTGGATGTTGATAAATCGCCAATATTATTGGTTGTAGACTCAGATATCAATGCTGATTTATTTAAACCCTTACCTTCATGGAAACTTGCATTCCTTTTCTTTTAAAAATATAAATGGGAAATGTAATTTTAAAACAGTAAATTATTTACGCTCTCATTCACTCTTTTTGCAAGCGAAAAGCTTGTCCTTCTCTAAAGAAAATGGAATAATGTTTCGTTCTTTTAAAATGAAAATTCTTCAAATAATTATTGTTTGATAAAAATAAGCTACATTTTTCCTCTCAATTTTATTCTAAGCAACATCTTAATTGTAAGATATTTCAGATTGTTTCTCATTACTAAGCTTAGATTTGCTTGTTGTAATCTTTTTTTGAGACATTTTATTACAAATCGTAAAAAAAACTATTCGTTGAAGCTAATTTAATTAATTTATTAAATAAATCAAAATTCAAAATTTCAATGCAAAATAATCTTCTGTTAATTACATACACATTTAACAAGAATATCAAAAATGTACTGATATTTATATATCCATAAAAATCAAATATCACTAGCAGAAATTAATAAAAGATTTAATTTTAAACAAAATATTATAAAATTAATTTTTTACACCCAAATTTATAAATTGAAATCATAAATATTTAATCAAAGTAGTTAAAAAATTGATAAATAAAATAAATTTTTTTAATTTAAATAAAAATTAAAATTAAAGTTTATAAATTAAATTAAAATAAAATAAAAAAATTGATAAAATAACTATTTTAAAACAAAATAGTGAATTTAATGCATAAAATTTGATAATTTATAATTTATTTTTTTATTTTAAATATTTAATTAAAATCATTAAAATTTATTACTTTATTATCATAATATGATATTTTATATTGTTGTATAGCTTAAAAAAAATGACTAAGTAAGAAGATGACAATAAGTTACTTAAGATTAAATAAAACAAATTTATTTAACTAATTTGATTTGATTTATTTAATTTATATACAATTTATATATTATTAAAGTCTATTTTTTAAATAATTAATTAAATTTAACTTATTTTTATTTTTTAATTAAACATTTTCTTTATAATTAATTGATTTCAATCAACATGAGGAAGTCCTAGTCCAAGTAAATTTGATAAGTACTGGCGTTGTTCTAAGACATCGCTTCTGTTAACTCTTGAATCTTCACTCATTTCTAAAAACTTTGATTCAAATAACTTCACATTTTCTTTGGCTTCATGGAAGTACTATGGACCCCTTTAAGCAAGAATGATAGCAAAATTTAAAAATATTAAATAATCCCTATTAAAAAACAATTTATTGAGTAAAAATTTTACAGAAATAGACAAATAAGTTAATCTTTTAAATTGTTCAATTAATAAAACTTACTTTTCTATTTCAATTGCTTTTCTGAAAGCTGAGCATGCATTTGGGAAATCTTCTAATCTGTTTAAGCATTAGCCTAAGTGCATGTAAGTGATTGCATAATTAGGTCTCAAATTAATAGAAACAGTAAAGAAGAAGTAAGCTGTTGCATATCTATTCAGATAATAAATTAATAGAATAAATAAAAATATAAATTTTGCTTTAAAGATTACTGTTAAGAAGTCATGTAAACTAACCCTAAGTTAAGACAGGTAATCCACTCAAAAGGACTTAAATATAAAGCCTTCTTTAAACAAGCTATAGCGAAGATATTTTTCTTCATTCCATAAAAGCACATGCCAATGTTATTCCACAGCTATTGCGAATTAGGATTGTATTTAGCCATTATTTTGTACTTCATCAAAGCAGATTCATATTCTTGCTTGTCCTTTCAATTTTATAAAATAAATTTATTGTTTGGTTTGATCACATTTATTTATATACTTGCATGACTGAACTAGCAGCTAAAATAGCCTTTAAGTCTTTATTATTAACTGAAAGTGCTTGACCGAGGTATTTAAATGCCTTTTATTCATTTTATTATTTCAAGCAAATTACTCCCAAAATGACAAGGATATCTGAGTTGTCATTAGAATGCCTTATAAATATTAATTAAGCAATTAAAAATCTACAAATTCAATTTTTCTTAAACGTTTTACTATAAAGCTTCTTCGTAAATTTCAATAGCTTTTTCAGGTTCTTTTAAGTCAGTGTACAGTTTTCCTAGTTCTAAGAATCTATCAAAAGAAGTTTTGAAATACTAAATAAATCTATTAAATCTACTTACGTCGATTCATGTTTAGAAAGTTAGTTGGCCTTTTAAAAGCACTTTAATGCTTATTAGTAATCGCTTAAGTTGACAAAACATTAGCCCTAAGTGTAGTAAAGTTACCAATCGCTGGAATTAATATTAATAGCATGATTGGCTACTTCAATACTAGCCTTAAATTTCTAAGCCAAAAACCTAAATAAATAAACAAAGAAATGAAATCTTTGGAATACTTGTAATATTTACATTGAACGACTAATTTATTTAAGAATATCATAATTTTATTCATTGTATGTATGCAAATCTTTTTAAAGTTCTAATGATTGATTCAATTCTCCTTAGTTCCTTAATATTAATGCTGATAAAAACCTGTTAAAAACATTCCTTTTTTGGACTAATTTAAATTCTACATTTTAAAAAGTTTGCATATTCATGAGTTCCATTATTTTGTAAGTTTAATTATTCAATTAGTTCCATGCATTATCCAAAATCCTTTTAAATTATATGCAAATAATCAAAAATTAAATTGTGCCTAATAAATATTGCAATTAGTAATGTGCAAAATAGCTAAAGTAGTACTTTACGCACAAAGTATTTATATAAGAGCCAGTTAGATTTTTCTTTACTGCTCCTTTTTTTGGAAACCTTTTGCTTCTTCTATTGATTATCAGTGATATCCATTAAATGTAAACCTATTCAATATGACGCTAAATAGCCTTAAGAGTCTTATTAATTACAATTATTAAATATAAATAAATATTTGGCGTATTTTATTGATAATTATTTACAAATAAAATAAACAACTTCATTCATTCTAGGAAAGGATTAACAAAGTAATTGACCACTTAATTCATTAATAAATAATTAAATAATTTACACAAGATATATTCACAAAAACTAAAATTTTTAATTTTCAAATTTGTATGAAACTTAACATTCAGAAATCTTTAGCTTTAATCTCTAAATTTAAAATGTACCATTATTACAAACCTGAATTAATAAATAGAGATTTAAATTAAACTCAAAATTATTTTCTAAACAATTACAATCAATTTCAAATCATTAAATCTAATCAATTATTTCTTTTATTTAAAAAAATATTTGAATTAAATATTAATAAGTCGTTTTGGAATTTAAAATGATTTTTTTTTCGTTTAATCTGTCAGATTTAGATTTTATTTGTTATGATTAAAGTTTGAAAAATAATCTTTAAGAATTTAAATAAATTGAGTATTTTGAAATCATTTTTACATTATGGGAAGGTAAAAACTAAAGTTGGATAATTTTAATATGAAAAATAAAGTTAAGGCAAATGTATTTAATAGAAGTAAGTATTAAATCATATTTTTTATGTAAAATTATAAAATATGCTAGGAGTTCCTCGTTACAGACTTGGGTTTCCTCCACAGAGAAGAGATCATTTTAATATGGAATAAGTTGAAGATAAGACACTTTTAGAACTGAGTTTCCTCCACTCAGAAGAGTTAATTTTTTGAAATCTAAATATTTTCACGAAAATTAAACTTTTCCTTTCATTTAAAAGAATTTTGAATTAAATTTACTTCTTTGTAATTCTTAAATTATTTATATATTAGTTAAAGATTTCTTTAAAATATTTTTTTCTATTTAATTCATAAAATTTTGATGTAACTTTTTACTGATAAATGCTTGAAAAATAATCTTTACAAATTTAAATATTTTGAAATCATTTTATTCGTTTTGGTGAGGTAAAATTTACAAATTAGATAATTTTAATATGGAATAATGTTTGTTTTTAATAATAATTTAATTGTAAAATATATTAATTAATTATCTTTTCAATGGGTGTTTTAAATATTAAATCATATTTTTTATAACAAAGTCATAAAATCTGCTGTAGCTCCTCCTCCTAGACCTGGGTTTCCTCCACCGAGAAGAGATAAGAGGCCACTAATGTCGCCTTCTCCGCCCTAATGTTGGTTTTAATCGCTGTTCTTTTGATGGCTGATAATTTCAACTGTAGTTTTTTCTCTTTCATACATTATTCTTTTTATAAATTCTTATAGGGAGTCTTCTACAAGATAGAATTATTCTATTTCTTACAAGATGTTGAGATTAATTAAATACTCAAGAGGATCTGTAACTCCGTGTAAGTTATCTACACTGGAATTTATTAATTGATTCTCTCCACTTGAGACTAAGTCTTGCTCTGACTTATTTGGATTTGACAATGCATCGGTTGAGTGAGAAGCCTCATCGCTATTGTTCTGATTTTGTTTGTTTGGACTATTTTTTGCATTCTTGGATAAAATAAAGCACTTCTTCATACGAACTTAATAAAATCCTTCATTATTTGCATCAGATTCTTAATTTAAGAATTCTTCTACAATAATTTTATCCAAGAATTTAGAGACTAATCCAAAAGTTTAAGCCTTGTTAAGCTCGTTTTTCTTCTACAGGGTAAGCAAGAGTCTATTTAAGAATTTACGCAACTCGAAATTACTTGAGAAGTAGAAATAATTATTCAATGAGCTTGAATCTAAAATATCTCTGAGCTCCTTAAACACCAAAAAGCAAAAAACCTTAGCTTATTCTATGTTCTAATTAGAGATGTCATCATTATTTTATTGCCTAATTGTTGCCTTTAAATTACTTTTGTTAAGAGCTCTCAAATCAATAACTTTGTTATCATTAATGCTATTTTTTAATGAATATTATTATTATTATTATTATTGGTTTGAACTTTCTAAATCATCAGGAATTTCTTCAAATTCTTCATCATCTAAACTTTTAGCATCAGTTTTGTTGTTTTTGACATACTATTTAAATAAGTTTGATATTATTTTATTAGAATTCATTTCAGCAATGCTCTCTTGTTGTTGAGTATTGAATAAAATGCTTAATATTTCGTATCTATTTTTTGTTGGATTCAACTATTGCTCTTCAGGCAACATATTTGGAAGAATATAAGCTCCAAGGTCTTTGATTAATCCTACAGAACGAGTGATTATTGAAGGCTTTTGATAAGTTGGGTCTTGAGGAGAAAGGAAAACTTTTTCAACATTACGGTCCATAGAATTAGTCAAGTGAAAGCGACTTTTATATTCTTATTTCAAAACTTTTTTTGAAAAAACTGTATTTTAGAATATTTCCATTAACTTCTTTTGCAACTCAAAGAAAGTGAGAATATTAGTTGCCTAAATGTCGCTCTTTAAATTTTGCTATAAGAACTTTAAAGTATCACCGATTGAGTGGTCAATCATAGTCTAGCAATACTCGCTTAAAATTTAATCAAATAAATTGAATTCTTATGCGCTATTTTGACTAACACCTATTATTTTGTTGAAATCATCTTTGTATTTTGCTACCAAAGTCTTTTAAATCATATTGAGAGTTACTGTCTATCTTGTAGTAACAATAAAGAAAAACACAAAAACAAGCACCTCATCAACAATGTTCTGCCACAATTCTATTTTTCTCTCACTGCTTAGTGTCTTAGCCTTTTATCTGAGCTCATTTCTGTAAGCTTCCAGCTTAAATAGCTTTGAATACTTTGTCTGCATTTCAATCAAGTGATTGGCTTTATCAAAATCTTATATTTTTAAAGTCAAATTAATATTGCATTATTCCTTAAACTGAGAATGTCTCATCTAATTGTCCATCGCTTGCATTATTTTCCCCATAATCTTAGAAATAATTTTCTAATATGGAATCTTGTGCTTAAGTTTCCATAATGAGTATAATGACAAAATAACTACTAGCAATATAGTCTTCTTTTTGTGATTCCTAGCGACACTAAGAGTGGTCTTTAAAACGCTGATAATTCTATTGGTATTGGATATTTGCTGTACTTGCGACATGTTAATTAAAAGCTACTTGTTGTTTGCCTAATACTTTTTATTTAAAATGTTAATTTGCCCTTTTGTAATATGTTGTTATTAATTATTGACTAAAATAGGTACAATTATGAATAATATTTTTGTATCACAAATCTTGTAATTAATATATTTCAATTAGTTAGGTAGGTTCTTTTTCTAAATGATAATTTCTTTGATTTTTCTTAATAAAGCTTAGTTGCATACAAATCCCTTTAATAATATAAATGATATCCAATATGATCATCCTAAAAACATTCTTTTCAATCTTTAGAATTCACACTTCCTATGTTGCGTCACTTTCGAATTATTATATCATACAAAATTATTATTTCCTCTGTTCATTCCTGACTTATTAGATTTACAAATTTACTCAATAAATCTATTCTAAACTTCTATTTCTTTCTTACTTTCTAATGTTAATTCATCTTTATTTTCTGATTTTACTCAAATTCAAAGCTATTCCATTTACAACGAGTATTTATTTCTAATCAAAACAGTTAAGCTCAAAACTGATTAAATATGGAAAGGGAATTATTTGATTTATTTAAGTAGACACAAATATATAAGCAAAAAAACTATTACAAATATAACACATTAATTATAAATAAATATTAGATTCAGATGCAATAGAATTTAAATTAAATAAACCATAACTTTGGTAACAACGAAACATCTCTGATTAGTTGTTTCTTTTTAATAGAATTATGAATTAATATTTGGTTGAATAATCACTTTAATTTATTACTTAAAAATTAAATAAAAAGATAACAATAAAAGGTTTTATTTATTTAGAAAAAGTTATGAAAAAATTGGTAATAATTTACCAAATGCAAAATAAAATTTAAATTTCAAATTAATTTACAAAAAAATTTTAAAAATATTCTAAATTTAATCAATAAAATTTTAAATTAATTTATAAAATAAACAAATTATTTGTAAATTGCTTGACATATTTATAAGAAGTAATAATTAAATAAATAAATAAATCAGCATATTGTTAACAATTTGCTTGAAAAATGTATTTAAAGCAAAAAACATTATAAATTATTAGAAATTCCAAATAAAAATGATTGCTAACAAATAGAATAAATAGCTAACCGTAGTGCTTTTTAGAAGTTAACACAAAAAATAAAAAGTTTGGTTAAAATTATAATTTATTAATTATTTTTTCATTTGCAATAAAATGATAAAATAAATTTAAATTAAATCATTTAAAATTAGTAAAAAAGTTTTTATTTTAAAACTAAATTTAGAGAAAAATTTTTACAATAATTTTGTATTTTGAAAAGGATTTTAATTTTAAAAATTTTAAAAAAATGATTATGAAGATTTTAAAGAAAGAGGATTTGTTAAGTTGAAAATAATTTAAGGATGAATATTTATTAGATATTTTGTATTTAATATACTATTGCTGATATTTAATTAACTTTTTATTTGGCTAAAAAATAAATTTGGTATTTAACATAGTTAAGACGAAAATTTGGCTTAACCAATACAAATGTATTATTCATTTGATTTTTCGCCAAATTATTGAAAATGAATTTGGGTTATGTTATTTTGCAAAAATAGATGGTATTTAATTATCAAGATAGACTAATTATTTATTCAGCGAAACACAATAATTTATTGGTGTATGTATATTCTTGTATAAATTGAGAGTCAATCTTTTTCAATTAATTTTTTATTTAGAATGTAAATTTTTTTGGATTAAGGTTACTTAAATTAATTATAAAGTTTCTAAAATAGAGATGTTTTTGAGCTTTCAGATATTTTCTTGCTTTAAAAAAGATATGATTTAAAATATTAAATTTGAAACACCGTTAATTATTTATTGTTAGCATTTTTTGTTATTTTCGTTTTGTAGATTTATCTGAAGGGAAGAAAAAATAGGTCTACTAATAAAAATATTTAAATAGTACTCTCTTTGATTTGAAAAGATAAAAGTTAAGAAAGATTACATTTTTTCAAAGAGAAAATTCTTATTTATTGAAATTTTGCAAAAGAATCAATTAATAATCTAAAAATGAAATCATAAATAAGGAATTATGCACATGACATCATTTAAAGCTCACCTAAAAAACTTTTAAAAAGTAAATATGGAACTATGACAGCTGAATTAGTTCTTTTATTAAAATTTGTTTCTATCTATCTCTTTATTCATTTCTATGTTTATTTCCTTACTTTGGAAAATGTTTTGATTTTAAGGAATACTCATTCATTCATTTAATCATTTGTTTAAAAGTCCACTGACCGATTAATACTTTCAATAATTAAATAACTAAAAAAACAAAAAGAAAGAAGAAACAAATAAATAAATAGGAGATATATTTGATTTCAGACTATTAACCAACCCAAACAAATGAGAAAATTATTCTTGCTAACCCTTTTTTTGGTAGCTGTTTCTTGCGTTTCTACCACTGACTCAATTTTAAATAAATTGAGAGCTGAAGACTTAAACTAATACTCTAGTGAAATCAAGCAAACTATTGAAGATAACATGCAATAACCTCTTTAATTCAAAACCTGTGATGCATGCCTTATCGCCTTCAATATGATTGCCCCTTCCTAGGTCATAGCCATCAGAGAAAAGCTTAGAGCAGTCGCCATCAAGATTTGCAACACTTTTATGGATAAAGATGTAATAATTCAATTGAAGATTCAGAAATTTTAAGACAAGCAAAGAGGATTTTTACGACCATTTTTTAGAAGTTTTTAAATTTTGTTTATCGTTAAATCCACAGCTTTTATAGCAGCTTTTAGATAAATGAATGAAATATATATAGAACGTAATAATTGATTGACCAATTTTTTGATTTGATATGTCTTGAATGTATATATTACTATTAAAGAATATATTTACTTACTTAGGACAAGAAACCTAATTATAAAAGAATTATTAATTTCTTTACGCTTAAATCCAATTAAATGAGAGAATTTATCACTTAATTAAAATCTTAATAAAGAAATGCACACATTAATAATTAAATAAATAGAGCTAATTAATTACATATATCAAGTCATTTACCTCTACTTAATTTTCCCTGATAGCATTCTAAGTAAGTAGTACCTAAATTTACTAATAATAACATAAATTACGCAAATTATTGGATTCTTATTTTCTTTTATAAGAATCTTCTACAGACATTTTGTTCTTTTCTGAGAATTTACAAATGAAATATATTCTTTCTCTATAAAATACAAGCTCTTCTTAGAGTAACCTTAAACATCTCTAAAATTTTAAATTTATAGCAATGCTTGAAGGGAATTTCTACCAAATCAATCTACGCAAATATTAAATATTACACACATACTTCCATCCAACATTTAAATTTTAACTAGTTAAAACTAGATTTTACTCATTAAGCTGAATGCTTCTGAATAAAAATTATATTAACTTTTAGTCTTCTACTTGCTTCTCTTTTTTTATTATTTAAATCAAATTTAAATATTTCTACTTAATCTAAAAAGGTATGCCAAGGTGTTATGGTTGATTACTTCAACTCTTTCGTTGAAAATTTCTTTTCTCGTTATCTTACTAACGATCACGTTTGTGTCTTCTTGAAGGCTTGTGAATCTAAAACTGAATAAGTAGATTTCGAAGCCTGGAAACAAATGGTCCTTGCTGATAAGCCAGCTTAAGATAAGAAAGCCGCTCCCAAAAACCCTGATCTTTTTAGAGTACTTCACTTCACTGATTTGCACACTGACTTGGAATACGAAGTAGGTTCTTTAGCTGATTGTGATTAACCCTTCTGCTGTCGTCCTGAAAGCGGTGATGCTCCCTCCGATGAAAGCAAGCAAGCTAAATTCTGGGGAAGTAATGCCAAATGCGATTTGCCTTTGCGTACTGTAGAAGCTCTTTTAATCGATTCCAAGAACAAAGGTGGAGACATCGATATGATTGTTTGGACTGGTGATAACACAAGTCACGATGTCTGGCATCAAGACCAAAAAAATCAAACTCTCCCTCAATAGAGAATATCTGAATTAATCGAAAAGCATTTCCCAGACGTACCCAAATTCCCCATTTTCGGTAATCATGAATGCTTCCCTGCTGATTAATACGACTACACAGTAAAAGACTCTACTAGATGGGTTAGAGAATAATCTGCCAATATGTGGAAAACATGGTTGGAATCTGAAGCTTTAATCTCATTAGTTGCCAACGGATACTACTCTCAAGTAATTTGCAATAAAATATTAATTAAAAAATTGGTTAAACCTAAAAATAGTATTGAAATATAAAAAAAAAAAAATTTATTAATTTTCATATTTTCTATTTGAAATATAAAAAACGAGCTTGTAAATAAATAAAATTATTTAATTTTAATAATTTAAGTACGACCCCAAGACCAACGTTAGAGTTATCGCCACTAACACTTAGGCTTGTGACATGCTTAACTTTTACTTGATTAGCAACAACACTGATCCTGCTGCTTAATTAGAATTCATAAGAAAAGAATTATACATCGCTGAATAAAACCAATAGAAGGTTTTCCTCATTGGTCACATTCCTTTTGGTGATAACACTTGTTCTTCCTAATGGGCTTTGAGAATTCAAGTCCTTATTGACAGATTCGAAAACACCATTATTGGTTAATTCTATGGTAATTTTTTCATTTCAATAAATAAAATAAATTTAGTTTTATTAAATATAATCATTAAATAAATTTGTTTAAAAAAACTAAATTTAAAAATGATTAAATAAAATATTTAAAATATATTTGTATGTTTTAACATTAAATAAAAAATATTAATTTAAATAACTTTGCTTATTAAAAATAAATCAGGACATACCCACAACGATCATATCGAAGTAGTTAAAAGCGCTACTGGTGAAAACAGATCTGTTGGTACTATCTTCATTGCTCCTAGTGGAACTACTTATTCTTACTAATCTCCTTCATACAGAATATTTGCTTATTAAAATGAATAGGTTTCAAACTACTTCTAATACAGACTTGATTTAGAAAAGGCTAACAAAAGCGTTGATGTTTCTCCAGTTTGGGATTTAGCTTACGATCTTAAGAGTGAATACGGTTTAAAGGACTTATCAAATGATGAAATTTACAAATTCGCCTTTTAGACTTTAGTCAACAATAAAAATGCCTTAGAAAAGTACGTTGATAACTACTGGACTGGTAGCCAAAAACTTATCCCTAAAATAAATGCTGCATCTAAGACAAAGTACACTTGTATGGCCTAAAATGTAGTTTTCGACGATAGATTAAAATGCTTTGGTATCTATGCCTTAACTAGTTATCCTGATGAACTCCTTTATAAGTTAATCTAAAACATTCAAGGTCCTTGGTTAATTAAAAAATCTAATTGAATTAACTGACTGACTGAATGAATGAATATACTCTTAAGAAATATAGAAAAGATTAGCTAGCTAGCTGCTAATTAACTAACTAAATAAATAACTACTTATTATATTATCAAAATTTGCAAAATTTATATCAAATGATTTTTGTTTCGTTTCTTCTTTTTTATTTTAATAACAAATTTGTCAAATCTATGAATCTCCTATTTCTATTCCAATCTTAAAAATTTCTATTTAAAAACTCAAAAATTAAAATAAAAGTAAAATTTAGATAACTTCTTTTTGAATGAAATGTTTTAGGCTTTTCATAATAAGAGGATGGGCTTACTTCAAGTGAAATAATTTATTATTTGTCTCTTTAAATAATTAACTTTATTTATTTATTTATTTATTTATTTATTTATTTATTTTGAAAAACTTATTAAAAATATTAATTAAATCTAATTTTCAGTTTTTGATTTAATAGCAAAAAATATTCTTCAAATTGCAAGATAATTATTTATTTAGCCTAAATAAAATTTGCTCAATTAAAAGAAAAATTATTTAAGAATACTAAATTCATTAATATCTTTTTAATTAAAATATTTTAAAGGCCTTTTATTTTTAGTTTTATATTTTATCAGAGTAGCTTTTATTTGATAATTCAGAAATTATTGAAAATGAATTTTTGAGTAGTAAAAATAATAATATGAAAAATAAGAAGATTTAAGAATGCAAGATAAATGGATGGTTCTTTCAAAATCAAATATGCAAATACATTTAAAATGAGTTAAGTAAATAAATACAAAAAAATGAATAGAATTTTAAAAGAGATTTTATTTGAATTAAAAAAACAAACTGATGATAATTTTAAATCAAAGTAAAATCAAAACTATTAATATTAAAGATATGAATGTAAGAATTATGCCATCGGCTTAAGTAATGCATTGTGTTTTATCTCTACTTGCAAACTATTTTGCATTTTAATCAGTTCCATTACAGATTTTACAATCTGTGTCACTCCAATTACTGTTTCTAGAACAACTAGCAGAAGAGGATACACAAGCTGTATTTGCTGAATTAGCATATTATTTAGTAGTTGGTCCACATGACTTGCAGA
Organism: Tetrahymena malaccensis 436; assembly: GCA_000231845.2. NCBI lineage: Eukaryota > Ciliophora > Oligohymenophorea > Hymenostomatida > Tetrahymenidae > Tetrahymena > Tetrahymena malaccensis. Next base: position 307,131 of record JH720039.1, on the reverse strand, counting down.
AATTGTCAGTTACACCTGAAGAGTAAGGAGCAGCTAGACAAGATAAAATTACACAATTTATTGCATCGTTTGCACTTGGTTACCAACTGAAAGCTTTTGACGGGACATTTCCGCAATTAGTGCAGCTTGAATTTGCAGATTAGCATTGAACAATATTTCCTACAGTAGGAGAACTTAACTAGCAACCTGATTAATCTGGCTTAGCAAAAGCACTTGATCCAAGACAAGACTAGCAAATAGTATCAAACATATTTGTAAAAGGAGCACTCATAAGAGAGCAATCGGCAATTTTGCATTTCTAAGGATCACCAGCAACCCAAGTACTAGCATTTGAACTTCCGCATGCTGTGCAGTCTCCTGTTGAATTGCAAATAACACTTGTACCAGGTTAAATGGCTAGTATAAAACTAGCTAATAATGAGAGTAGTACAATTTTTTGCAAAAACATCTTCTATTTCTTTTTTTGAATTTTAAGAATAAGTTTAATAGTAATTTTGTTTTATTTAAAATATTTATAAAAATCAAATCATAAATAAAATTTTGAAGTAAAATTTGTTGATGATATTAGTTAAATTTAATATAAAAGATAATTTGTGATAAAATTCTATGCAATTTTGATTTATTATTCATAGTTAAAAGTTTTCATCATTTATTAATTTAAGTATAGTCACTGATTAACAGTATAATTGCTTTTATAATTTATGTCTTAATTTATTGAAAACGGGTAGGTTCTAAAAAACGAGAATAATAATATAATATTAGACTACCCTTATGTTTTCTAAGTAAATGCTATAAAGAATCGAACACGCATATTTATTATTGTGTCTGTTTATCTATTTTTCTATGCAACTACTTATGAAATTATTAATTTAAAAGATAATATTTTTAGTAAATAAAATTGAAATGAATATTCCAATTGTAAATCACAATTTCAAATAATAAATTGAAACATAAGCACTTTATTTTATGGTTTTTTTCATATTAACGCTATGAAAGTTTTATATAAATACCAATATAACTACCTAGTTTGCCAGCTGTAGTTTTAAAAATATTTATTTATTTATTTGTAGACTTTACTATAATAAATTAACAAATATTTAGACAAATTTTAATAAATTTTAATTTTCTCAAAAATTGATGTCGTCAGTCTGTCAATCTATATATCAATTTAATAGTTTCTTAATTGTATGAATATGCTTAAAGCATTTATAAATTAATTTATGAATTAATTCTATGCCATCAAATCTGTATTTATAAAATACTTGTTTAGATTATCTATTCGATATTAAATATTTTAATATGAAAATACATTTTTGAAATAATTTTCATTTTGAATTTTCTTACAGTCCAAATTTGATAATAAAAAAATTCAAGTGAAATGAAAAGTGCTTACTCTTAGAAATTATTTAATTAATTTATTATTTAGTTCCAAGGAAAGCTGCTATTTTTATTAATTAAAAGTTTTCATGAGTTAACAAAGTTAACTAAAGATTTTTATCAAACAATGTAAACTAAATTGTTTATTATACATATTTTAAAAGAAATAGCTAAGCATAAAGTTTAAATTATTAATAATATTTTATATTTTTAAGGAATAAAATAAAATTAATAAAAAAAATAATAAGTTTCAAAGCAAAAGATTATTCTAAATCAAGCTATTATTTCTATTTTTGTATGATTTTGTTTTAATAAAAAATTCTATTATTTATGAAATCAAATTTTCAAAATATGATTTATAATAAGTAATTCTAGTAAATTAATAATCCAAACAAAATAGCAAATTATTTTATAATTTAGTTTAACTAGTGATGTGATAATACATAACTAAGGTGGTCAGTCAGATGTATAAATAGATAGATAGATTGATAGATACATTGTAACTTTTCTTCACATTAATTTTTGAATTGCAATTAATACCTTTTGTATTTGGCTGTAGTTTCCAATTTTAACACTTATAAATTAAAAATGATTAAGCAAGCATTTTTGTTTCATGCTATTTTTAAGAGATTATGAAAATAATTTTAAATTGAATAATTTAATTCAAAAGTTTCTTATTTATAAAAAATTTTCAAACATTTAAACAAAATTTATTCAAATATTTTATTTTTCCTTCTTCTAATTTTATGTAGAATCTAATATTTTGTAGACTTTCTTTTTTAGAAAATAAATAAGCTCACCTTGGAAATAAAAATAAAAAGTATAAAATATTTAAGATACATCTTTTTTTTGCCCACCATAAATTCTTAATCAGGGAAAAGAGAGCTAATTTGTAGGTTAAAATTATTTGGTTATTCATAAACAAATATTTTATAAAATTTGTTTACAATTTTTTATTTTTGGATAAAAATGATTTTATATTTATATAAATTAATTATTTGAGTTTTATTTTAAATAATTAAATGACATACTTAATATCAATTAATATTTTAATTGTAAAGCTAAAAGATACAATAAAATTTTCAGTTCATTTTTTATCAAATAGATCTCTATAGAATATGATAATTTTTCTATTTAATGAACTTTAATTGTATTAATTAAAAACCAATCAAAAACAAATCAGTTAAGGTATTACTTGTGACTGTTTATTAGGAATTAATAAGTAAGTAAATTGATGAATTTTTCAACGGTAAACTTAAATTAATTAATTTATGTATTTGCTTATAAAAAAGTAAAAAATATGTCTAATAAAGAAAAAGCAAGCCTATAAAAAATTGAATGGAAATTATTTTCTTCAAATTTGAACATTTTTATTTTAAAAACTTGTTTTTTATTCAAAAATAATTAACACTTTTAGTGTAAAAAAACTTAAAACTAAATCAAGTAAGCAATTTATATGTTTAAATAAGCATTTAATGGATATAAAAAATAATTTACTCTTAAATGAATATAAAATAGATTTAATTTAAAAAAATTATTTATGTATCAAAAAATAATTAAGATTTTACTTTTTTTTTAAGTTTACTTTTCTTAAGTTCTAAAAAACTATTTTAATTAATTAATCAATCAAGTATTTATTTTTTTAATTTATTTCAAAATATTTTAAATTGATTTCATATTTTTTGAAAAAAACAAATATTTTTGCTTTTTTATTATTTTTATAAAAATTATTAATATATTACTACTAACTTACCATTCAATTTAAAAATCTTCAGTATTGACATTTATTTTATCGCTTATATTTTCAATTTACTTAAGCATGTATCCATTACTTATGCTTTAATAAAAAAAAAGTTTAAACATTAAAGTTTTAAGAAGTCCTTTTAAATACAGAAATAAATTCTAGAGTTCTTTTTTTTAAAAATTTTTTTCTTTAAGAGTTCTATGTATTAAATTAAATTTAGTAAAAAAATGAAATTGAAGATTAAAAATGAATTTATATACCGTATTCCCTCGATTCTCATGTCTTTCCTAATAGCGAGGTTTTGTCCGAATTTTTAAAAATGATCGATTTTATTAAAAAATGAAAAAAAAATTTCAAAATGAAGAGTAAAGTAGGTGCTGAGTTAAAATCTAAAGAATCTATTATATCCTATCCAAATTTATTAATAATTTTTATAATTAATTAAATTACGATAACATTTTTTCTACCTAAACAAAAACAAAATAAATGATATAATAGAAAAAATATTTTAATAAGCTATAAGATGTAAGTATTTATTTTTAATTAATTACTCTTTAATTTTATTTTTACCATTAAAAAAGTTTATAAACTCTTCTCTTTAAACCCATACTCATCTCCATATTAATCTCATGTAAATTTAAAATATAAAAATTATTCTTATTTATTTTAAAATTTGACACTTAGTCTCTTGTAAAAACAGCTTATTTGTTTTGGATTGTATTAATATAAAAATGAATTAAAACTAAAACAATCTTTTTATTTGATTGATTTACTTTTTGATTCTGATTATGCTTTTTTAATTT
>JH720039.1:288814-300211 GCA_000231845.2 Tetrahymena malaccensis 436 | reverse complement strand
TTACTAGTTTATTCTTTCCTCATATTTTTTATTCATTTTTCCTTCTAACTAACTAATATTTTCTTCAATATTTAAAAAGTTCCAATAAAATTAATACAAATGGTGCCTCAGACTTAGGCTCTGCATTAGCAAACTGCACTAATCTCTCAAATTTGACACTTTATCTCGGGTAAAAACAGCTTATTTGTTATGGATTGTATTAATATAAAAATGAATTAAAACTAAAACAACCTTTTTACTTGATTGATTTACTTTTTGATTAAGATTATGCTTTTGATTATATTTTTAAGATAAAGATCATAAAAATAAACAATAACTATTTTACTTATCAAAGTTTAAATTAAAATATTTTTTCTTTTTACTTTTATTTTGTTGATTAATACTTATCTCTAATATCTAATTATAGCTTTAATTACATTAATGGTTCACACAAATTAAAGATATTGAGCAAGTACCTTAAAGCTTAAAGATTAGTTGTTAAAAAAATATAGTTATGATAAAGCTTAAGTGATAAGCATAAATAAATAGAATGGATAAATTAAACAAATTTTTAAATATAAAATAAACTTATTTATTTTTCTTTATTTTCATATTTGTAAAACCAAAAAGTAAACTAAGAATATAAATTTATGATTATTTTTATTAATGTAAATTTAATGTAATGTAGGATTTATAAAAAGACTATTAAAAATTTATTTTTTATTTTTTAAAAATTAAAGTCAAAATCTTAGTATTTATTATTATATATTTTTTAAAATGAGGTGTTAAAAAAACAAGTAATGAAGTAATTAGGTTAGTAAAAAATAATTTTATCTTATTTATTTAATGAAGGAAAATTAGTTATTAAATAAATATTAAATTATAAAAAAATTAAAACTTAAATATTTTTGGAAAATTTATACAGTCCATCTAATTATGACTAACTAGATTTATTTATTTTGTTTTATTAAATTTTCTAAATTATTATAAAAAATATCTTTGCATAATATATAAAAAGGATTTATAACAATTAATTAGAAAAATATATCAAATTTAATAGCTGTATCTTACATAATATTTATTTGTCAATTTAAAATTAATTTTAGAAATCTTACCTTTCTCAATAAACAAATCAAAAAGGTAAAAATTAATTTTTATACAACATTTAAAATAGAATTATTAATTTTTTATTTAATTTAAACTCGTATTTTTTATAATTATTAATTTAGTATTAAAGTTGATAACAATTATTTTAAAAAATAAACTAAAATGATCTAAATTATTTTGAGATAAATTTTGGTTACATGCTAATTCTTTTATATATTTATTGTTTATAAATTCTTGTTGTGATTAACAGAATTAATTAGCATCACTTAATTCAACCTACTTCCTTTGAGAACAAATAAAATGTAGGATTTTATTTCATAAGACTTTAGCACAGCTTAAGATATTTTTGAAATGAAAAAATAAGTCTAGTTTGTTTGTTTGTTTGTTAGTGATCGTAAGAAAAATAAAAATGTCTTTTCAATTTTTACAAATTCTATTATATAAATAACATAAATTTTATTAAAAAATTAGAACAAATTTTTGTTTGAAATGTTTTCATATGTAAAAGTAATTGCAATTTGATAAAAATGAATGTTAATTATATTATTTATTCATATTAAGAAATTTTTATTATATAAAATGCTTGCTTTAGAAATCAACAACCAAATTGCTCTGCTCTTTGAGCTTTGATTCCATGTCTGCTATCACAAAAGATTTGATATGTTTGACCACTTTATAAGCACCCAGTTTATTTGCTTATACTGATAGCATTAGGAGGATTATGACTAACATGAATTTTAAACTAGACTGGTTGCTCACAAGTATTTTTAGCATATTCGCAGTCTCCAGAAAAGTAATTTTCCAAACAAGGAGCTAAGTCACCCATCAAATCTTAGTTTTAGGATTTACTGAGAGTAAAAAATGTTGCTCCTATAACTAAAAGAGATATGGCAAAAAATAAATAAGTGTTTCTCATCTCTTCTTTCTTAATCTTCCTTAAACTAAATATTTATTTATTTTTTTTTAAATTATTAAATTGTTATTTAGATATTCAATAGTAATTTGATTATTTCAAGTCCTTTTTTTACTTTTTTATTTGCCTCTCTTGGCATTTATTAAATAATATAAAAATATCAATATCTCAATTAAATAATCATTCATACAAAAAATATTTTTTTCTAAGATCTTTAAATAATAGTTTTTTGGTAAATAACTTTTTTTAATAATTTGTTAAAATAATATACAATAAATACACTAAGATTTCATAGTTATTTTTTTTAGAAGCAAGCTAGATATAGTTATTTTTCTTAATAAATTATCACAAATATTTAAAAGAAATATTAATTAAATGACTAGATACAAAAGATAAATATGAACGAATTATTTATTTCAATTACATAAAATATGAAGAATATGTTTGTTCTATTTATATTTCTTCAAATGAAATTATAATTATTTTTAAATGTTTAAGGATAGCAAAATCATTTAATCATTAGAAAAATTTCAACAAAGAAGTATAAAAATACAAATTATATTTCTAAAGTTTTTCAAAAAGTACTTTTTTAAAATAAAGATAGGCAGAGAGACATATATTTCGAAAAGAAAATATGTTATGTAGAGTTAGTTCATAATATTTGTGTTGATTTGCTAAAAGAAATATTTCAGAGGGTTGATGGATTAATTAATTAATTTATGCATACAATACTAACCAAATTTGAATGATTGGAAACATATTAAAAAAAAAATAAATATCTATTTATCTATTTATGTTTTAATGTTGATTTATTATAAAACAAGTAGAGTTGATTGAGTTATCTATTTAAATAAAAGGTAATGAATGTAATTGAAGTTATATTAATATTTTACGAATTAAATAAATTTTTTAGTGTATTAATTAATTTATTAATTAAATTACTGGATAGTTAGAAATAGGCTCATTATTTAATTAATATATTTAGCACCTCTTTTTAGATATGAGCCATGGTATTTATTTACTTACTTAAAACGTTTTATAATAAGATAAAGTAACCAAATGAAGTATACAAATTTACTCATTATTTAAAAAATAGTTTATTATTTTGGAAATGAGTCTTTCAAGCCATTAGGATATATAGAGTTAGAGGATGGGGATTTATTGTAAGAAATAGAATATTATTATCAAACATTTCATTATTTTTATAATTCTTCTATTTTTTATTGATTTCTTTTAATTTGAGCAAAGCATTACTAGGATTCGATTCTCTGAAGAGGACATGAACGAATAAGAATTCATAGGATTTGATGACTCCTTCTATAAAAGCAAAAAATATAAGTACGATAGAAAATTTTAGAAAGTAGAATCAGGTTGTGAAGTAGTTTACGTATTAGATGGTAAATCAATTATTTTTTAATTAGATGTGGCAAATATTAAAGGATTGAAATGAAATTAACTATATTAAGAAAGAGGTTAAATATGGACGTTTGGTTCGGGTTCTAAGGGCTAATTAGGATTGGGTATGCGTTATTTACAAATATTTTGATTTGTGATTAGTTGATTGATTGATTGATTTATTTATTTTGAACAAAAAAAGATAAGAGTATTCATAAAATCAATAAGCCTATGAACATACATAAATATAGAAATGCAATAAAGGACAAAGTTAAATATATTACGGCATGTTACAATCATACCTTGGCACTTACTGGTAAATTAAGCTATTCCTAAGATTTTCAAAAATATTTTGATTATTTTTTTAAATTGGTTTTGTTGACTTAACTCAGACTAATAAATAGTGTTGAAAATAAATATTTAGCTTATTTGATAGCTTCAAATCATCTTAAAGATGAATGTTATTGGAAATGGATATAATTAACAAATAAGCAAAAATTAGCAGTGAAACACTACTTCCTATTCAATTTAATACTTTTATCTATAAATGAATCATTTTTGGAGAAAGAATTTATAATTAATCTTACAAATATATTGAAATTAATTTTGTTAATTTCTTCTATTGCTTTAAGAAGAATTTGGCTAATAAATATTTTGGATGTTATTTTTAATAGATACAAATAAGATATACGCTTGGGGAGAGTCAATAAATGGAAAACTGTTTGATTTGGATTAAAATTTGATTTTGAGGCCAACCCTAATAAATTAGAATTAATTCAATTTTGGTGAAGGAATTGATTGTGATAATTTCGATGGCAACTATTATAATTAAGGGAATTTAACTAAATCATCCTCTTCTTTACTCAAGAGAGGTAATTAATTATTGATAGAAAGATATTTCATATTACCTGCTTTAAGAGAAAGCGAATTTTATTTTAAAATATTTTAGAAAGTTCTATGAGAGCAATCAATAGAAATTCTTAAGACAAAGCTTCAGTATCTTAGTTTAGTCTTAATCTGAAGAGTAGTTTAAAAGAAAGAAGCCCTGGAAAGATGATATTACAAAAGAATATTTCTTAGATATCGCAACAATAGGATTCAATAAACACTCCTTTAAGCATTGACAGCTCGCAATAATTGCTGAATAGTGATTCAAAAAGATTTTTGCCTAGTATTTAGAAAAATAAATAAAGCTTACAGTTAATAAATAGAAAAACTAGTCATTATCATGGAAACAGAAAAGGTAATTATGAAGCAGAAGATTTTTAATCAAATAGATCTATTAAAGGATCTATTTTCTCTAACTAGATTAATTAAAACCAAAACAAAAACACAGATCCTATTCTCCTAGCTGTAGGTTCCATACACTCTCTCATTTACATAAATGGAAAAATGTATTCGTGTGGCAAGAACTACAATGGTATTTTAGGAATCGGATAGTCTAAAATAGAGTATACTAAAATACCTTAACAAATATCATTTCCTAAAAAGGTATTTAAATATCATAAAAGATCATATTATTTTATTGCTAACTCTAAAAAATCATAGGCAATTAAGATTGTTGGAATATCAGCTAACTTTTTCCATAGTCTTGCATGGGATGATCATGGCAACATTTATTCCTGGGGAGAAGGTTAGCATGGGTAATTAGGTCATCCTATTGAAAAAGGATACTCTTTTAACAAGTAAGAATTGTCTCCTAAAAGGATTTAAACTTTACAAGGAAAATTTGTTATACAAGCATCATGTGGCATGAAATATTCTGCTGCAATTACAAATGAAGTAATAATTAAAAAAATAACTGTTTTTAAATTTTATTTTTGTAACAAGGGAGAACTTTATGGATGGGGTAAAGGTGATTATAACTAAGTAGAAAGCTAAGAAGACTAACAAAATTCTTTAATGGATAGTAAATATTTTTATAATAATTTAAATAACTTAAAAATAAAAAATAAAGGTTTGTATCCTAAAAAACTAATGCCAGAGGATAGCAACTTCATCCATGTTAAGTTTATCAAGGTAGAATTTAGTTTTTATTAAATTAAAAATTAATTACATTTTTTATTTATTTTAGGTAAGCTGTGGGGCAAGTCACAACGCGACAATCGACTAGTTTGGTAGACTCTATACCTGGGGAAACAGCTCAGAGTATTGTTTAGGACATTAAAATTAGTAAGATTTAAAGTTCCCTCAATTAGTTCGAATTCTTAAAGATAAAGTTACAATCGATGTCTCTTGTGGGGATAAATTCACAGTAGTTATTTAAGAAGAAGACGTCTCTGGTAGAAAAGCTAATATAGTAGATTAATTTAAATAAAGAAACATCAGTAATATTCGCCAAAAGATAAAAAGTTTGTATGACTACAGTAAGTTAAAAGTAAACTATTAAACAGTATTTTAATTATTTTGCCAAAATTAACTTCGAAAATGATAACATTTTTTAATTTAAAAATAAATTAAATTAATTCTTAAAATTACTAAAATTAAATTCAGGTTTGAATAAAAAAAGATAATTTGCTTACAAAAAAAATGGGAAATTATTTAAATAAACAATAAAAAAACCTATTAAAGTTTAAGCGAAAACAATTAACAAAAATTATTCAAATAAAATAAGATTTGATGAGTCATTAAAATAATTTAACCTAATATTTCATTTACAAACAGATGAATGCTGGGGGAGACGTTGAGGAAAAAGAGAATGAAAAATAAACTACTGAAAATAAGCAGGATGAGAGTGTAATAGATTAGAATATGTCTGGGTTAAATATTTCTCTTTCTTATATCACTCCTGATTCTCCTATCTCTTAAAGAATAGATAAAGATTCCCCAAAAAAATCAAAAAGAGGTTTAAAGCTAAATTTAAAGCAGGTTAATGATTTGAAATAACCAGCAGCAGGTCACTTACCTCATTTGTCTAATTAAAGCTCTATGTAATTTAACTATATGACAAACCTTAACTCAAATAACCACACTCATAGAAATGAATTTGAAATCGATTTAGAAGAGCTAATAGATAAAAGAAATGGAAGTGGCGATTTCGATTTCTAAGATTCAAAGGATTCACAAAATTAATTGCTTAAAAATATCAAAAGTGCTCTAGAAAAAGACTTTTCAAATAGTAAAACTTATAGGGCAATCTAAGAGTAAATTTTTTTCTAACTCTTTTTTACTATTTCAGTAAATTTTCTATGTTTTTTAACAAAATCAGATTTAGTTTTTTAAAATGTATTCGATACAAATTTTGATCTATTATTTGAATATTCCAAAAAATGAATAAATAATTTTAATTTGTTGGTAAAATTTTCTACATAAAATAAATTTAATAATAAATAAAAGCAATCTTCAAATCAAGAATCTGAAGGAGTTTCTTAAAAAACAGCATAAGAATATCAAAGACAGTAACTTAAAAGTAACTCATAGAAATAATAGTGAGCAAATTTAAATAGTATTTGATGAATGCTCTGAAGCACTAGATCAAAAAGAATAGAATGATCCTTTATATTTACCTTTTATTTCTCCTTATACTAATTCTAGCAATCAAACAGCTGCTTATTTTGACTTAAGTAAACTACTTTAACATAACAATTTATTCTTCATCAAATTAAATTTGTTGATTTTTTCATTAGTTTTCTTTCTTATCATCACATAATCCATTAATTTTATTTAAAAACCTTCTTTTATAATGATAAATAATTAGCATAATATTTTAATATCTTTTAAAATAGTGGTTTTAAATTTACAAACTTAATCACTTAGCTTTTTCTTAGTTATTTTTTAACTTAAAATAATTTATTTTAATTTGAAGTTAGTGATAGATTGAATGGCATTTTCTTAAAATTATGATTTAGATTCATAATCTTAAAAGATATATTTATCATATTTTATAAAATTTATAACAAAATAGATGAAGATGGACATGTAAAGTAAATAGCAGAGAATAAATAAGAGTAAATTCTGTCTTAGCACTCAGCTATTTCTTAATTTTTAGGTACTTAATCAATTAATTTATTTCTCTAGTCTTTATCAAAACTACAAAATAAAGTTATTAATTTTCCCTTCTATGATAATAAGTTCTTGATAAATATTTTTCATTCATAATTTTCAAAGTTTTTAAAGAACTTTAATAATAAATATATACATTATTTTAAATAGGAAATTTGCTTGAGACAAAGAATGAAACACTGAAATATGAATATATCGAGATGGTAAGAAGAGGATTAGAAGATAGTCACCTGTTTTATTTAATTTCAGATCCAAAAGAAGGAATTGTTTAAAATAATAGAGAAAGAGAGAAATTAAAATAGCACCTAAATAAAAAAATAATAAATTATTCTTAAATGAATGTTTAAGTGATAGGTGAAACTAAAAAAATTGTAGAGGCACAGAAAAAGTATATGACAAATTTGATAAATAATTGCAGAAAAGCTTAGGAAAAAGCTAAATAAGTAGTTGGAAAATTTAACAAGTACTCTGGAGTTGATCCTACTTTACTAAAACCTAATAAAAGATATGCTCCTTTACTGAATGCAATGAGTTCCCCAGAAGAATACAAGAAATATCATGATGAAAAATTAAAACAATAATAAGATAAAAAGAATGAAAGAATTTAACAAGCAGAAGAAAGGAGAGAAGAAATATTTTTACAAAAGTAATTTCTTAATTAATGTTCTCCAATCATTTATTATTATAATTTAATTTCCTTTATTAACTTTATTGAAAAGCATTCTATGAAATATTAATAACTATTTTCAATATTTATCTTAATTTTATGATTAGGAGAAACGCAATGATAAAAAAAATAGAAGAAAAATCAATACACTATAATAAGGAATAAGTCATGCTCAAAGAAATAATTTAAAGAGACTTAGTGAAAAAGAAATTAGTCATAAAATATTTGCAAACAGAATAAATGCTTTAATTTTTTAATGGCATAGCTAGAATATGCTAACAAAAAAAGAAATAAAATATGATAGAATAGTAAAAAGCAAGAATTATATAAACTAATTACAAAAAACATAAAACACTTGCTAAAATTAAGCTTTTAAGTGCTATTCAAGTTGCTCTAATAAAAGCATATCTCAAAAGAAGAATTCTAAAAAAGGCAGCTAGAAAAGTCTTCCTTCACTTCACTTTATAAAAATATAAAAATTTAATCTCTTCCAAAATTAAATAGGCAATTGAAATAGGAAAATGGTAATATTTAATTTGAATTTTTTAAAATTAATATTTTTAATTAATTTTATTTAAAAGGAAAGTATAAGCAAAAGCAAGTATAAAACCAAAAATACATAAATGAAAGTTCTATTTTAATCTCTGAATAAATAAACTTTTATATTTAGTTTTTATCTTATATATAAGTTTTAAGTTATAATTAAAATAATTTAATAGTTAAAACTTAATTGTAATTATATTATTGATATTCATTAACATAATTTTTTATTTCCTTAATGCTTAATTTTATTTTTAATTAATAAATCAACTTAAACAATTTTAATTTTTTAAAATTTCTTACTAATTATTTGAATACATATGTTCAAAGTTTTTAATTAAAATTTACTTTTTTTTATTTTTTTATTAAATTTTAAAATTTAATAAATTTTTTTTAAAAAAATAATCATAATGTTATTTTCAATGTTTTATTTGTAGTTTTAAAGATTTTAAAAATAAAAATATATAAATACAATTTTCTATATTTAGAAATTTTGTTATTCAAATTATCCATTTTATCTTTTTTTCTTTCTCACTTATTATCTTTATCATAAATATATATGCTTTACTACTAATCTTTTAGCTTTAAGATATTTGCTCTCTATTTTCAATTCGAGTGATACATCAATTAAGATGGATCTATCAATAATTTTAAAAATAATTAAAAAATAATCATAATAAATGTTTTATTAATTTTTAAAGATAATATTTTTTATGTTAATCCATTTTAATATTAAAAGATATCATAATCCAAAACAAATAAGCTATTTTTACTTGAGATCAAGTGTCAAATTTGAGAGATTAACACACTTTATTAATGCAGAACCTAAGTTTGTGGCACCAGTTGCATCAATTTTATTACCACTTTTTAAATAAGGAGAAAATATTAGATAGTTAAAAGTAAACATTTTAAATAAGAATAAACTAGTAAATTATTTAAGAAAAAGTTGAAAATAAATAATTAATTAAAAAAATAATTATTTTCAAAAAGTAAATAAATAAAATAAAAAGTATAATTTTGTTTTAATCTGTTTTGATATTAAAAAATATCACAATCTAAAATAAATAAGCTGTTTTTACCGTAAATCAAGTGCCAAATTTTAGAGATTAGTACACTTTGCTAATCCAGTACCTAAGCATGATACACCTTAATTACCAATATTATTGAAACTTTTTAAATAATGCAAATATATTAGTTAGTTAGAAGAGAAATTATGAAATATGAAAAAGCTAATAAATAATTTAAGCAAAAGTTTAAAATAAAAAATGACTTAAATTAAAAAAGCATAAACAGAATCATAAAATAATTAAATAAATAAATAAAAAGAGTGTTTTTGTTTGAATCCATTTTGATATTAAAAAATATCACAATCCAAAACGATTAAACTGTTCTTACTTTAAATAAAGTGTCAAACTTGAGAGATTAATGCAGTTTGCTAATGCAGAACCTAAGACTGAGGCATCTTCATCATTAATTTTATTGCGACTTTTTAAATATTGGAGAAAATTTTAATTTAGTTTATTAGAAGGAAAAATGAACAAAATATATGAAATAAAAATAAACTCATAATTAACTTAAGTATAAAATAAAAAAATAAAAAATATGATGAAAAAACATAAAAATTAATTATAATAAATATATAATAATGTAGATTAGAATATGTTTTTAAAAATTTAACTTAATAGTAATTAATGATAAAATAAATAAGATTAATAATAAATAATGAATTTAATTTACTTGAGATTAATATGAAGATGAGTATGAGTTTAAATCGAAGAGTTTAAAAACTTTTTTAGTTTTAAATATAAATTTAAAGAGTAAGTAATTAAAAATAAATGATTACATCTTTTAAGTTGTTAAAGTATTAATTCTAATATATCATTTATTTATTTGATATTTAATCAGTAGTAATAGTTTTATCTAAATTTAATAAATTATAAAAATAGTTAATTAACTATTTATTTTTTATATGAATTAATTTAAATACAAATAACAAATTAAGTTAAGATAAAATATAAATTTAGAAAATTTATGATAAATAACAGATATATAACAAAATTGGCAATAGGGGGGTTTTTTTATGTTATGAAGAAAAATGAGCATCTTTATGGAAAATATTATTTTTTAAAAAATTAAAAAATAATTTTTGATAGTCTTTTTATAAATCTACCAATTTAATTTACATTAACAAAAATAATCATAAATTTAAATTCTTAGTTTAATTTTTGTTTTACAAATATAAATTTATCAATTTATTTTTTTTTAAATTTCTTTAATTTATCCATTCTATTTATCTATTTTTTTAGTTTTAGCTTGATCATTATTATATGTTTTTGACAACTAATCTTTTAGCTTTAAGGTATTTGCTCAATATCTTTAATTTGAGTGATCCATTAATTTAATTCCACCTATAAATAAATATTAGAGATAAATTTTAATGAATAAAATAAAAGTAAAATGAAAAAATATTTTAATTAAAACTTTAATAAGTAAAATAGTTTTTGTTTATTTTTATTATCTTTATTTTAAAAATATAAAATCAAAATCAAAATCTTAATTAAAAATTATCTAAGTCAAGTAAAATTTTTTTTTTATTTTAATTCCTTTTGATGTTAAAAAATATCAGAATCCAAAACAAATAAGCTGTTTTTACTAGAGATCAAGAATCAATTTTTAGAGATTAGTGCAGTTTGCTAATCCAGAGCCTAAGCCTAAGCCTGAGGCACCATTTGCACCAATTTAATTGAAACTTTTTAAATATTGAAGAAAATATTAGTTAGTTAGAAGGAAAAAT
>JH720039.1:210041-278078 GCA_000231845.2 Tetrahymena malaccensis 436 | reverse complement strand
TTTTTAAATATTGAAGAAAATATTAGTTAGTTAGAAGGAAAATTAGTAAAAAATATGAATAAAGAATAAACTAGTAAATAATTTATATCAGCAAAAGTTGAAAATCAAAAGTGACTTAAATTAAAAAATCCTAATCAGAATCAAACAGTAAATAAATCAAGTAAAAATATTGTTTTAGTTTTAATTCATTTTTATATTAATATAGTCCAAAACAAATAAGCTGTTTTTACTATAAATAAAGTGTCAAGTTTGAGAGATTAGTGCAGTTTGCTAATCCAGAGCCTAAGACTGAGACACCTTCATCACCAATTAAATTGGCACTTTTTAAATGTTAAAAAAAATAAAAGTTAGTTAGAAAGAAAAATGAATACAACAATATGATTAAGAATAAATTATTAAATAATTTAAGTAAGGTTTGAAAATTAAAAATCAGATAAAAAAACTTAAATGTAAATTTGAATAATTAAATAATAATATTTATGTGAATATTTCCAGAAAAAAAAAAATTCAATTGATAATAATGATAAAATAAATAAGAATAAATTTTTATATATTAAATTTACCTGAGATTAACATGGAGATGAGTATGAGTTTAAAAAGAAGAGTTTAAAAACTTTTTTTATGGTAAATGTAAAATTAAAGAGTAATTAATTAGAAAATAAATACTTACATCTTCTAGCTTATAAAAATATTTATTCTATGATGTCATTTATTTTGTTTTTGTTAAGGTAGAAAAAATTTAATCGAAATTTAATTAATTATAAAAATTGTTAATTAATTATTTATTTTTAAATAAAAATAAATTTGAATAGGATATAAAATATTTAATATGTAAACTCAGAGACAACTATACTCTTCAAATTTTGAAATTTTATTTCATCACTATATAAATATGTAATTTTATTTTGGAAAAGAGTGAAAATACACACAAGTGAATTGAATTGATTAGAAGCATTATATATTGAAATAGAAATATTTTTATCAAATTAAAAACTTTTTATTTAACAAATGTTCTATAAATTAACGAATAATTTAATTTTTTGTGAAATTTTTAAAAATAAATAAATTATTATTTAAAAGTCTAAGGTAAAAATAAAATTGCTAAGTAATTGATCATATATTAATTTACAGAATATAAATTAAGATATCAAAAGTACAAATCTAAATAAATTAGCTTAGGATTTATACTCATATATTCTATAAAATGGTTGTGAAATGCACTTATGGTTAATACCTCAACGAGCACATTATATGAGTAATTTGTTATTAAATTTGCCTAATTTTCCATAACGTCCTTAGTCTCCAGGTACTCATCGTATGAAACGTCATAATCATAATTATGTACTAGATTTAAGTATATAATATTTTTTTTATTTAGAATGTATTCAAAAAGTTCAACAATACTTCCTTATTCAAAATAATTATTTATTTTAATTTCAATGACATAATCCTCAAGTCCAAACAAATCCTAATATATTTTCTTATTTGTAAAATAATCTGTGTAGATATTTTCAAATTTTAAGCATAAATTCTGATTGAAAGCTTGCTTAAATTGATTGAAACCAAGTTCAAATGAATATCTATCTATTTAACTTTATTCAAATTAAATTCTTTACAACTATTTAAAATCCTTCTTATTCTTTAATAAGAGCTCTATAGAAAATTATTTAGGTAATCTTATAAAATTTACATCTTCAGGAAGTATTTTGATAAATTCATTAGGTATTTGATTTGTTGGTTGATAATATGGCATAGTTTCTAGAGAAAAATTTTTAAATATTGAAAAAAAAGAATTGAATTTTTTAATAACAGAATAATTTTCTGCCAGATAATTCCAGCTAAAACCTACGACCTTATTTCTTAGTTGTTCACACTAAGAACATATAGATAAATAGTAAGGAAATTTATTTTATAGATCAAAACTAGAAATTTCGTTACCGAAATGTAATAATTACTCATAGATTTTTACATTATTTAGTGTAAAATCTTGATAGTTTTAGACTTTCATAAGTTATTGAGCTAATTCAAATCTTCTTGCTGTATTAAATTAACACTTTTCGTTAATCAGATTCACTTTTGTATTTTCATTGCACTTTTCAAATATTAATCCTAGTGATTCTATCAGTTGTGAGCTCATTATATTAATCTAAAAGAAACTCGATTCACTAAAGTCTAACGTTAGCTCATCCAATTAATGAGCTATTTGAGAAAATTTTTCTAAGCAGCTAATTGTTTTTTTTGTTTCCATTTATGAAATTTATTTAATTTTTATTCTTAAATTTTTCAAATTTTTTAATTAGTTGATTTTTAATTCACCCGCATCACATGCTCCGACAATTATTTCTAGTTCATTAATTGAATGTAGATTAGAGTGATTTGATAAATAATCAATTGCATCATAAAATAATAGACTTAACTTTTCTAATTTCTTTAGCTTCTGAATATCAAGATTTTCTTATTTTAGACTAATCGTTTATAAATACAAGCTTTTCAAATTGTGCAATTTTTCAATCGCTTTTAAACAGTTTTTGCTCTGCAAATGATTATTTAAATCTAAGACAAGATCCAATTTTTGTAGAGAGTTCTTTGTTACCTGCAATTCATCTACGATTGTTACCATTTATAGCCTAGAATTGTAATTATTAGATACTTCTATCTCTTCTATACTTTTTGCAATTTTAAACACATTCAATTAGATCTTTAATGATAAATTGCTTAATCTCAAACGTTTTATAAAATCCAATTGTTTCGGAATGTAAATTTCTGTTAGGTCATCTTTCACGCAAAACACTAAAGTTAGCTAATCTAAGCTCTCCCTTTTGTAGCTAATAGCCTCAAGGAGCGAGCTAAATAAAAAGCTAGATAAATCTTTCCTTGAGCTAATACTTAATTATTTTAGATATGGTTGATCCTTTATGAGTTGAAATAAAATGTCTTCTACGTTTAATAAGCAATCAAAATTATTGAAGGTGAAAGTTGAGATGATTTATAACCCAAAAACATTCTAAATGTGATTCATTAAGAATATCAAATTGTGTCTAATCCTATCATAAGACTCATTTTGTGCATTAGACTTATCAACTAGTTATCCAATTCCAGAACCTAAAATAACTTCTACTTCTAATTATTCCTCGCTATTCTTAATGAACTGGCTAAATTCATTTAGAGTTTCATTCTAATTTAATGCCTGAAGATCAAACTGGAAACGAAAGCTATTCGAAGGGTTGAAAATTTTAATAAGATATCTAAGATTATTCATTCTCTCAATTTGCCAATGTATTTTGAAAATTTATTTATTAGATTAGTTTTTGAATCAAATTTATCCAGAAATTTAAGTAAATAAATCACATGATCAGCCAAATAGAAATATTATTGTTCCAATAATAACTCTTTAGTAAGTAAGATCGTATTTTATTTTTCTGATAAATCCTAATTTTATTTTGGCGCGAGAGTTAAATATTTGTATAAATAAATGTTTGTTTTATTATGAGTCATTCAATTATAAAAATGATTAAAATTACTTTTAATAAGAAATAAAATTGATAACAATAAATTTTATCAAAACAAGATTATTTAATTTTAAAATAGTATTTTATACAAATACTTAAATTATATTTAACTCTATTATTTATTTCTAAACTTAATAATTACCAAATTTATTAAAAATAAATTAAAAGATTTAATCATTATCTAAATTTGGCAATAATATTTTATTTTTATCAGTTTTTATTTTATGAATTTTAAAGCCTTTAATTCTTTAAATTGATTGAATCAATCATTAAACTTCAAAAGGGAATAACTTTACTTCTGAATTAATATTTTATTTATTTATTTAGTTAGCATATAAATTATTCAAACATTGTGAGATTTCATATATCTCAATCCTTTAAAATATATATATAAAAATGATGTCTAATTAATAAATGAATAATGACTTAAAATATTTAAGCCAAATTTTTATTAGCAATCACTAAACTAGATAGAGCATAAGAATCATCTTAAAAAATATTTTTTATAAATTAATAAATATTATTTTATCAAGAAAATAGATAGATAGATAAATAAATAAAAATACTTATAATGTGTATTTATAATTTTTAATATCAATTGATTTACCTTACTGAGCAATAAATCTAAACACCAAGGCTAAATAAATTAAATGAATGTTAGAGTTTATTAAAGAAATGGAATCTATTTGGTTCCTTCAAAGTTTAAATTCTTTTATTTATAACAAATTAGTAATAATTTCCTTAAATTAATATATTTTTTTATGTTTTATAAATTATATTTTATTATAAAATGGTATATAAATATTATTATGAACGTATGAATATTTAATAAATTTATAAAACAAAATTATGAACATACTTTATAAATTATTTAAAGAAATTTTACATTAATTTATTTATAGTTTTATTAATAATAAAAATAATAACTCAATTTGAAAGCTGATTTAGTTATTTAGGAAGTTTTGCTTTATGTTTCAGTGGATTTTATTAGTTAGTTAATTAATTATTCTTTCAATCTTTCTGTAGTAATTCTTGGATTTGCATAGTTTAATATTTTATTTATTTGTTTATTGGATGTTTTTCAATTATATATAATTAATTTATCTTTCATACTTTGTAGCTTTTGACTAGCTCTACTCTTTCTTCTATGACTGAATACAGCATTTAATACAAAGAGTTGACATTTATATTTTCATCAATATTTTCAAGCTCTTTTTCAAATCTATCCATTAAATCTGAATAAAATTCAGTTGCATGAGATATATTATAGTTGTGCTAGGAAGATTGCACATTTTTATAACTAGATTAATATGGATCCAAGAACTAATCTATTTCTTCTGGAGAAAGGCCAAGTATATTAACTGATTCTGAAAATTTATTAAAGGCAGCTGGCTACTGTTAAGATCTAGTGGGTTGAGTTGCAAAATCGGAACTAGTCAAGGGTCTAGAAGAAGCCTTTGCTTTTTGGAGATTTACAAAATTATCTCTGAATATTCTCTTCAGCAAAAAGACAAGCATGCTTATTTAAGCTTCTGATTTTTTTAATTGAACCTTGGCTTAGTCAGATTTTTTTTACTCAGACAAAAAGTCATTTTTAGTCACAAAATTTTTCGAATTTCCTTTTAGCTCTTCTAACTCTGCTGTAGCACTTTCTAATTTATTTTTAAGTGATTTGATTGAAGTATCTTTTCTGTCAACTTCACTCTTTAATTTCTTTAATTATTCTTTTGTTTTTTCAAGCTATTCGTTGTTTTCATTTAATTGCTCACTATTTAACTACTACTGCTCAGTCTTATTTCTAAGATCCTTAACTGTTGCATTAGCTCTGGTCAATTCGGCCTTCAATTTTTTCTACTGATCAAGCAGCTCTTCGTTTTCTTTAGTCAGTTTTTTCTCAACTTCTTTTAAGCTTTCTATTTAGGTTTTCATTTCTTTAGTAGGTCCGCTCATCTACTATGTAGCCTTACTATAAATTTTAATAAATTAAATTTAAATCTATATTAAAACAATAAATGAATTAATTACTTAGCTCTAATTTTATATTTCTCTAGTTCTTTTTACAATCTCTCTATTTCCACTTAGAGTGTCTTCATATCATAGGACTGCTCTTCCTTCAGTTGTTTAACGCTTTGGACTAAATCTTTCTTCCTATTAATTTCATCCTTCAATTCTTTGATCTGTTTATCCTTCAACTCAAGTTGTTATATTTTTTCTTGGTAGTTCTCAGGTGTAAAGTACTAAGTCTTGACCAGTTCAATATCAGCTAAATACTTTTCTTTATCAGATTTATTCTATTTTATCTAATCACTGAGTTTTATTTGCAACGATCTATTTTCTTCTAAGAGCTCTTCTTCTTTCTTCTAAAGTCTATTAAAAAACAAATTATTAATAAACATTTTGCACAGTTAAAAATTTCTTAAAATTTGACATAGATGCTACATTTATTCAAGATAATTTAATGATATAAATATTTTTTGTTTTTAAAAAGAGCATATCGATCTATTTTAACTTATAATAATGAAGAGTTTAAAAAATTAAATATTATTTTAAGTTAACGTTTTTTTTTCTTCATTAAAATAGACTTTAGTTTGAATAGAAATGCTTTAACTCAAAATGAATTTCTTAACAATTAGAATATTAAGCATTTCTTTTACGAGGTGGATTAATTGTTAAATAATTAATATTGTATTCATTTATGTTTTTAAAAAGAGCTATATTAATTTTAGCTAAATGAAGAGTTTAAGAAATAATTATTATTTAAGTTATTGTTTTTGGTTAAAAAGACTAATAACTCATTATTTTTATATTAATTTTAAAAATAATCCTTCCTTTTGCCCAAATAATAAATTTATTTAGATGAATGAATCACAAAAAGACATATTAAGGTTTATTTTTTATTTAAAAATTTATGTCAAATAAAATAAATTACTTTTCAAGATCTTCTTTCAAATCTTTAGTGTAATCTTTCAAAAATGCAACTTCTTCTTTAGATTATTCTAAGTTTGTTTTTGTGGTGAAGAGCTAGGCTTCTAGTGTTGCAATGTCTTTTAATTTGAGGGTATTTTTGGTGGTAGACTCATCATTCTGATTGATGAATGACACAGAAATGTCATTTTAAGAGTAGTTGTTATTTTGATTATTTGTCTTATTAGGATTCTTAGAAATATTTGTTTCGTTTAGAACATTGAAAGTGTTGACTCCTGATTTCTATCCAGGAACAATTTGTCTCTTAGATCCGATAGAAAGTGTGTACCCTTTTTTCTGCATTTGCTAGAAATCTTCTGAGTATTTCTTGTTAATTTCGTTTAATCTCTCAATTTCTTTAAGTAAGGTCTTTTCTTTTTCCTACATCTTCTTTTCCTTATCTTAAAGTTTCTTAATAAGAGCTTCCTTATGGGAAACAACATTAACATTTTCAGCATAGGTTTCAAAGAGCCTCTAAATATACTTTTTATCATCTCTTATGTTTGTAGCGCCTGTCTTTTTAGATGATTCAGATTGTGCTTGGTTCATATAAGTGTTGAATTTCTAATATATCTCATTCAGATCGCCTACAAACTTCTGTTTCATATTCTGCATAGCATTTTCTTATGAATTTTTTACTTCTTTAAATACTTTATTCTAATTCATCATTTCCTTTAATAATATAAATATAACATATATATTAGTATTAGACATTAGAAATTACTTCTCTCATCACATTGACAGCTTCTTCTTGTTTCTGTATTTCTTATTAGAGCTAAGCTATCAAATCTAGTTTTTATTTATCTTCCAACTACTTTTAAGCATTAAGTTACTCTACTTGTCTCTATATATCTGCGCTTTGTTCTCTTTACTTTGTCAAATCATTGTTTTGAATTCTCTTTTCTTCAGCAATCTTCAAGTAATCTTATTCTTTTTTGTCTACAATAATCTTCAAATCCTATAACAAATAAATACTTCATTAAAAATTAATACAAAAATCAAAATAAATTTACAGCATATTATTAAATTTATATTTCAAGTTCTCTCTTTGTATTAGCAAGTTCATTTTTCAGCTAGCTGATTTCAATTGAAGTATCATTTTAGATAGTCTTAAATTTGAGCTCTATTTGCTTCATAAATCTAATCATATCTGTTTTCTAAGAAACTGATGTAAGGTCATTCTTTTAATTTTAAATAAATTAGCATATTTGTTAAATTTTATATAAAAAAAAACTAAAAGTACTTCTTCTTCAATTTTAAGTTGATAATAAATTCTTTCTTTCTCAAAACTGAATCTTCTCATTTACTCTCTGAGATCGTTTAGCTCTTCAATCACTTAAGCATCGATAACATCAGTGTGCTTTGTTTAAATTTCAAGTATATTTAGTTCTTTCTAGAGTTACTCTTTTTCTTTTAATATTTCCTGAATATATTAAAGTAAATAACATAAACAACAAACTCATCACTATTAATTAATTTAACCTTGAATTTTCCTTCAGCCCAGTCTGTCTATTCTTTAGAAGCATTGAGCTAGGCGATAACTCTCTCTATTTCAATGCCATATTTTCTGTTAAGCTCGTTGATTTTTGAGTTTTCAGACATAAGTAATTAGCAACGGTGGTCTAAGTCTTCATTTTCGTCACTTAGCTTCTTTATTATATTATCTTTATCTTCGTTAGTTTTTTGTAATATTTTATTATCATGCTCATATTCTTCTACTCTCCTTTCAAATGACAACTTCAAAGATTCATAATTTTCTAAATCTTATTTCATTTGCTGCATTTCTTCTTAATTCTTTAATTTTAGCTGTTTAATGTCCTATTTTCAATTGAAAAATTTATTTTTTACAATAAAAAATAATTGTAAAATTAATCATTTTATGAGTAATTTTTCAAATTTATTAAAAGAGATAGAAAATATTTTACGAGTTCGAATTTTTGGTTAACTTTAGAAATGATTTCTATTTTTTCCTTGAGGTATTCGCTGTTTTAAATCTCATCTCTTTGAGTGTGGTTTTCTTTTTCGAGGGCGTAAACTCTGCCTTATAATTCTAAGTTTTTCTATTGTAAATCAATTACGTCTGTTCTGTACCTGTCTTCAACTTCTTTTGCCTTGAATTCTAAGTCATCAATTAAGTTTGTCATATATTTTGCATTTTACTAAAGATTTTCTTTCTCCTTTTCTAAAATGACCATTTTTTTCTTATTTTCTTTTTCCTTCTCTTCAAACCTTTGAATAGCTATTTCTAAATCTTGGATTTATTTCTTAAGGCTTTCTGTTTACTACTTGTATAAATTAATTATTCCATCTTATTAGTCATTAATGCTATTGTTATTGTTATTATTATTATTAAATGAATCGGTAGAGGTGTAATTATAATTCATTCTATTATTATTGTTATTGCTTAATCCCATACTGCTTGCCTAGCCTTCCCCAGGATATTTGTGATGCGATTTATATACACTAAATTCTGTTTTTGTTTAGTTGTATTCTTGTAATAAATCATTGTAAAGTAATTCCAATCTAGTTTTTTCTTCAACAATTTTCATTTCTCTTTTTTCTAGCTATTCATTCTTTAGCTTCAAAACTCGTATTTATTAAACTAAGTCTTCACTATCTGAATTATTTCCACCTAATTTGGCATCCTTGCTTCCAGACTTAATCTACAACTCCTCTTCTAATTACTTGCGTTGCTCTTTTAGATATTTTAACAAATTTTAATTGTATTTTAAACAAAAATAATAAAAAAGTTAAATATTTTATCATTAAATGATTATATGAAACTGGCAAGATTCATGCTTTAAAAAAATTTTTATTGTTTTAACAAATATCTTAAATGATTTTAAAAAATTACTTTCTGCATGCTCTAGTTGCCTCATTGCTAGTTCATACTTTGAACAGAGATTAGAATAATTACTAGTTTCAGCCTCTTTCAATCCTTACATTTCATCTAAGAGTCTATCGTTTTCTAATTTAAGTTGATTTAATTTATCGCTAAGCAGTTTTTTTTATTTCTTTTCTTCATTCAGTTGACCTGTTGCTAAATTGTAATTGAGTGTAAGTTAGCTGAGTTCACTTTCTATTTTAGCAATTCTTTGTTGATTGAATTCATTAAGCTTGAAAGCTGGAGAGTTACTGATTTCTTAAGCTTAAAGCCTTGTATTATATCTATTTTAATCACTTTCTAAAGTATTTTCATACTATCTTATTTCAGCTTCTTTTCTCTCTCTAAAATTGTTAAAGTCTATTTGAAGATCTTCTAATTACTGTCTATATAATTATGCCTCTTATTGGCTTTGATGCAGCTCATTAGTAATAGCCCTGATTTCCTCATCTTTCTCATCAAGTTATCTCTGATGCTCTTCATTTAGCTTGATAATTTCCTCCTCAATATTTTTGTAATCTTCAACTCTTTCACTTAACAATTTGCTTTCATTGGCCTTTCTATCATAGTATTCCTACCAATATTTTTCTTTTAACTCGTATTCATCAAACTATTTAAATTTTATATTTAACTTCTTAATTAATTAATCATATTCAATTTATTTTAACCATTTCTCAATAAAAGTGTTATTGAGTAAACTTAAAGTAATTTTATTTGCTTTAAAATTGTTTTATTGTTTTTATTTGAACTTGATTATAGAAAAGGAGATTTAAAAGTAATAATTTTCATAAGAATAAATTGATAAATGCTGCTTGATAATATTACTTAGTTTGGAGAATGGTGAGGACTTAAGTGAGACAATTAAGATGCAGGAAGCAAAGTAATTGTTATAGGAATAGATTGATTTGAGTTAGCATCTTTAATTAAAATTTAATCTTTTAATGAGAAATTAGAGTTAATCTAGTCAACGTTAATTTTAACAACAACCAGTTAATCTTGATAAGGCTTTAATTGCATCCTGTTTGGAATCATCTCATATTTTTAAGGATCGTAATTGTCGAAGAATAACTCAAAATGTTGGTTAGCTTGCTTATTTTTTATAATAAATGATTACTCCTGTGTAGAGTGAGGTTGCACATCAGCGTAGACGAGCTCTCTAGGAATAATAACAAGTTAATTTGAAAGATTTTATTGCATATTTTGTAAATTTGTTTTTGATTTATCAAAATAGTATTATTCTCTACTTGTGATATAATTGACTTTTTGCTTAACTAAATGTGCTATTTTTATAATCTCGAATAAGCTAGCTTTGTTATAAGCGATAAATATTTGTTTGGCTACTAGATTTATTTTTAAAATGAATGCTCTAACTATAAATAAGTAAGTTTTATTTCAGCAATAAATAATATTTATTTATCTATCTATGATATTTTAATGTTAACAAACAAATTTTGTTATCAATAACAATTAAGCAATTGAATCTTTTTTATTTGAAATTTGTTAAGTAAATAAATAAATTAAATTTCTATGATTGATTGATTTTAAACACTAATCAAATTTCAAAAAATAAATATTCCGATTTTGAATACTAAATCATACTGAATAAATTTATTTATTTATTTCTTTGATTGATTGTCTTCAAATCTATTAAAATTCATTAATATTGATCATAAAAACTGTTTTTATTTCCTTTTTAGATATTCAATTCAATAAAAAAAAATTATAGCATTTAAAATATTTCTATTTTTTAATTAGTTAAATATTTATGATATTATTTTTAATTTTCAACTTTTTATTAATTTTTGCAAAAAGAATGCATTTTTTGAAAATAGAATAAAAATGTTCTTAAGTTTTTTAAGATGTTTTTAATATTATAGAAAATATTTTTATTCACTTCTTAAATTTATGAGACGAAATAAAACAAATTAATTTTGCCAACTTGAATAACTAAAAAATAATATCAATCAATACATTTCCAAATGAATGAATATTTATCAACAAAGAAATTATTTTAATTAAAATAATCTATAAAATAATTTATTTAATATGAGATAAAAAACAAACCTCATACAGAGCAGTTGTATATTAAAAAAAGCTAAAAATATTAAATGATAGGGTTTTTATGCTAATATTTAAGGAAAATGAAAATCTTGAATCAATTAGAAATTAAACACAAAACCAATAAAAAAAATATTTTAATTATTTTCACATGTAATTTTGTTTTGGAAAAGAATGAATGAATAGCTCTCTTTTTTAGCTTAAAAAATACTGATAAAAGATTTGCTGTTGGATTTGAAGGCCTTTTGATTGATTTTGAAGAAATTTAAAATTTAAAGCAATTTGTTTGTATTTTGAGGGTATAATGTTTAATTAACAAATAAAATTGATAAATTAAAAAAAGCACTAATTAAAAAAGAAACATATTTTTAGTTTATTAAATTGATAAACAAAAAAATTTAGAAAAATCTGACTAAAAGAAATTAATTATAAAAGCAACTTTAGAACTATTTAGCATAAAATGAAATCAATCGAAATTTATGGGTTCGTTGGATGGGTTGGATCTTTTGGGATGTTATTGCTTTATATAATTTGGGGATTTTTGCCTGATAATTTATTGAATTCTTTTGGTATTTATTTCTATCCTGATAAAACATGGGCTCTTGCTATTCCTTCTGTATTTGTTATGACAATTATTTTTTTGATAGTTTTCTATTAATTTTTAAATATGGCCAAATGCAAACCTTTAGACTCTTATACAACTCTTTAAGGTAGACAAAACCAATATAATCAATGAATTTTTTCATTACCAAATTTTATATTAAAAGATAACTTCACAAGGTTCCATACAAAAAAAACAGAGATTTAAGATGGCTTGCCAGAAATTTACGACATCCCAGCTCCTGTGGTTAACAATATTTTATTTTATGAACCAGAAATAGTTCAGAAATTTGACCCAGATGTAAACTTTTACTTTATTGATTGAAATTAATTAACCTATTTACTTACTTTATTACTTAATTACTTACTTTATTTAACATATAATTGAATAGATTTAAATTATTTTAAATATTTATTTGATATTTTTCAATATTTTTTATAGTTTAAGCTTCATGAAAAGGGATATTTAACCAATTATTTATGAGATTTCTATCAGTTAGAAAATAGATTCATTTTCTCTTTGGTTTTGCAAATTTTGAATTGTGAAATGAATGGAACCACCTTATATAATCTATTTCTTCCTAATAAAATAATGTTTATTTTAATAAATTATCAACCTATAAATTAATAATTTCATATTTATTACCTTGTATTTTAGTTAAAGATCTTTATCGCTTATAAGTTAATTAGTTTCTTATTCTATTTCTTATTCTTAATTCTTCACTTTAACTTCTTCATCACATTTCTATTTTTAATACAAAAATATTGTTAAATGTACAACTTTTATTAAACTTATTAAATGCTTACTCCTTCGTTGCTTGATTTATTTTACTGGTATTAGTAGAATGACATTAAGCCATAATCAAAAAACTCCTTCGCCAGAAAATTACTTACTTGATGGTACTCTAAATGTTAAAATATAATTTCTAAAATTATTTCTTAATTTTAATTAAAGAATAAAAAATGGCCAAAGAAAGTTTATTACAATTAGCCACCTTATTTTGCTCTTATTGAATCTGTTACATTTATGATTAAAATATAAATTAATGTGCTATTTTTTTGTGCTGAACTATTGATTTAGAAATAAATTATTTTCAAAATGTATTTTATATCAAATTTGCATCTACTTAAAATAAATTCTTTAGTATTTTTTTGTTTGTTTAAAGCTCTTTAAAATAGATGATATCAGAACAAACTAAATTTCTACTAATTTCTAATTGAATTAAAAATGTCAACAAGCTATTAAATAAAGATGCATGTTTATTCACTAATTTAATTGTTTCTTATTTTAAATGTAAATTATTTTATAAACCTTAATTATTTTAGAAGCAAAATACAACCTTAACATTAAAATATTATTTAAATTTAAGATCAAATAAATAATTTATTGAAAATAATCAGTAATTATCACTTTACCTTAAATATAAATCATGATATATGATAAATAGTTTAATGATGTATTTTTTATTAATAAATGAAATATCTATTTAAGAAATGATTTAACTTTTAAAATAGAAATTTAAATTTATATAATTAAATAAGTGGATTTTGGAATATTAATTTAATTACAGATGATAGGTATATAGATAAGAATGTATGCATATATGTATTTATATTGAGATAGTAAGTAAATTTTCTAAAACTTGTTATGAAAATAGAAAGTCATTTAAAATAAGATATTTAGTTTATTTATTTATTTTGTAGTCAATAATTAAATATAAGAATAATTGAATGAATAAAAGCAATTATGAAATCATAGTTATTGCTAGTTTAATTTTTGTTTCTTTTTAGGTTTAGTTTCAGTGTAGGGGTTTAAATTTAAATTTAAAAATTCTTGTTAATTATTTTAGTATTGGTTGTTAATATTAATGTTAATATTTCTAAGGTTATTATTATTATTGTTGTTGTTGATGTTAGTTTTGTTATTCAAATTTTCTATTTTGCTATCTTGATTATTCTAATTTACATTTTTTTCCTTTTTTGGTGCTCTAGGTTTGGTTTATTTTTTTTTAGTGGCTGTATTTTACAAGTTGATATCTTTTTTATGATTAATTTTTATTGAGTTAATTAATTTAAATGTTAATTTAATATTTACTTATTATGGGTTCAAATAGTTCATAAAAAGCCATAAATCCCTCCTTGATTTAGGTTTTCTAAGTTATTTGCTCGTAGCCTTGCTGATCTGTTTAACTGCTTATGAGTTTCTACATTTTAAAATTAAATTAATTTAATTTATCATTTTAAATATTTACTTCAAACACTTCCATTGGGTCTTTATTAATGTCTAATTTCTTGTAAGTTTCTTTCAAGCAATTGATTATTTCAATAAAAGGTTTGATAGGTTTATCAAATTGGATTTTACTCCAAAAGTCTGAGTATTGCTATTAGTCATGAAGAGAAATTTCACAAGTTTAATTAATGAGCTGTTGGCTATTTTAGTTTTAAGACCAATGCTTTGGTGAAGATTAAAGTTGCTAGAGTGAATTCAAATTTTTTATGTCAGCTTAGTCATTAATTCTTGATTTTTCTCTAACTTTAGCTTGTTTGTTTCTTTTGCCAGCATTTGCTAAGTTATCAATTTCGCTCTTATCATCAAGATGCTAATCTAAATTATCCTTATCTAATTCATTTATTTTTCTTTTCCTGTTATTTTCAGGTAAGAATTAACCTGGATTGTTGTTGTAGCCGAAATCGTATTCACCTACTAAATTCTGTCCATTTCTCAAATTTAAATCGAAATTATTATTTTTTGAGTTGTTATTGATATCAATTATGCTACTTTTATTTATTTTTAAATTATCGTCTAAGTTATTGTAATTAAAATCTTAATCATGTTGATGGAGATGATTGTCATGATCTTAGTCGTTAGGCATGAATTAGTTAAATTAGCCCATATTGTCTTACTGATTATTGTGATCCCTTTCAGACCCATTGTGCTAATTACCATCAATATCTTTATTCTTTTTATTCTTTGATTTCTTTTCATTTTAGATCTTATTAGGATCTTAGTTCTTCTTCTTTATATTTTTTTTCTTTTAACTTAAATTCTCCACTCTCTTCTCAGTTCTTTGTCTGAAAGCTTCTCCTTCTTTTTTCTATCAAAAAAAAATTTAATTTTAAGTTTTTAAACTTTCAAAAAATGTTTATCATTTTAGCTTAAAAAAAATATTTGTGTAAAATTCAATGCTTTCTTAAAAAAAAATATCTATGTAAAATTCAATGCTTTCTTTTAAAAAAATATCTATGTAAAATTTACATTAAGCTAATAAATGTTAGTTTAACCATCTTATATCTTAGAGAAGACTCCATTAGATGTAAGACTACCTTTCATAATTTTATTTTTATCTCCTTTGTACTTGGTACCATCTGGTCTCTTGCATTTGTCTATATTTTCATCAATAAATTTTCTAACCTCGTCTTCTGAGATTTAATCTATTCTTTTGTTTTCCATGTAATTCATGAGAGCAATTGTAATAGTTTAGTTCTTTTCTTAGGGTTACCCGTTTGCATTTTTCGAGGATTTATTTTTCTTTTTTTACTTATTTTCTTTGAGCTAATCAGCATTTTATTAGGCTTCATTTTAAATTTAATTCTATTGTTATTGTTATTATTATTGTTGTTGCTGTTGTTGTTATTATTATATCTACTACAACTATTAGTTTGGTACAATTTACTAAGTCATTTGCATGCTTTGGTTTTACGATATAATTTAATTAACTTGCTTTGTCTCTTGGTTTTTAGATGTAAGCTAGTTAGTTTGTGTTAAGCTGTTATCTATTTAATCATTTTGTTGTTGCTTTAATTTTTGCTGAGCTTTTTTAGATTTGACATTTTTTTACTTTGTTGGCTATATTGCTGGAGAGACAATTTATTACAGCTAGCTTTAATCTATAAGTGAACTTGGTGGAATTTATAAATTAGTGTTGAGATTTAACTCCTTCTAATTTGTATAATCATTTTACTATGCTATTCCTTGAATGGTAACATTTTAATTGTTATTGTTGAGCTGCAAATTACTTTCAAAATCAAGATTATTCTGGCCTTTAATTAGTTGAATTTTGTTATTATTTTGGCTGATCAAAGTATTATGATTGTTGAGAATATAATTTTCATTATTTTCCTCATAATTTGTATTGTACACATTCATCAAATTTAGGTCGTATATTGGGTTTATATTGTAAGTATTGTCGAATTCTAAGTTGTTGTTCATTCCGCCTAGATGCATATTTGAAATATCTGTAAAATTAGTTGCATCAATCCCACCTAGATTATTTATAGCTGTTTAATTTACTAAAAGATTGTTTACATTGTTATTATTTAAAGTTGCAGTGTTAGTAGCAATAGCATTTTCATTTGTATTTGTATTTAAGTTTAGCTAAGAAGCTTAGCTCTTTTGTTTCCTCTTCGAAGTATTCTTTGGTGTTATTGTGTTTGAGACTGTCGTCTAAGCTGCTGCTACTGTTGTTGCTGCTGCTGGTAAAATATTTTATGTTTGATTATTTAAATTGCTGATTTGAAAGTTAAAATTATTGTTATTGTTGTTGTTATTATTGGCATTAGTTTAATTTTTTTTCTTTCTTCCGGCTGTGTTGCTTCCAGCAGCAGCAGTATTCGTATTATTTGTTGCAGCAGCAGTGTTCGTAATAGCAGTGGATGCACTAGCTGTGACCATAGCTGATAGAGATGCGTTTGTGGGGGTTGCTATAGAGTTAATAGGAGCAATTTATGTGGGCATCACTGTTTGTTAATCTAATTGAGAGTAATACTATTAATTTTAGAAAGAATTAATGAAATTTTAGTTTTGATTTTATGTTTAGTGTTGATTTCCTTGATTTACATTCAGCTGATTTAAAAATTCATTTTTTTTCCCTAAAATATTTTTTGTGTCCTACATTTGCTGGATACTTTGAAACGGCTTTTATAAATTGACAGAGTTTAGCTATTGCTGTTAGAAAATTTTATCTTCATCAAATAGTTTTTATACATTATCATTTATGGTAGCTTATTGAGGTTGCTGCAAAACGAAATTCTGAGTATTCAAGCTATTTTAATTAGAAGCTGTTTGGTTTAACATGTTGTTTGTTTGGTTAATTATGTTGTTCGTTTAATTTTTCATTATGTTGTGAGTTTAGTTATTGTTCTTTGTTTACTGCTATGATGCATCCTGTACAGTCTAATTACTTAAGTGGCTCAAAATTGTAGTACTGTTGCTCACTTAGTTTTACTTTGAGTTTTTAGATTTTTAATTTGGAATGATGGGGGTGTTGTTTGAAATGTTAGAAGTTAAATTGTTTAAATTATTAGTTGAAAGTGAACTTAAATTAATGCTATTCGCATTCATTACATTTTTATTCACATTTGTGCTATTGCTGTTATTTATACTGTTTGCCGTATTCAAATTTAAAATATTGTTGTTGTTGTTGCTGTTAGCATTATTGGTTGAGGTAATTTGGCTTTAAATGTTCCTACCTACTTATTGTTTTGCATTCAAATTTTACTACTGATGTTCAATAGTGGTCGTAGTGGTAGAGGTAGATTATTAATTATTCAGATGATGCTAATTGCTATGGTGCTGCTATTAAATTTACTGATTTTGGCTTAGCTACTAATTTTACTAATTTTATTGTTAAATCTAGGAATTTTGTTGGTGATGAGAAGCGCTGTAAGCTGTATTTTAATTTTAAACCATTTATTAGGCAGCTGAAGTAATACTTCCCAAATTTTGCATATTGGGATTGCCAGTCAAAAGGGTATTTTACTGTATTTTTAGTTGCTGATCATGCTATAAATTTTGTTAATTTTATCGTTAGGATTATCCCTACGAGTTTAA
The DNA here is from genome assembly GCA_000231845.2 of Tetrahymena malaccensis 436. NCBI lineage: Eukaryota > Ciliophora > Oligohymenophorea > Hymenostomatida > Tetrahymenidae > Tetrahymena > Tetrahymena malaccensis. Next base: position 260,233 of record JH720039.1, on the reverse strand, counting down.
CTATGCCTATCCTTAATTAGAGTGTATATTGTACTGCTGCTACTGCTGATTTTGTTATAGATTCTATTTATAAGGCTACTGAGATTGGTTTTGTTATTATTGATTTTACTAGCTTTATTAAGTTTACTGCTGCTAGGGATTCAATGCAAATTAATGAAGATTTACTTAGTTGTAAATGTTATTTGTTCCAAACCCAAGATTGTTATTATTAAAGTCCAAGAGAAATTAATTGTAAGGTGTCATTGGGATGTTGTTGTAGTTGAGGTTGTTACGATCAGATCCATCATCTTCAACATTAGAAATAATTAAGTTTTAAGCATTTGAAAGTGTTTAAGCCAGTTGAGCATATTGATTGTTTTGATTCTAAGACTACTGTTGCTAGGGTTGGTAGGATGATTAAATATTCTGTTAAGCGCTTTGTTATTGTTGAATAACCTAATTTTTATTTGACTGTTACTGCTAATTTTACTGCTATTATTATTGCTACTACTGCTACTGCTACTACTACTAAATATGCTGATTAGTAGCTATCTGCTAGTTATTGCTGTAAGTTTACCCATTCAGAGTATTGGAATGTAAATTTAAACTTATATTTGGAGGCAAGCCTATATTTGGATAGTTGTTTGGTGTCATACTGGTGGCTGCATTTTGGTTATTCTTCTAAGTGGTAGGTAAGTTATTCAATCTTCCCCCTAATGGTACTCCAGTTTAAGCGTTAGGAGATATTTTATTCTAGCCTTTCATCAGGATAAGAAGTGGAAATTATAATCAATATTTTCACTTAAGTAAGTGGGTAGTTGATTCAAAAAAGTGGCTGCTAAATTAGAAATGATCGATCCTCGCTTTTTATTTTAATTTTAGCTTGATTGGTTTCCTATTTAGTTAGTAAGGAGTTTGTTTGTTTGATTGTTTGTTTGATAGTAATTGGCGCAGAGACTACGCCCAAAAAAAATATTTAATTTTTGTTGTGCAAAAATGAATAAAATTTACCAACTATTAGATGATATTATATACTTCTTCTATTGTCTAAGGCCTTTTTTATTGAATTTTTTATCTTGATTCAAAAATTTTTTCTTTCTTTTTTCTTTCTTTTCTTTCTTGCCCTTACCCCTTCTTTTTAAATTTATTTATTTATCAAAAAAATCCACCTATTTTTCCTTATTAAATTCTAATTAATTACTTCCTCTCTAATTTTTTCTTTAAGCAATTATCCTTGACACTCACCAACCCATCTAATTCCTCAGATCCTTAATTTTTAATTCATTCCCTTATTTATTTAAACAAAATTCAATGTATCTTTATTACCTAATAAAAAAATAGTTTTTTGCTAATTCTTTTAATTAAATAACTTCTCACGCTCTTTCTTTCCCTCCCCCGTAACTCCTCTCCTCCTTCCTATTACTAGTTTGTAATCTCTTTTCTTATATTTCATTGCTCCTAAAACAATAAAAAACAAGCAAAATTTATAAAAATGATACTTTTATTTTTATTAATATAAATTACATTTTGAAAGTTTCAAAATCTTGAAAAACTAATAAATATTCAAAGAAAATGCTAAAAACAATTGAATTTTTATATTCTTTTATGACTTTTAATTTTCATCAATTTTGCTTTTTTTAAATGTAAAGTATTATCACAAATTCTCAAAAGAAAGATGATAGATAGATACTATTTATTTAAAAATTCAAAATCAATTAAATAAGAAACAAATCAGTACAAATGTATAAAAATAACAAACATTAATTTCATAAATGTTATTTATAGATTTGATTCTTCCAAATCTTTAGCTTTTAAAAGTCTAATTATATCTTTTCACATTAAAATTGGTAGGACTATTAAACAATATATAGCTTTAACATTTTAAAAGAAAATTATTTTTATTATAGCAGCTTTTCTAAAAACTAACATTTTTAACATGATTTTATTGATTAATATTTGAGCAGATATTTATTTATAGATGTAAATTAAGCAATTTATATTTTTTTGATAATTTAATGACATTTTTTATTTTTTTTGATTTCATTTTATAGTATTATTAAAAACTAAAATATTTGCAGTATATTTGTTATGCATGTGTTTAAACAAATAGTAAAGAAAGTAATCAAAAAGTATTAATTTTAGTAATGTCCTATATTAACAGCTATGTTGCTTGATTGCATTTTTAACTCCACAATTTAAGTTAAAAATCTGATAACAAACTTAATTAGTGCTAATCAAATAAGAAAAAATTTAATTATTTAGATTTTAATAGTGGATAATTAAGCTTTAATATATTTATTTATTAAATTGTTGGTTGTTGTGATTTGATAAACACTAAATCAAATAAGAAAAATGAAGGATAATTACTTAACAGAATCAGCTCCGCAGTCAAAGAATTAACAAGAAAGTTCTAGCAGCAGAGCGGATAAATTGAGCTCATAGAATTTAGATAATTCTTAGACTAATTTAAATAATAAAACGTATAGGACAAAGAGCACTGAATAAAATAAATCTATAATATAATTAAATGATACTTAAAGATTGTTAGAGTTATCTTAGAATCAAAATCAAATATACCAGCAAAGACAAAGCCAGTTGCAATAACAGACTGTTAATACACAAAGCAATTTAATCACTTCTAAATTATCTCTTTTAGAGAAACTTGAGGATGAATTTCCAGATAATGAAAATTTTAAGAAAGATGATAAAAGCCAAATATTTTATACAGCAATTAATCAAGTGAGGCACATACAAAGTTTCACGAAAAAGATTTCTTAAGTCTTCAATAAGAAGCAGCAAGATATATTCATAAAATTAAGAGAGGATCTAGAAATGCTTATGCAGCAGTTTGATGAAAAAGTTGTTGAAACTCTTAACAAAAAAGAATATGAATTACTCAAATCGTTTCAGATTACCTTAGATAAAATGACCAAAGAATTATAAGAATGTCAATAAAAACTAAATGATTTTAACCTTTAAGTAGAATTAGATATAAAAGTTATAGGTAATTCAATATTTTGCTCAAATAAATCTAAATTATTTTTTGAAAATATTTTCATATTTAAAATTATTTTAAAAATCAATTTATAATTAAATTTGTTTATAAACAGAAAAATAGCAGTAAAATAATACAAATAAATTTTTATAAAATTTTATTCTGTTAAAAACAATATTTGAGAAAAAATATTTATTTAAAACATTTTTTTAAAGATTTATTGAGAAAATGCTTAAACCAAATCTATTATTTTTAAAATTTCAGTTTATTTTCAAAATAAAATACATTTAAATATTTCTAATATGATTAATCCACCCAACAAGATTTTATCATTTTTGCTCAACAAAAACATTTTTTATTTTAATTTAAGCAGAATTAAACATTTTTTTTAGATACTTTTAGAAATTCTACTCTTTAAGAAATAAAATTCATTTTTGTATGAATTCAAGGGGTATGCGCTTGTTTTATTATATTTTAAGTTATTTTTGGATTTATTGGATTAATAAAATAAGTTGTTTAATTAATTTAATCACCCTACCAACAACAAATTTTAACAACTCCTACCCCTTTACATTTTCAAAATAAACAATTAGGTCAGCTCAAAATCTTTGAATTTTTTATGCAAATAAAACAATCCTTATAATTTATGAAATAGGATTAGAAAAACAACTCAGATTTTATAGGGAAAACAGCTACTCCTTAAACGAAGAAAACAAAATACTTAAAGAAGAGGTTGCAAGGCTCAAGCATTTATACAACGAGTTAGAACAAGAAAATTTATGGTCTCGTTAAGCTCATTTAAGGACACAGTAAAAGCTAAATGTCATAAAAGAACAAAACAATTATGAAAACTAAAATTCCACCAAACAATCTTTCATATAAAAAAACAACAACAGATAAAATGAATTGGTAAAATTTTAGGTTAAAATTAATTTACTATTTTATTAAATTAAAAAGGATACATCAAATTTGTAGCAAGAATCAGCTCATAACACACTTGATAATATTGATGGGGTAAGGAGCTCAAAACCTAGTCGCTAATTTAAGTACAGAGACTCTTTGATTGCTGCTAGAAAAGTTATTTTTTTACAAGAAAACGTTCACCAAGCAGCGAATGTAATCGATCAGTAAGTTTAATTCTTGTAAAATTCAAATTAAATATTGACGCCATTAAAAAAAAGACTTCTTATCGAAAAGATTAACCCTAGGGATCAATTAATTGAATAACTCAAGGAATAAATTAACAACTAAAAAATGCTTAATAAATCTCTCAGCATACAGATTAAGACAAACAATACCCCCAACACTGCAGAGAACCAAATTAAGCAATTATTCATTAGATGTAACTTGATAAATTTTATACTTCTATTAAAATCTTTCATACATAATTTTTTAAATTCTTTAATGAATTTTAGAAACCAATTTACTTTACATTTAGTTTTATTCTTGCTTGTGAAATTTTACACATTTTATAATTAAACACAAACAGCTGTGAGTGAAGTTCAAAATGAAATTTAGAAGAGAAACAAAATGCTAAACACATTCAATCCAAACATAGATTAAATTGAAGTCTAAAAATTTACTAAATTTGACAGAATTGAAGTTATTTCCAAATTTTTCTCCAGTTTGAAATTCTTAGAGATAATTAAAACAATGATTTTCGATTAAAAATGCTGCAACAATCCAGTAAAATTTTTTAAAACAAAAATTAAATTAATGTTAATCTTTTACAAAACAATAATTAGAAATGCAAGTTTAATATTAGTGAAATATCTAAAAATGAAGAGATACAAATAAACGAAAATTTAGATTCTAAATAGCAACAAAACAACACTACATAATAAATTGGCACAGAAACAAATATAAAAGCTGAAGTTTCTCATTATGACTACTTCGATCTAATAAAAAATAGCTAGTAAGATGAAAATAACATGAATTAAAATAATCTTCTTCCTTAGTCATAGGAAAGCACTCTCAAAAAATCTATCGAAGATGGACAATAATAGTAAAATATTTTTTTTCAAATGTATTTGATTGGTTTTACTTTAGTTAAAAGACAAATTTATCAATTAACATATCAAAATCAAATAATTTTGAATCTATTGATAATTGTTTGAATTTCAACTTTAAAAAAATAGAAATAATCAAAAATTTTTGCTAAATTTGATTTATTATTCTAAAATATTTCTGGGATAAAAATAATTAAAGATTTTATCAATTTATAATTAAATATTTAATAATTTAGGAACCTTAACAGATTATATCAGATTAAGCACAGAACTAATATAAGCTATTATCATCCTTCAATAAATTAAAATCAAAGTGGTGTATAATATAAGAAGAATCGCAGCAATAGTCATTCTTCTACTGTATATTCTGGGTATTAGTTAGGGCTTTCAGATGCTTAGAGTACTAATTTGAATACTAATAGGGATTAGACTTACAGAAGCTTTGGAAATACAAACTAATTTTATTAGGCTGTGAACCAGTCGTTTGAAGGTAATTTAAATGAAAAAGGAAATATGGGAGGAAGTTAGAGCAACTCTTTCGTGAATCAATTCAACAGCTATCATAAACAACTTAAATAAAATATTAGCAAATAAAAATAAAATCAGCTAGAAATAAATAACATGCACAGAAAATTTCATAGATACAGAAAAGAAGTAGATAATAGTAAACCATAAATAGAAACTTAAATATCCGACTTAATTAACAATATCACTTCTCACAGCAAACTAAACGCAATTAACAACAATATCTAAAACTCCGATTATATAACAATCAAAGAAAAGGAAGACAAAGTTATTTTTAAGCACAACAAATTATACTGAAATCATTTTAATTATTATTACTCATGAATCTAATTATCAAGCAATAAATTATATTAAAAATTAAAATAAATATAATTTTTTCTACTTACAGTATTCAATAAAACTTATACATTTTTCTTTTATATTTAGTCTTTTATTAGTCTTCATAAATTTTAAAAATCCTTAACAGAAGGATCACTTTAAAATTTTTTTTATTCAAAAATAACTTAAATTTTTTTCATAATTTTTAAATATGATGATTTTTCGAATTATTTAAAAATTTATGCAGCCCCCTCTTTTTTCTTTTAAATTTTTTAGAAGAAAATTAATATCAGTCATAACATAATTTATTATAAATTAAATTTTTGTTTTTCTTTCAAAAAAAAAGGAAATGGTTGAAAATATTTAATAATTTGAAAATCTAGAAGATGTAATTTAATTTTTATGCTTAAGCATTAAGATAATTTATTTATGATTAAAAAAAGTTTACAACATCTGATCTGTCAAGTCATCGCAATCTTGAAATTGACTTTTCGTAACAATAGTTATTTTATTTACTAAAAATTATTCTAAAACTAAAATTTAAATAAACAATCAACTGATTAATCTCGATTTAGATATTTTATTTATTTTTCTTTTAATTTTAATATGTTTTTTTTTAATTTATTTAAAGTTCATATTAAATTGGCGTTGAGGGAACTTCAACTTTAAGTTCCTCGTTATAAAAATGCATTAATCTCACACATTCATTGATTGATCTTACGTTAACCTTTTAATTTCTTAGATTATTTCAATTAAAAAAATACTTTGATTAAAATAACTTTTTTTCTAACAATTTGTAATCTTATAGTGATAACAAAATTGGCGATTTAGGTATAATAACCTTATCTTCTGCTTTGGCAAATTGTGAAAATTTATCAACTTTGACTCTTTGTCTTCGGTAAAAATGAAGAAATTATTAATTAATAAGATGAAAAATAATAAAACTAAAAATCTTTTTTTCTTTATTTTGTTTTCTCATTTTAAATTTATTTTTTCTATTTTAATTTTAGATATTATTAAGTGTTTATTTCTTATCTATGGAGTAATATTTTTTTAAAATTTTAATAGTGATAACTTTATTAGTGATTAAGGCATATCTGCTTTAGGTTCTGCTTTGAAGAATTTAAAAAACATATCTACTTTAACCCTTTACCTTCTGTAAATATGAACTTTATATTACTTGATTAGTTTTCTTATTTGACAATATTTTAATTTATTTATATTTATTATAAAGTAGTATTTTAAATAGAATGCATATTTAATTTAAATTCTTAAATCATCAATCTAATTTATTTATAATAAATATAACAAAGCAATAATTCAATTACAGAAAAGGGTACATAAGCTTTAGCTATTGGCATAACTTCTTGTATGAATCTTTAAAAATTGACTCTCTATCTTAAGTAAAAAAGTTTATTCATTTTTTTAATTAAATTAAATATTTAAAATTGCTAATTTTTAGATTTTTAAAGATCAATTTTTAAGAATTTTAATAAATATTCTTATTGCTAATTTTTTTCCAGCTAATATTTAAATAATTTTATAATAATAAAAGCAAAAATAAAATTGGTAATATTGGAGCGTCTGATTTAGGTTATGCTTTAACAACTTGTTCTTATCTCACAAACTTAGAGATCTGTTTGAAGTAGAACCATTCATTTTTTATAATTTAGAAATGTATATTTAAACAAAAAGTAAAATATATCAACTCATAAATTGTTGATAAAGTTAGAAGAAGATTTGTTAGTATTATTAATTTAATAATTTAAATTATTGAAAGGTCTTCAGTTAATCATTTTAAACAAACATTAATTAACTAATTTTGTATGGAAATATTTTTGTAAATTAAAAAGAAAAAACGAAATTGGTGATGAAGGTGCAAATGCTTTATGCTCTGCTTTATCAGCTTGTGGCAAAAGTCTTTAAATTTTGAAATTCAATATCCGGTAAGTATTATTAATTCAACATTGGTTATTTTATTTTTAAATTTGGCTAAAAAATAAAAGAAAATTATATAATTTATATGATAGATTTTTTATGAAAATAGTAAATAATCATATGATTGATTTGGAATTAGTTTAATACATTTGATTTTTATTTAAATTTATAATTGAAATACTATTTTTATTTAGTATTTTCATTCATTTATAAAATAGTAAAATGTTTTTATTTATATAAAAAGTGGAAATGATCTTAGCTAATCATTAGAATCTAAATTATTTCATCAAATTCTTAAACTCAATAATTTAGTTATCTAATAAATATCAATTTGATAAATTTAAATAATAAATTATTATATATATAAAACCATGTTCCTGACCTGAGTAATTTGGTCATTATGAGTAAAAAGTATGTTGATCGATTATTAATTTGGGATAATAAAAATAAATTAATAATTTACAAGATATAATGTTAAGATCAGTTTTATCTATATATTAAATATAAACATTTTTAATATTTAAGAAAAAAATTGATAATTAATAATTAAAGATTAAAAAATATCAATATAATTTGCAAAATTATGAATATAAAGTAAATTTTAATGAAAATTGATAAGTATTAAAAATAGAAGAAGAATTTTGGAAAATTAAACAGTCATATTTATGACTTATATTGAATAATAATGTAATATAAAATAATTTTTAAAATTTGTATGTATACTAATTACTTAATTACATTAACTATGAGTTATTAATTTTTATTTTAGGTGTAGGAAATAATCTATTATTTCACCCAAAATACTCATCAGTTAATACTAAAAAGTATGTATTAATATTTTGCTATATTAAATTAATAATTTGGTTATATATTACTTAATTCATTTTATTTTATAAATTCAGATTCTTTTTCTTTGATTTAAATATTTGTTATTGAAGTTTGCTGTCTATTGTTAATTATTCAAAGCTTTCAAAATTATTTTTGGAGGGAATTCATATAATCTCGATTTATTCAATTATTTTTAATGTTATTTTTATTTTATAATTCTATCAACAAAGCAATTTTATTTCATTTAATTAATTTAGTGAAATACTACTTTTTTTAGAAACGAATTATATATTTTTCATGAAAGATGCTTTCAATTGATCTAATTAAATATAGCAAATGTAAAGTAGGATACGACATTCTATGCTAACTAGCTCATATTTTTATTTCTTTTTAAATAATTTTCTCTTTGTATGATCTAAAATATTATTAAGAGCTTAAAGATTAGCAAATTAACTAATTAAAATCCTTAAAAGAAACAAATGAATGTCTCAGTATACATTTTCAAGATAAAAAATCAAAAAAATTGTATTGAAAATCAAATAGTGTATTTGTATAAAGTATTAGATTTGATGAATTGTGATGAAAAACTCAATAAAAAGTAAATAAAATGAAAAATTATTTAAAACTTTCTTATTAATTTACAGAAATAAATAAATTGAATGAGTTTTCAATGTCAATTCATAAAGAGTAATGTAAAATAAAATATAAACCTTAAATTAAATCTAATAAATTGAAGCTATTGATTGATTTAAATGACATTAACAAATAAAAAGAAAATTTAGTTAATTAATATTAATAATTTGTTTTGTAAAAAGTGTTTAATAATAAATAGCTCATCAATTATTTAAAGTAGTAACAAACTTGAATATTTAAAATAACATCAAAAATACTTTAAAATATTTTGTTGAATAATGTTTTAAAATAAGCTCTTAATAATTATGTTTTTATTTTTCATTTTTTAAACCTATTTAAAAATCAAATCATTCAATTTTTAAATTAATGAGTTGCTGCTTCTTTTTATTTATACTACTCCCTCTCTAAATTTATAAAAAGAGGGCACTTAAAAATTTTAACAAATATGTATTGGAATAGAGGGTAGCCTTTCTTAAAAAATGTTAGATCTCTTAATATGCACATAAAATGATAATATTTTAACTTCAATTTTAGGGGAACTCAATTGAAAAGCTAAAAATTGCCTAATAACAAATACACTTGGAATAAGATGGAACCATAATCAGTTTAAATTTTATAGAGAAAAACTCTAGAAATAAGTTTATTTAAATTATCAAATGAATTTCAACATATTATTCGAAGTAATGGAGAACTACATTTTACCTTTTATGCTAAGTGTTAATTTTTAACAAAATAGATAAAGGTTTGCCCATTTATTTATCTGTATGTTGTATTTCAAGAAATTAAATTTTTTACAACGCATTAATTAGGTTTTTTATGGAAATATTGTATTGAAGGTAAATCAAAATTTTACATCAATTTTAGATTTTGATTGAGTGGATTCTAATAATCTAAAGCTTAATACCATAATTAATTTACTAACGATTTTTTAAATTAAATTTTTGAAATAGAAAAGAATAGGAATTCATCAATAGCTTTTAATTTAAACGTTATGATAATTGTTAATACAATACCAGATTACAAACAAAAATTGATATTTCGTTGATTATTTTTTGAAGGTTAATACTCATTTAATAGTAGAGAAGGAAAAAGAGCACATTTTCAAAAAGCTTAATTTGCTTTAACTGTTAAATATTTGGTGACATTTTCAACCTTAATTTTTCAGATTTCAATAATTTTTTACATATACTTTGACGATTTATTCATTTAAATAGCTTAACTCTCAAGCACAAAAAAGTAGTTTAACAGTTAACGCAACCGTTTTAACTTACTATATTGATTATAAACATTAAAAAAAGCATAATTTTAAATTATGTTTACAAATTTATAATCGTTTTTATCTGTTTCGTATAATATAAATTATTAATATATTCTTTTCTATTCGTTTTATAATTATTTAATGTTTTATAAACCAACTTTAATTTATTATGACCCATCCCATAATAAATTAGGCAATTTTTGTAAGGTGTTTTATAATATTTAAATAAAAAAATAATTGATTTGCTATAAATTCCAATGACAAAACTCTAATTTGCTTTTGCCTTTATCCTCCTTTTAGGTGTCACAGTTCATGCTAGAAAGACTAATCAACCTGGACCTCCTCCTGGTAATTAACCTAAGCCCGATGCAAACAGTGTTTTCTAATACTTCCAAAATTGCCTTCAATAATACTTTGTCCCAAAAGATCAAAACCACGACAACTTCATGAACTAATTACATTGGGCATGTCCACCATTAAGTCAATAAGCTAAAAGCACCAGCGATTAACTTTCTGAAGTCCAAAATGCTTAAAACTGTGTTGCCAACTTCAATACTAACTAGTCAGATTTGAAGGGTCAAATTCAATCCAGCTTATAATGCGTTTAAAACAAGGTCCAAGCCAGCAGCGGAAGTTAATTTGCTCAAAAAAAGAGATAATCTGTAGTACACAAAAAACTTAGATTATGAAAAAATAGCTGAAAAGTAGAACTGTATTAATAAATAAAATATTATTAAAATAAATGAATGTTCGCTTTTAACAACTTTGTGTGTTTTGCTTGATATTAAACATGACAAAATAAAAAAAAATTTATCTTTTTCTAAATTTTGATTATTATTATTAACTAATATTACTCTACCAAATAATTTAAATTTTGATAACTTCATATTTTTCCTGATTTAAAATTTTTGTTTATTTTTTTACTATTTCTACCAAATTACATTCAGCGAATTTGTTTTTAATAAATTTGTTACATGAAGTAACTCAACCCACTTAAAAAAAACAATTATTTAAAAACATAAGCATCTAATTTATTTATAAAAACAACTTTTTAGTATTTTTTTCATAGTTTTTTAAATTGATAATCATTATATCATTTAAAAAGTCAAAGTTTTTAGTTTATTGTAATGTTTTTGCATATAATTTTTGCTATGTATAATATATTCAACTTTTTATATATTTTAAATAGATAACCACTTCATTCCACTATAAAATCTATAAATAAATATTTTTAAAATACACAAATTCTATATCTGTTTATATTTTATTTAAGATAATCATAGTCTTATTACTATATTTATGCATCATTTTTTATTTTCTGGCAATATTTTTTGCTAAAAAATAATTCTAATTGCTTCAAATATATTTATTTATCACTAAAATAAATAATAAATATACAAAAATTAGTGATCTAGGTATAATCTAAATAAAAGCAGTATGTTTTCTAAGTGGATAAAAATTATTATTTGCAAAATATTTTTATCAATTTTACTAAATGTATTTATTTAAAAATAAAGTTATGTCATAATTTAATGTTTTATTAAACGTATATGAGATAAATAACGTTCGTCTTACAATTAATGATATTGGAGTTTTTTAAGAATATCTATATACCCTATTTTAATATTTTAAAGAGCTGAGATTTTTTATATATAATAGATAACTTAAATTAAATTATTCTTAATTATAGTTCATAAAAATATTGTAAATGTTTGTTGCTATTTTGAGTTAATACATTAAGAGTTTGAGAAATACAATTTGATTGAAAATTTTAAAGACATCTCTAAAAAATTTTAATTTTTATTAACCAAATTTTCAGTTATTTATTTAAAAAAATAAGAAAAAGGCTTATGTTGCTTGTAAAAATTAAAAATAAATGTCTCTTTTAAGAATAATTTATTAAAAAACGCGCTTAAATAATTTGAAATAAAGTTTTATTTGAAATTCATTAAAATTATTTTTCTAATTAAAATAAAAGCTTTTTATTGATTGGATGGATTAACATGAAAGATTAAATTAAGAAAAAGAATGAATGACATCTAAATGAATAAATCTAAAGAGAAATATAAATAATATAAAATTTCAAATAGCATTAATTAATAGTAGTTGATTATTAAAATCATTACAATTAACTTATAATAAAATTTGTTGTCTTTATCACTTTCTTTTTTATTTTGCATTTTGTTTATTTTATGAATGGTTATTATGATTTTATTTGTTTTTAAAATTGTTTTTCTTGTTATTCATTTAACTCTACTAAAGATTTTTGTTGTTGTTGTGGTTGCTGTTTCCATTATTTTTATTGTTGCTGTGACTATTATTTTTTTACTTTGAAATATTTTTGGTTTTTTCAGGGACTTTAGAGTTTTATTAGCCTTTCTTTGAGCTTGCTACTTGTTGAGCTTCTTTATTTTTCTATTCTTTCAACTTTTAATTATGTTTCTTGATTAATTATATTTATTCATTTATCAATCTTTCTTCTTCTTCTTCATCCATTTCATCCTCTTCTTCTTCTTCCTCATCATCATCATCTTCTTCATCATCATCGTCTTCTTCTCCTTCTAATAATTCTAAATCATCATCTGAGTCCTCTTCTTCCATATCATCGTACTTTCCAGGTTCTGCCTACAAGTAGTGGGCATCATCTTCGTCGTCATCATCACCATCTTCATTTTCAGATAACTCATCAACATCTTCAAAATCATCGTCTTCTTCAATGTCTTCTTCTATGTCCTAAATATTGATTTTACCGTTCTTTAAAAGTTCTTTTTTGTTCTCATTCTGAGAATTCTTAGCTGCTTTTTTATCTTTTGAGTCTTTTTCTTATTATTTTGGTTTTTCTAAGGATTATGAAGTAGACTTTGAATTAGTGGTTTAAGTAGTGTTGGCAGTGTTAATTTGCATATTCTTAATACTTTGCTATATACTATTAAGATTCTACTTTTATTTTTAGATACTTTGTTCACAAATTTTCTTGTTTTCATCAAGTTTCTAGTTGAAAATATTTTCGTAAGCCAAGATGTTTTGCAAAGCAGAATAGTATCTTTCCTTCTAAATTTACTTTTCGATTTTGTTTTTCATCTTTTCTTTGGCTTCTTCACTTTTTTCTTCTATGAACAAATAAACATAATCTAACATAATCTTTCCAAATGCATATCCTAATGGGTTTACACCTGCAAACATACGAGTCTTCTTCGAATCACCGAAGCTTTCTAAGCGCAATATAAATTCTTTGTTACCATGAATTACTGACTTTTTAAGGTAAGTTTCGCATCTGCGTACGATTCCCTAAGTAGAGAATCTAAATAAATTTTGAATGTAATCTGATTCAGTTTTTGGTTGAACTATTCCAAGCATCCATTCGTATGAAAAGCAGAAAGTGCTTGGCTTTTTCTTATAAAAATCAAGAATGCTCTTTTTGAGCTCCTAAGCATCCTTCTTCGAAGGGAATTCAATAATGTTTCTGCGCATCTCTAAATAATTTTAAGCTAAAATAAATAGATTCTAGGAAAGAAATGATTAAATTGTAAATTGAATATTTAATCCCTTTATTTTTATCAATTTTATATTTATTTATATATATTTTTTATATCTTCTATCTACAATAATCAAACTTATTAATAAATTAATTAATTGCTTTCATTCGTGTTTCTTTGTCCACTCGCGCACTTATTTATTCATGTAATTCCCTCGTATGATAGACTGTACGAATATTTATATATATATTTTCATTCATTTCCCAGACTAATTAATCAATCAAAAGCACTCAATCAATTATTAATACCTTGCTCCATCTGGCTGGATTTAATAAATTCTAACTAATTCCTTATCCAAAAATCTAAGATAATTGCAAATTTATCAATTTAAATAGATAGCAAAAAACATAAAAATATTATTTACTTAAATTAGTTTACTTTCTTTTCGTTACTGCTTAAAATATTTATCAAATAAATATCTAAATTTATTTTATTTCAATTTTCATTTGTTATTTAATGAAGATATTTATTCATTTTTTTATAAAGTTGAAAACTGCTAATGAGATTTATTGAAATAAATAATTATCAAAAAAAAACATAATGTTTTTTATAAGTATTTTGAATGAAAATTTTAATGTTCAAAATTATATATAAAATTTTCATTCAATTCTTAGTAAAATAAATATTAAAAATAGGATTTATTTTATCATTTTAATCATTGAAGATTAATCAGAGTAGAATAAACAACAATTTAAAGGTTAAATTCTCTATTAATCATATTTGAGTTAATTTATTAAGAGAATTTAATTGTATTAGAAAACGAAAATGAAATGAGAATTAAGTAACTAGTTTATTTAAACATATAAATAAATAATTTTCAAAAGGAAGGATAAGATTTGTTAAAATTGCTTTATTTTGATAAATTTTTTTATTGGATTTTTTTATTTGTTTTAATTAGTTTTAAGCATGAGAAATAAGAATCTCATGCTCAAATAAATGTTTAGTTTTGATGAAAAATTAGTCATTCTTATTCTTTAGAAAGCGAAAATTAGGATTAAGATTCTTAATCGAATTCTTTATTGTATTCTTTTTCATCATGTTGAGATAAACTATTATAGTATTTACTCTCTGATTTATTCTTTTCCAAAATTTCTTTGTTTTATGATTAAGTTTAATCGAACTTTGTTGTATACTATGAAGAAAATTCATCGAAATCTTCTTAGTAATAATACTAATCTTCGTTTATTTCAGAGCACGATTGATTTAATTTTTACTCACTTTGAGATTATTTTTTTGGACTTTTTTTTGTTGATGACCCAATATCGTTGCTTTAGTTTGATTTTGTTGTTTCTAAAAACTTTTTTTGTTGTTAAGTTTAACTTAAGGCTTATTCTGTGTGGAGTTAAGAATTTAAGATTTAATGCTGCTATTGAATTTCAGTAGATTTTTGTTCTTTATTCTTGTTATTTTTAAAAATTTTTTTTTATAAAATTCACAAATAAAATCTTGCATTTTTAATGTTTGAATTTAAATTATCAAATTTATTCTAATTTTATGCAAATGTTTTAAATTAATTTATTTATTTTTATTTTACTTTTAAGGAGGAAGGAGATTTTTGTCTTATGATCGTTTTTTAGTTGTTGAATTTAATTTAGGCTATTGCTGGAGGAAGGTTTATATTAGATTTAGATGATTCCTATGAGTTTTGCTATTCGAGGACATCGTTTTAAGAATTTGTTTTTGTAGCCTTATCGTTTCTAATTGGAGACTTAATTATGTACATTCTTTCAGAGTTTGGAGCTGTTTGCAGCTTTCCTAGAGGAGATTACTAAGTGTTATAACGCTGATTAACTGGTTAGTTGGTTTCTGTGCTCTAAATTTTATTGAATAAATCAATTAAGAAATATTATTTTTTTGCTAGAGGAATGATTGGTTGTTACATTTAATTTATTTTATGTTTGCCTGAGTGTGGGAGAGGCTGAATTTCGAACAAGACTAATTTTTGAAACAACATCACCTATTTTTCTTGATACATCAAAATGGTACTAAATCCTTCTGATTTTATAGCAAAATCAAGGATAAATAAATACACAATTAAACTATAATTTACTTTATTTTTACTTGTTATCCGTCAGTTTCGTAACGAGCTATCCTGTTTTTGAATTCTTATTATCTCTTGTAGTCCTCGTAGAGCTTCTGGTTATTGGTAACAATAGGAGTTCTTTTGTAAGTTAATTTTTTTGTAATATTAGAATCTATTTTGATTATTGCTATAAAATTACTATCCTATTATTCTTTGGGCTATTCTTATATTTTACTGGTGGATTTCCTCATTTTTGTGCTTTGTTTTCATGTAGAACTTGTGCTATCTGATTATAGATTTTTATTATTGGATCGTTTGCTAGTTTTAATTTTCTACAGATTCGTTATTTTATATGATTTTATCATTTTTATTGTTGATTTTGTCTTAATCTGCTGCAACAGCATTTTTGTTTGAATTTTGCTCTGCTTAATTTTAATCTTAGCTTTGTTCTCTCTCAGGTGACTTTTTATAATAAAACTACAGCTTGACGGGTTAAGTATTTTACTTGAAATTTACTCTTTTTGAAGGATTTCGCATTGAAATATCCAATAATTTTTAAAGCAATTTTTGATTGCAGCGATTGATTTCTTATTGCTTCTCTATAATAACAAATAAATGAATTACTTAATTATAAACATTTTGATAATCAAATGAATACCCTTTTGATGAAAATCTAAGTTTATTTTCCTTATTTTCTTGAGCTAAAAATTATTTTAATTCCGCTCATTAACAAAAGTATTTCTTGCTTCTTTAGAATTTTCTTTAATTTTTTAGATTTTTTTTTCATGAGCTTGCTGTATCCTTGAGTGAAAAGTAGAAATAGTTAGGATTTATAGTCATTTGAAAATAAAAAAAGCTTACTTTTCTCTCATAAAAATTTCATTCAAATTGTAATTAGAGTAGATGTAATTGCTCATCAAACTATTACGAAGTCTAAATCTAATTAACTTATTCCCTGCAGATTAATTAGCTATAATCGAGGAACTTATTCCTGATATCGAATAAGGTATTTATTTCTTATTGATTGCTTGCTTGCTTATTATTCTACTTGCTTAATCTAATTAATTAATAGTTTTTACAAAATTTAAGGAAGAAAAACTTAATTTATTTAAGTAGCATTCACTAAATCCTGTTTGCATCAACCAAATACAAAAAAGCTTTCAAATGAAATTTAACAGTGATTGATCCAAAAACTAATTTAAAAATCTTCAAAACAAAAGTTTTAATAAGGCAAATATTTTATTTAAAAATAATAAAACTTCAACATTGTAAAAAAATCATTTTTTTATTGAGCTGAAATGAATAGAAGCTGATAAAATAAATGAAACAAATGACAATTATTTTAATTTAAATAAATAGAAAAGTGGTACTTACTTAATTATATATAATTCTTGTGTTATTTATTTGCAATAATCAATTTGATATAAAAAATTTTCAGTTTTTAATTAAGAAAAAGAGATTCAGTCAGCATTATAAAAAATATTTATCTAAAAAATTGTAAATTTAGGAATAGTTTATCACTTGAAAGGCAATGGGTGATAAAAAAGGAAAGAAGAAGGGAGGAGGAGAAGAGGATGAATCAACCATCTAACTATCTAGATAATACAAAGTATAATAGATTTGTTTAACAAATTTTATTATAGCGCTCATTTTTAAATTAAATTACTTTTTTAAATCATAGAAAAAATGCGAATTAAATGGAATAAATCCTTCAAAGCTCTTTAAAGAAAAGTTAGACTTCGCTGTTGAAGAAGATGAAAACATTGAAAAGGTTTATTGATTTTTTAAGATAAAAGAGCATTATTATATTCATTAAAAATATGCTTAATTTAAAACTCATGCTTGCTCTCTGATTTAATTCAATCTTTTAAATTAGATACATTTGTGGGAAGAATTAGGTCCAGTAGGAGTGCGTTCGATTATGGATTCTCTCACTGAAATACCGTAATTTGTTACTTAAAAAATAATTAATAATAATGGATTTAGCTCTTATATTGAATTTTTAACAATTTTTATTATTAAAACAGATATCTGCACACAAAAAGTATTAGGCTATGGAAGGTAAAGGCTCAAGATGAAGGAACAAGAACTATTTGCAATTATATGGAAAAATCTAAAACAATTGAATATCTAGATTTGATGGATAACCAAGTTGGCAGTTTAGGTAAAAATTATTTCTTTGATAAAAATGATTAATAGCAAGTATATATATGTTAGCGCTTTTGCTTAGAAAAGATGTTAAGCGAAATAAAAGGTAACTGATCAGTTTTTTTTATTTTAATTAATAGGTTGCGAATTTTTAGGTAGAGTTTTGCATCCTTAGATCGAAATACCATTATTGAAACTCAAATTGGATCATAACGAATTCGGAACAGAAGGCCTAATGTAACTTGCTGCTGGCCTCTGCATGAATTCAGTTTTAGAAAAATTAAGCTTAAATTATTGTGCTATCACTGCTGAAGGGTCAAAATATATATAATAAATTCTATCGTTTGTCAATACTAATTTGAAAAAGCTCAAGATGAAAGGAAATCTTCTAAAAAACGAAGGAGTTCACTAGCTCTTTAGGGCATTCAAAGTGAATAAAACCCTTGAAAAAGTTGATTTATCTGACAACCAATTTGATACTACTCTTGGAGATGACCAGGATCCTGAAGCAAACCCTAATTTTTTCGAAACAAACAAAGATGCTATCGAACACAACAAATAAATTATAGAAAATATTTGTGAAGTTTTAAAAGCTGCTGACACTTTACTTTATTACGACTTTAGATTTAACAACATCTCAAAGACAGGTAATTAATTCAATTCTATTCTTTTTAAGTTCAAAAGAATAATTTAACTTATTAATATTTAGATGCTAAAGCAATAATTGATTGTCTAGAAGCTAATAAAAATATTTATTACATGGAATTATCTGAGCACATTCCTAAAGACATGATTGAAAGAAAGAAGGGTCTAATGAAAAAGCGTAAGCCTAAAAAAAAGAAAAAGAAGAAAGGCAAAAAGAAATGATTACAAACAAACTTATTTATTTATTTAAAATAATTAAAATTATTAATTAATCATTTTTGTTATTTGTCTCCGTAAAAGCTTAAAAATAATTTATAAAATGGATAAAATGTTAATTTTTAAACATTAAATAAAAAATATATCAAATTTTTAAAACTTGATGAAAGTTTTTAAAATTTAATTTAAAATTTATTTTTTTATTATACCCTAAAAAAGTCCAAAGTTTGAAAATTTTATTTGTCTTTCACGTTGTATTTTTTAAAAGAAAGGTAGAACATATATTCAATCACATACATGTTCATACATTCATAAGGTTTAAAAAATTCTTAAAAAAGTTTTATTTACATTACAAAAAGAGAGATAAAATAGAAATTGATGTTATTTTAAATAATAATTTAAAAGAAAGCAAGAATTTAAATAATAAGTTATTTATGTAATTAAAATAAAGCTAGAATTTTGATAAAAAGAAAATTTGAAATATTTCACAAACAATAAACAAAATATTATGAATGAATGAATGAATGAATGAATGAATGGATCTATGAAATAAATTTATGGGAACTTATTTCTGAATATTAGATTAAATATTATTTTGAATAGTTAGTCTCAATCATCAGAATATTAATCGGTTATATTTGAAACAGGTTCGTCGTTAAATTAGTGAATAGATTTGAAAGAACGATGAGTACGTCTAGATCCTCTCATAGATTGCTTAGCAGGAGGACCACTTAGCAATTGTTGTTCTTCGATAGCAGCAGCGGCGGCAGCATGTCTTCTAAGGTTTTTATTGAAACCGAATAAGGGAATGACTAAGATTTCGTTGTAAATGAGAGTACCAGTGGTAATAATAAAGTAAGCAACAAGTTAGTACCACTTGAAATCTTCCCATCCTGCAGCAAGACAGAACATCCAAATTAAGAAAGGTGAAGTAACACCTAAGACGGCTCTAGCAAGAGCAGAAACATACTTAGTAACAGCTTGACCAACACCATTAAGGATAATAATAATGACAACACCAGCAAGGACTAAGAAGAATAAAGCTACATTTTAGAATGAGAAAACTTAGTAAATGAAGTTAGGGAAATCTTCAATTTTATCATTTGGTGTTTTATCAAAAGTACTAGGATTAGGAATGAAGTTAAAAACTAGGATACCGATAGAGGCATAAACAATACCGAACATACCTTCATAACCTACAGCTTAGAATGGATGTAAAAAGTATTTACCAAAGAATCTTTCTTCAACAACCATTTGAGTGGCATAAGTGAAAAAGGAGCAGACTAAAAGGATAATACCAATCATCATTTGACTTTGATTGCTGATAGAGCCTGTATCAACAACTAAAGCCATAAGACCCATAAAGGCTAAACCAGAGACGTTAAGGAAAATACCGAAGACGTTTTATCTGTGTAACTTTCTTTTTAAGAAAACGACAGAGAAGATAGCAGTCATGATAATGTTACCACCATTAAACATATATTGCATGGATAAGGGCATCATATTCATAGAGAAAAAGGAGATAGTAGAAGTGACCATATCACATAATGCAGGAATAGCGAAGATGAAAACATTGATTTGATCAGATTATCCTTAAGCAACACTTTCTTGTCTATCCTTTTCATAATCTTCTGCATATTTTCTTTTGTAAACAATGAATACAACGTAACACAACAATTCACCTATGAACATAGTAAGAGTTTAACAGAAAGGATGGTTAAAGGCCCAGCCATCGACTGTTTATCTTTGTTGAGATTTGAAAATAATACCAGAACACAAACTGCAGCCCAATGAAACAAGCATGAGCATGTTCTTTTGCATTTCAGTCCAAGCCATTTTTATTAATTTTTTTTTTTTCGATTATTTTTATGATTTTAAATTTAGCGGCTAGCTCGATCACCTTTCGGTTAGTAGTAGATTGGATAGTTTCCTACTTTTTTTTTTATGTTTGCTTGTTTGCTACCTTTTGAATAAAAGATTAAATTTTTTAACTCTTTTCAATGAATGAAAAATTGTATTTAATTAATTAATTTTTATAAGTTTTTAATCATCGCAGTTTATAATTAAATTGTTCCTTTCTTTAATGTGAAGAAATCTTTAATTTGTGATTGATTTATTATTCATCTTGTTTATTAATTTATTTCTTTCATTATTTTTTCTTTTTCAATCAACTAAATTGTGAATCCTACGGCTATTTACTCATTATTAGACAGCAATTAATTCGCTTCTTCCTAATATGATTTGCTATCCTTAAGAAAAACCTAATCTTTCTTTTATTATTAAAATTACTCTAAGATATTCTCAAAGATTTTAATTTGTTATCATATGTTTTTTTCGAGGTATTGGCAGCACAGGCAGCGTGTTTAAGTTTAAATTTTAAAAATTTATTAAAAAATAAATTGCAAAAAGGAATGTTTGTTTTTTTTTCTACTAACTTTTTCAAATGAACTTCTATTTTTTGGAATAGAAATTTATCAATTATTTAAAAATTGTTAACATTTAAATGAATTAATAAATTTTTTAATGCAGCTAAATGTGACAACATTTACAAATTTATACACATACACTCCCTCACCATAAAGATGCGAACAATTTTAGAGATTAAGCCAACAAAATTAATAAATTATCAAGTTTCTAAGGAGATAAAAAATTCATCATTCTTTCATAGAGAAATTAGTTAAGTCAATTTAGAATTAAATTAAAAAATTTCCCTTTAGTAGGAATGTTTATAAGCAAAGTTATTTAATAAAAGAATTTGTGTTTTCTCAGTTTGTAATGAAGAGCTTTTCTCGAAGATTGCAAATAATATTTAATATGTCAGTCAAGATAACAATTTTAATTTTTGTAAGCAGCTTTCGTTAGAGCTAAGTTTCTAAATTAAACGACCTATGAGATTGGATTGATAATAAAAGAATAAAACTTCCATTTATCTTAACAGAATAAAAACATTACCAAATAGTGCGCATTTATTTCACCTCCTATCTTTTTTAGTCTATCTATTAATCTATCTATATTTTATAGACAAAATTAATTTAGCCAACAAATATAAATAATTAAATAAATCTAAATCACATACAATTATACCCCTCACTCAACTTAAGGCAATTTACCTACAACTTATTTGATAAATCAATAAAACTAAAGGTGAATCTCAGGCTAAAGCAAATAAATAATCAAAGTCTGTCTTTTTATGGAAAAAATACTTAAGTGGAGATAGATCGTTAAAATATTTATAGATATTTCTTAATTTCATTCTAGGGAAAGATATTTCTAATTTATAGAAGAAAAGGACTTATTAACACAAGACTCTCTTATTTTTTCTATAGAAAAGCATATTTAATCTCTTAAGGCTTTGAATGAATAGCTACGCATACAGCACCTTAAAAAAATACATGAAAGCGAAGCAAATCTTAGCAAAAATAACATTAAAACCATTCCTCCAAAACCACAAAAGCCAGAAGAGCCTGATTAGGATGATTGCTGTGGCAGTGGGTGCTAGGTCTGCGTATTCGATAGATACTATTAAAAATTAGAAGAATACGAAGAAAAGCTGATGGAATGGGAAGAAAAGTATGGCGATCTCTTCAACGACGAAGAAGAAAGCTCTAACTAAAATAATGATAACGATCCCTAAAACTAACAACAAAAAAGCTGAAAAAAAAAATTAAATTAAATTCATTTGTAATCAATAAAAAAAATAATTTAAAGTTTTAGAAATTTTTCATTGATGAAAGAAACAAACAATATATCCAAAAATAAATTAATATCTTATTATCACATCTTATTCTCTATGTATGTATAATCTTATTCTCTATGTTCAATAAAAATCTTAAAAAATACTCAAAGCATTTACTTACTATTTCAAAAAAACCTAGCAGTATAATTTCTTATTTAATTGCATTTCATATTTAATTTGAATTGAAGAATATTCTACATGAAGAATGCACAAAAAGTGTAAATTTTAAAAAATGTTTATATTATTATAATCTTATAAAATCGATTGCTCTACTTACTTGTTTAAATCTTATATAATTAAATTAATTACACACACATTCCCAAAATTAATTTTTTTTGCTGGAAATTTTCTATTTATGAATTGCTTAATGTAAATAGAAATTAATATAAAGTGGAAGTAATTATCTTTAAATACATTGATTGTTGTTTTTACTAACAAACAAATCAAATCAACTTATAAATTTCTCTCTCAAAATTTGTTTACAATTCATACAAAAAAGTTATATTTATTTTCCCACTGATCTTTTCTGCACACAAAAAATACATTTATATACAAGCAAGGCAGACAAACTCAATAAATAAAGATTTTATTTTAATTAAATATATTAGAAATGACTTCCGAAGATTTATTTAATAACATTTATTATATGTAATCGGCTTTTCATATTTCAAAATTGTTAGATTCATTTAAAATTATTAAATAAATTAAATGAATGATTTTGCTGTTTTTGAATTCAATATTTATATTTATCTTCCATCTTTTCTCTATAATAGCCATTGAAATCTAATCTAAGCAGCAACTAAAATAAGAATGTTGCATTTGTATTTTTTGTCATAAGAATAAGTAAATTAAGAAGATTCATAAAATTCTTTTCGAAATCTTGCTTCAGGACTTCAAAGTCTGCTTACAATAAATCAATACTTGTATCATATTCTAATCTGTGTAAATATATTAATATGAATGAAATAAAGATATTTTTTAATTAAATATTTTACTTAACTACTATGTTACAATATCTTCTACAGCAATCAACTATATCAAAAATACTTTTTACTAATTTTGGATAGCTCAAGAAAATTTAAATTTATATTGAACTCAAAAAAAGATCAATTATCTTTCTAAGTTCTTCAAAATCTTTTATCTCTGCTACTTTTTCTTATAGCTGTTAACAAATTATTTCAATAAAATAATTTAATTTTTTTGGATATTGAAAAATAAATATTTACTTTTGACCACTATGAAGTAATAATATCTGTATGAAAGTATGTCCATAAACTATCTATTACTGAGCTTAGCTTTGTTCTCATTAACAGCATCTGATTCAAAGTAGGATTTAACTTCCCTCTTTTGCTGTTTTTCATGAAATAAAGCCATGATCTTTAGAGCTCAAACTAAATTGTTCTTAAAATAAATTTTTAGTTAAATGTAACTATCCAAACAAAAATTATTTATTATTATTTATAACATTTCTCAAAAATTCAATTTAAAATTATATTTATTTAACACTTTTTAATCTAATTTGTTCTTCAGAATTCAAAATAAATTTTTCTTAAAATAAATTTATTGTTAAGAAAATCTAATGTAACTGTCCAAACAAAAATGATTTATTTTTTATAAAATTTTTCTAAAATTAAATTTAAAAATATTTTATAACTAAAATTGAGTAAACTTTGAAAGTTGCCAATAAAAAATGTTTAATGGTGGATATATTTGGTTTACTGAGTATTTATAATTATTGATTTTCTAAAAAATAATTAAATTTATTTTTATAAATATATCTTTCGTATTTTACCTTAAAGGAAACAAATATCTGAAAATAGTTTTATATTTTTCTATCAAATGAGATGATATCATCAAATTAAGAGGCCACTTAACCTGGTAGTCCATAGTAAGGCCATTCCATGCATCTTGGTTATTAAAAACGTTTGAGCTATACATTTACCAACTCATAATATCCATGGCACAATTACCATTATTTGAATCCTTTAGATTTAATGAAATTACATAATCAAATTAAATCCCAAAAAAACAAAACTAAAATTACTTAAATAAATCCTACATATGCTCTTCCCATATCTAAATTCAAGAATTTATTGAATTTAAATGGGAAAGTAAACAACTGACTCTAAAGTCCTCTGTTCATGTTATCAATATCCTCTAAATGCAATGAAATATTTTCTCCATCATAGTTTATTTTGATAACTTGTAATTAACCATCTAAAAAATTAACTCTATCGCAATCAAATTCATGATTCTTAATGTAAGTTGGTGTTCCATTATTGCAAACAACCATTTAAATAGAGCATTTTTGGTCATTTATTTCTTTAGCAACTGAAGCAGCGCCTTTTTTATTAGTTTCTTTAGTATAAAATTTGATGGCAACATATCTAATTAATTTAGTATTTTTAAATATTTCCATAATAATAATTGATATAATTATCTTACTCATTCATATCTTAAAGCCTATAAGGAGCTGCTTTTTTATAAGAGCTGATTTCTTTTGTATTTTAGAAAACAATCAATAAGCCATTTTCATTTGTTTCATCTTAAGATATGCTGCTTGTAAAATATGAGAATCTTGATTTTAAAGGCGATTATTCTTCACTTTGAAGCAAATTAACACTTCCCTTAGTGCTAGATTGTAATAAATTAACATTTGGTGATCCTAATTTCGAAAATCTACAATTAAATTAAAAGTAAATAATAATTTTTTGCAATGTTTTTAATAACTTACTGATTAATTGGCAAGTAATTTCTCTCTTTTTTAAATCTAAAAGTAAAGCTTAGCTTAAATCCCATTTCGATATTTTATTTAAATTTATACCATAAAGATCCTATTTAAATTAATATAAAAAAGATAATAATCATTGATTCTTTTATCAAGATTTATATTTTAAACTGTTAAATAGAAAATAGAGTTTTAAAAATATTTTTTATTTAACAAAATAAAAATAAAACTGAACGTAGAAAATAAATTTATTTTACCACTAAGTTTGGAATTTTTAAGGGGCTAGAATCTGATATAATTATTTCTCTGTTAGTGAACGTTTCCAAATATATTTAATTCATTGACTTAAGAAAAATCCTTGAATTCAAATCCATTATTTTTAATTTTGAACTAGAAATCTATTTGAATATTTTATCACGGTTAAGACTTTAGTTTTATTTTTTTAATACTTACTTTTAAAGGCATTAACAATTTCGTCATCGTTTCTAAGTCTAATTAATGTATGAGGAACTATCACATTATTTAAGTGACTTTCACTCTCTGGTTTTGGAGGTAGCTGCATTAAACTTCTGCTTTCCTCATAAAAGGCTTTGAAGAATTCTCCGTTTCCCATGAGAAAATACTTATTTCAATTTAAAAATAAATGGTTAGATTTAGTTTATTAATGTTAGTTATTAAATACATTGTTAAGAGTGTTTAAGTGGTTCATTAAATTTTAATTTTTAAGAACAAGTTCTAGCATTTATTTAGCAATTTCATATCTCAACGATTCAATTGTGTTTTAAAACCTATCATTTAATTATTCAAATTAAATAAAGTCAAACATTTTTTATTTACTTAAAGCTGTCATATTGACGAATTTCTTCAATCAAAGTGAGCATTTATTGTGGAGGTAGAAACGAATTTTCATATTCCTTTTATGTGTTTCTTAATATTCTAATTCCTTTTCCTATGAATAAAATCTTTTCTGCTTGCTTATGCGAGACAATGCTTTAAGGTAACATTGCATACCTTAAAGAAAAAATGCTATCCCAATCTATTTCGAGTTCATTTGGTTATTCTACCACACTTTTATCAAAAGCATTACCTAATTTATTACGATTGTTGTTAAAAATATTTAATTCAAACTAATTCTAAAACAAGTTGTTTTTTATTACCCTGCTAAGATTTTGTTTATTCTATTCTGTAGATAAAAAATTCATCATAATAATCTTGCAGATTTCCATAAAGAATCCATCCACTTAACTATTTATTAAGAATATTTGAAACAATTCAATTTAATTATTGAACAATTTTCTAAGAATTATTTCTTACTTGCTAATATAAAACAGAATAGCATTAATCAGTCAAAATCTAATAAACTTCCCTTAAAGCTGTATTACCAGTTTAGCTTTTGCTGTGCATTAAATCTAAAAGTTGTCCTCCCTTTAAATTTTCTTCTACAATTTTAATCACCTTTTTTGTAAATTGAAAAAATGCTTAAAATCATCAATGAAATAAATGCTTAAGTTAAATACTATTTTATGCAAATCTGGTAAAATATCAAAATGAGATGTCAATTTAATCTTTAAAGAAGCAATAGTGAAAACTCTATTTTCCAAAAAATCCCTTTCTATTTCTATGATTTTTTCTCTATAACTGTTGATAATTTATTCCAATCCAAGACAAAATCCCTATTATAATAATAGATTTTAGATAATAATTTGGTAGAATTAAATTACCTTCAAATATGCACTATTTCCTATTACATTGACTTCAGCGATTGGGCCATCGTTTTAGTCATCGTTATTCTCATTAAAATTATTATTTTTATTCATAAAGTAAGTTATTTTTGCAAAATTGTTGTAATTTTCATCTAAAAACTATTCTAAATTTTTATAATAATATCCCAAACAGCAAAGACTATTAATTATCTCCTTTTCAGCAGGAGTCAAAAAGGTTATCTTCGGATCCAAAACAAAGCTATCATTTTATTCTATAATAATATTGCCTGATTTCCCTAACAATCCAAATAGTATTTCGTGTAACATTCTAAAATAAATATTGCTAAGTATGAAATTTATCTAACTAAATTAATAGAAAATCTTTCTACTTTTATTTTATGAACAATCAAATTCTTTTAAAATAATACCAATCAAATATAATCAAATAATTAAATAAAGCAAACAAGCAAAAATTGAATATATTTTCTCTTTATTTTTGATGTGTCAGGTCAATTTCAAAAAATCTAATTGAAAATTTAAAATTTGTTAAAAAATATTAAGAATCTTTATAATAATTATAATCAATCAAAGCACTATATTCCCTCCAAATTTTTTGCAAACAAGAAGCATTCATTTATTACCAATTTATTTATAACAAATAAATAAATGCTTGTTTCTCCATTTTATATTTAAATCTTCATCTTCTAAAAAAAATAAATTATTTTAACTGAGTTGCTTAACTAAAATCAAATTCAATGTTTTCCAACAAACAACTCAATAAATTTAAAATTAAAATCGTTTTTATTTATTTTAACAAACAAATAAACCTAAATATCTTTCTTTATAGTTTATAGTTCAATAAATTTTAAAAAAGCCTTAAAATAAATTTTATTCATATTATTTTATTTTAATTAAAATGTATTCTTTTTAAAATTAATAAATTTGCTTAGTTTATTTTGAGATATTAATAAAATAAATAAAACATATTTTGGATGAAAGTAATATCAAAAATGATAATAGCAAGCATTTGATTTTAATTAGAAAGAAAAGTAGAATTTTTAGAGATTAAAGATATTATGGAGAGAATGAGAGAGAGATACCTACATAGATACATACGGAGTTATTTTCTAAAGATATACAAATTCATTACAAATAAAAAGTAGATTTGCTCAAAAAGAAAAAAATTAATTAGTATGGAAATGAATTAGACTAGGTAAATAGATAATAGCTGCTTGTGAATGCTATTAATTGAATATGTATCAAACAAAAGTAAATCAATATAAATAGATTAATAAATTAACATATATTTTCGATAAATTTAATTTGATACAAAATTAAACTGAAAATTAATAGGGCAATCCAACACAATATTTTTCAAAATAAAATGGTAGCTAGCAAGGTAATTTCGTTAAAGCGTGTAGAAGACATTATCCAGAAAGTAGAAAAGGAGCCTACTTAAAAATCAATAGCTCACTTCATCAAAATTTTCCGTATTTGCGTCTCTCAAAATGAAGATGAAAATGCTGATGATATGGAAGAAAATAAGAACGAGCAGGATTTTATCATAGAAGATGGAGCCGTTTATGACAAAGTTGTTACTTTTGCATTACAAAGATTCCCTCATCTTCTTAAGAAGTTATTGAAACTCGAAGAAGGTTAAATTTTAGAATCTGTTTCTTCTAGAAAGTTAGATATTGTGCTTAAAGTCTACCTTCTGAACATAGTCAAAATGGCTGAAAACGTTCATGATGAAGACATGTTAATTTACATGCTCACATTTTACCCAATTATTACAGATTTCATGTTCCCTTTAAAGGTAAATGATCATTCTAATTTGAATAGAAATGCAACTTAATGTTTTTTTCATATAAATAGAAACTTTTTATGAGATTTTTAAAGTATATGGTTGAATTATGGGCAACAAACAACAACTTAAAGTTAAAGTTGAAGGCTTTCATCATCATTAGAAGAATATGCAAAAATACCAAGAGTGAAGAAGTTGATAAGGTTTTCAGAGTAATAAAATATGCATTTTGAAAATGATAAAATAATAATCTAATTTTTGTTAATTATAAAGAGAGTCTATGCAGCTTACTTTGAAAATGTTAGACACGTATCTTGGAGAACTTATGAATCTGTTATCTTTATGATCAACTGTTATGTAACTAACTACTTATCCAAATATAAATAAATCGCTCATTCTATAAATTTTGTTAATAAATAAATAGACTGAATTGATGGTTGAACATAAGGATGCTGCTTACTATATTGGTTTCTCATATTTAAGATAAATTGCTGTTCTTCTCAAAGATAACATGGCAAAAAAGGTGAGTTTTTAACAATATAATATTCAGCAACATAAATATTTGATACTATAGCATTTAGCTTTTTAAAATAGTGATTAACTTATTTAGAACAATCTAATAGCAAAAAAAAGAATTGTTTACATAAAATAATAAGCTATTTTAAATAGAATCAATATTTTGAAAATATTTTTTTAGATTAAAAACACATCATAAAATAATAATAGAAGTGCAAGATTCTTTCTTATAAAATTTAAATAAATTTTACTAAAATAATACATAATTCTATTTATTCCAGCAAAAAATACAAATAAATTTAAGATTAAATCTTGGCAAAATCTAAAATAAAATATTAACAAATAATTGTTTTATCATAAAAAAGTTGCTTTTTTATTAAAAAAATATTTAAAAATTTTTAATTTGAAATTAAAGGGAGATGAAATGAAAGTGTTTAATTGGTAAGTTATTAACTCCTTAAAGCTCTGGAGTTAGACTATTAGCAGATAGCCTGCTGATGAAGATTTAGGATAATTAATCTATCCTTTGGTTGAACTTATTATTGGTGTAAACTAATTCAGTAACTCTCAAGAATATGTCCCTTTGAAGTTCCACTTGATCCAGTAAGCATAATAAAAATTTTATAATTTTCTTAAAAATTAAACTTATTTTATTTATCCTAAAGATGCTTAAATACTATCGCTTAGAGAACTGATACCTTTATTCCTACATTGAAATTGATTAAAGACGTACTCAACTCTGGTGAATTCAGAAAAAAGAAAACCTAATCTACTAAAAAACCTTTTGATTTCAGCATTAGCTTAAAGATTGATAATAAATATAAAAATACTAATGTTTTATGGAATGAAATTTTCAAGTTTGGTCTTGACCTTTCAGCTGAATATTTAGCTATTTACAGCAGAGATATCGGTTTCCCTGAAATGTGCTACAATTACATCAAGTATTTAAAAAAGCTTTAAGATTCAGTTTAGTTTGTAGTCTATAAAATGTAAATCAAGGAACTCATGAAGACTATCAGAGCTAATATCGATCTCGTCCTCAGCAAGCGTAAAGGTGTTAATTTTGCTCCTAAGAACATTGAACAAGATGCTAAATTCTCTGGTAAAATATTAATTTTTATTTGTGTTAACATATTTGTAAGTTTGATTTTAATTATATAGAAGATAGCTTCAAGGATGTCAAGGAAACTCCTTTGGAATAATTAAGAAATAAAATTGTTACTGAAAGAGAAACTAGAATTAAGTAGAGAATTTTGGCTGAAAAGGATTAAAATTACGACGAAGGTGATGACGGAGAAGATGAAGCTGAAGGTGGCGACGATGAAGAAATGAGTGGAGATGAAAGCGGAGATGATGGAACTGATAAGAAGAAAAAGAAAATCCAAAAAGATTTAGATATTGCTGATGAAAGTGACAGTGATGCTTTTGATCCTGAAAATTACAAGGACTCAGATGAAGAAGACAATAACTAAGATGATGAAGAAGAATATGATATTGATAATATGGATTATGAAGGTGATCCCGATGATTTACCTGACTTCGATTTGATCGATGAAGCAGATAACAATAATGATGATAATCAATTATCTGAAGATGATTTCGATAATGAAGATGAAGAGGAAGAAGAAGGAGAAGGTGAAGCTGAAGAAGAAGAAGAGGAAGTTGAAGAATAATAAGATAACTTTAAAAGATCTAAAAAGGGTGGACAAAATGCATAAAAATAACAATTATTCTAACATGGCAATAAGAAAAAACAAATTAGTAAAAATAAAAACAAAAACAATAAATTCAGCAGAGGAGGAAAGAACTAAAAGCACTCTAGAAACAATAAGAAATAAAATTTTGGAAAGAGAAGAAAGTGAAGCAAAACTAAATTAAAAACTATTGATTATTTGATAAAATGAGTGAGTGAGTGATTGAGTAATTAACTGACTTAGTGAGTGAATAAATAAATAAAATTTAAGGAATCTATTTTGGTTCTTTTGATATAAAATGTATATATAAATAATATTTCTTTAATTATAAATAACTTGTTATTCAATAATATATTTTGTATTTTCTATTTAGCTTTCTTAGTTTCAGCTAGTTAAAAACAAACTCTCCACTAATAATGATTTTTTTTATTGATTGTTCTTTAAATTTATCTATTAAAGAGATAAAAAATTACCTAATTATTTATTTATTTATCAATAGTTTTATTTAAGTTACTATTATGAGCAAAATACTACTATCAATATTAATATAATCACTTTTTATTGTAACCGTAACCATCTTTTTATTCCTAAAATATTTAATAAAATAAAATAAAATATTCAATTAAATTAAATAAATTAAAATATTTAATAAAATAAAATTAATTTTAAATCTAATTAAATTTTATTTGCAAATATCTCTTTATTTCAAGATTAAATTTAGCACTTTTACTATTAATATAATTTGATAAACTCAAGCTAATATTTCAGATATAATTCAAAAATAGGTAAACTTTTAAAATGTTTTGTAAATGAACTATTTTTGACTGAATTAAGAAGATTTATTTTTAATTTGCTAAAAAAAATCTTATAAAGTTAAATAAAAAGCTTTGAGATGAAATATTATAAATTAATTATCAACCTTTTCTCTGTCTGTGTCATAGTCGTTGTTTTTACGATATGGATTTTACCTTCTATTATTAGAGTTATAGGGCTTTTTATTATAGTGCTTAGCAGGATTCTACTAATATGAATCATTGTGCTAATTAAAACTTGTGTTGCTATTATAATTAAGGTTATTATTGCTGCTGTTTGCATTTTATGAACTATGATTTTTGCCATGAACTTAATTATCAGAATGGTTACTTTTGATGTTGTTATCCTCACAACTTACATGATCGTTAGTGTTGATATGGTGGTGATGGCTAAAATATTTTTCTTCTCCACTGTTTTATTTTTAATTTTAGAAAGGAACATCACTCTCGTATTCATTATTGTTCAAGACTTTAGGGTCTTTGTTTGATACTTCACTTGGATTATTATTGGTTGTGTTTTTATTTCTTCTTACATAAGCAAATCTCTCCTCTCTATATCTATTTTATTTATATCTTCTGAAGTACTTTCCATTGTAGTTATTTCCAAAATAATGTCTGTTGCCTTACTAATTCTTGCTTGGCTGAGATTGAGGCTAATTACTTATCAATTAAATCGATTCCTAGCTTTGTTGCTATTCACCTTGCTTTACTTTTATATTTAACTCGTTTTCAGTATGAGATTTTTCACTGTCTCCATCATAATTTTAAGAATGCATCTGGTAAAAAGTTGGATGCTACTTTAAAGCTTCATCCATTGAACCAACTTATTCTTTTTCTTCCTCATCTTGATCGTCTCTGATTACATTTGATGAATTATCTTTATTATCATCTTCAAAGTCTTCATCTAATTCTAATATTTAAGGTTAAATCCTCTCCTTCAGTATCTATCGGTCTATTTTTTTTAGCTCTTATCTAAATTAGGAATCTTAATCAAATATTTCTTTTAATTGCTATTCCATCAGCAACTTTTCTTAGCCGTATGTCGTCTCTTCTAGAATCTTTTTTTCTCCCAAAAAATGCTCCCTTTATAGAAATTCATTTTAAAAGAATATTTACAATTAAATTCACTCCTTTGAGTGGCACTTGAAAGAGGAAAATCAACAAAAATAAAATTTCAAATATTTTTCCAATTGAATTTGTCAAAATAATTATTTATTCAAAGCACTTTATCTGAAAATAATTTTACCTGAATAGATTTGCTAAATGCTCGGATTCTATACGATTTTGGTAAGCTAGCCTTGAAAAAAAAAGAGTATCAGAAATAAATTCAAAAATCTCCTTCTTTTAATTGCGAAGAGATACAGATAATAAATTTTCAGAATTTTTAGAACAAATCATTTCCGTGCTTTAATTTGAAGCTTTTTAGTGTGAAATTATGTAATGATCTCTCATTTTTGCTAATTACTCAATTTCCTATTAAACATTTGCTTCTTAGTTCACTTTTTCGCTTTATTCTGAATTTAAATTTTCTTTCTACTTTAATTCTCCTATCTCATTAAGCTTTTTTTTCAAATTTCTCTTGCGCTTCTCTAGATAATTCAAGAAAATGTCTGTCTCTTCATTGATGCTGCTAGGCAAGCTAATTTCTTTCTACTTACTCATATTACTATTTTAGAATTAGACCTATTAATTAATTATTTAATTGCCTTTCTTAACTTTTAAATCACAAGTTCTATTTTATTACCTCTCCTTATTCTATATTACAAATTTACAAATCAAAAATAGCATTATAAAAATTGATGAAAGAACTTTCTTAGTAAAATCTATTAGTAAATAATCTATTTTTAATCAAAATCAACACATTCAATAGCTTCATTCATTCATTAATTGATTGATTAAATAATAGGGTTTAGAATAATAAATAAATTCTAATTTGCTTATTATGAAAATAGTATTTCAATCAATTTTTTTTATTTTAAAAAGTAATTATTGCATTTTTATATATAGTATATCTAGACTTCTAAATAATCGATACACATGCATTATAAAAATAATTCAAATTAAAACAATTATAAAAAATAATTAAGCTTTAGCTTTTATTTAATAAGGAATAGGTTACATACTCAAATTTATCACTATATAAGAATAACTAGTTTAATATTTAATTCTTTTGATTCTGCTTTCAGCTAGATTAAGTTTGTAATTTTAATTGTTAAAGGGTATGATGAAAGTGTTCTAATTTCTAATAAAAAATTGGAATTAGAAATTATAAAATAATATTTATAGAAATTTTTTTAATTTTTTACTAATTAAACCAAGAAAAAGTAGAGTAAAAATAGATAAAAAAGAAATTTTATAATTTTATTTCTATTTACTACGGATGGTTTTTAATGATTAGCTTACTAATTAATCAATGACTAAATTTTAGTAGATTAAAATTCTATTCATTACCTTTTATCGACAAAATCAAAATCTAATCTTTGAATACAGTAATCTATCTGTGAGAAAGAGGGCAAAAAGATTACAAATAACATAATTTATTTATCAAGTAATACTACTTCATCTAAAGCTGTATAGTAATACTTTTTTTGATAGATTTTGAAAGCACTTGCTTACTAAATTAATTTCATAGTATATTTCTAGATAATTTAATAAAAATAATATGCGTTTTTTTTAATCATTTTGAATAAAATAGATAATACAAAATTTTTAATTTTCTCGAAATTGTAAGTAAAATGAAGAAATTAGTTTTTTTAAGTTAATTATTAATAGCTCTCAAAAATGAAACATCACTAATAGATTTATATTTTTTTTAATTCTTAAATAATTAAATTAGCTCTTTGTATGAAATTCAGTGATAGTTTAGGATTTTTATATAATTTATGGCACTGTAATGTTTAGAGTTTTACAGATGTCAATAATATTTGATAATTTTATGGAAAGTAAGAGGTGAGAAGCAAGAAAGAAATAAAGAAATATAGTAAACTAATAAAAAAAGAAATTAAAAAATAAACTAATGGGGTTTAGTAGGCCAATTTATTTAAAGATTATGCGAAAATAATTGAGAAGAAAGTAGAGTCTTAAAATTAAAATTGACAGGCAATTTATAAAGTAATAAATATCTAGGGATGAGAGAATGAATATATGAATGAATTATTTTGAATGTATTATTTAAGTAGTGAAAGAATGGATGAATGAGAGAATGATTTTTTGATGATTTGATACAAAATAACAATTAGTTTATGGGATAGTAAGCAAGTTTATTAAAAGAAATTGATTATTATTATAATTATAATAGTTAATAATATTGCGAATAGAGTTTTGTACATTCCAATAGTCTTAGCGCTAATAAGAAAAATAATATAAGCAAAGAATATTCACATTCACTCACTTTAAGAGTTTTATTCATAAAATAGTTAAAATTTAGGTGAATAAAGAAGCGAAGAGCAACAAAGCTAGCTATTCATTCATTCGCATTATTTATATATATTTTAATAAACAAACAAGCAAGCAAGCAATTCATTCATTAAATAAAGAAAGAAAAAGAGAAGGGTATTGTTTATAAAAAGAGAGACAGCACCTTCTCGAGAATCTCTAAAAATTCTTGAAAAGAAGGAATAAATTAAAAGCGCATAAACTAAATATTGAATATAATTCCATCATAGATAGTTATCTCGTTAGCAAGCAACCAAAGCAATATGGGAAGTCAGTCTTCATGCTGCACCCAAACAAATATCTAGCAGGTCTATATAAATGGTATAAAATCGATCAATAAATCCATTTTAAAATAGCTTAAGCGAAAAAGCCAAATATGAGATCATTTTTAAATTCTCAATTCCATTTAATTTATTCTAAATATAAACGCTTTCTCTTGTAAAATATTTTAGAAATCAACTTGTCTGACCATAATTAGATGATGATTAGAGAATCTACTATGAAATTTGATAATCAAGACGAGATTTCTGATAACATCACTTTGATCACTGAGAAAAAAACCACTAAATTAATTTAATAATTTAATATAAGTGTGGGTCCACATATAGATGAAGTAAACCATTCAAAAAAGCTACTTTTTGCATCAAAAACAGTCTGGCATTTTCTTTTGCAGCTATTTTAAATAATCAAAAATTAATGATCTTATTATTTAGTTAAGATATTTTGCAAACGAAATATGAATGAATATTAAAGTTAAAAATTTTCATAAATGCGAGGATTAACTATTTTAAATGCTGCTAAAAAAAACAAATAGATTGAATTTAGATGAAAACCATCTTTGATGATTCTATTTTCACGTTTTTTAAACTCTTTTTATATTAATTTAACAGTAAGCTTACGAGCAGAAGACTTCTACAAAATAATTTTACACGATGCAAGAGAGTTTGAAGGAAATTGAAAAGCTAGGACCTTAATACGGTTATACCAAGAGCGATACAACACTAAGCTAGGGAGATTACGATATGGGGTCAAAGTATACTACTGGTAAATAGCATTTAAATGATTTAAAGATATTATTGGTGCTCATAAAAAGAGAAATTACTATCAAAGGATAAACAAAAATAAACTAACTACAAATAATTGTAACATTAACTAAAAATACTTCATACTAATTTAAGAAAATGTAAAATGACAAATAATACAAAATTATTTTGGTTGGTTTTATGAGAAAGAAAATATTTGAAAATTATTGGTTGGTTTTTAATTGAAAAAAAGCATGTTTTTAGCATCAAAATATTCATAGAGTAAATTAAGGGATATTGTACAAACTAATATTTTTATTAATATAAAGGAGGTAAGTATACGTACAACGATTTATCATCGAATTACAGTGCAGCAATATAATTAAATGACCCTGCTTACATAAGAAAAGGGGATCTTCTAGATCCAAATGGAAACACTTGTAGCGCTCTTCATTAACACACAGGACATTTATATGCAGTTAAAACTGTAATTTAGTTAATTAGATTTTTAATGTGATTTAAATTTTATTTTTTCCTTAAAGTACAAAAAAGATTAATTTGATGGGTTTACTCGCGATTAGATCACAGAATAAAAATGGATTGATGCTTCTTAGAAGTGCTCAAATCTTTGCAGATGTTATTGCATTTATCAGCAAGAAAATGGCCTAGACGTTGTCTACGAGCACATTAGTGGGGAGTCTATTTAAAAAATTATATAAAGTTTTAATACCTTTTAAGAGAAGCTAATTACAATTTTCGCTAGACAAATTTTTAAGGGGATTGATTTTCTTCACAGCTATGGATTGGTCCATGGGTACAATTTTATAGTCTTATTATTTATTTTATTTCCTTGCACATTTAATTTTTTAATATAGAAAATAAACCCAATAACTAAAGCAGCTTTTTACCTTGCAGATTAAAAATTTTTATGTTAAATTCAAATAAAAGTCGCTTAATGAATCAAAAATTTTTTGTAATATCAAGATAAATTCGCGTTAAAAAATTATGGTAAAAAAAGACTTGCTAATTAATAATTTTGATTTATCTTTTTTTAAAATTGAATAATTGCTTATAATTAATAATAACCATAAAAATAGCAAAATTTGGGTCTAATTAATTATTTTTAAATCTTCTTACACTATTTTTAACATAAAAAAAGGAATCTTAAGGCTTCAAATATTTTGATTGATAATGATGCTATCATCAAGATAACTGACTTAAATATATTCAAAAAATCTCTACCTGTTATGGAATACTTAAAATCAACTAGTAGTGCCCCAGAAACTTTATTATATAATGAACTGACCACAAAATCAGATATATGGAGTGCTGGAATAGTTATATTAGAAGTATAATAATTGATTAATTTCATTATAGAAGGATTAAATATATTTATTCATCCATCTTTCTTTGATTTTATCTAGATGATGGCAGGCAATCCATGGGTGTTGAAGACAGGAGACCTAATGACAAGAGAATAAGTTATAAAAGCCTTGAAAGAAAATAGTAAGAACTTTCTATTAATAAAATTAATTTAAATTTCTTTTGATTAAAGAAAAATTTTAGATTCCAATAAAAATCAAAAAAGACTTCTAAGATTTCTTGAATAGCATCTTATAAATCGACCCTGCAAAAAGGTAAAAACTAAATAAATATTCTAATGAAAAATGATTTTAAACTTAATTTATAACTTATAATAAATAGACTATCAGCAGCAGAACTCTTAAAACACAAGTTTTTAAAAGGTAAATAATTTCATCCAATCAATATTTTATAACAAATAAAAAATAAATAGATGCTGAACAAGAGGAGAGGAGTCTTTAATTATAGGTTTCAATGAAAGATAAAACAATTTATTCTTAAACATCATAATTGTCAAGAAAAGGTGGCAGAGCTAATTCAAAGCTCTATGAAATTAGTGGAAACTCTACTAACAACACATAATATGTAAAATTTATAAGTGTTTCCTAAATTTATAATTTTAATTGTAAATTTTAAAACAGCACGAATTGAAATCTTTTAAGTCCTAAAAAAGTGATGGAGCTACAAATAAAGGCAAAGTAAGCTCAAATTAAATTTTTCTAATAAATTTAATCTATTCTATTCTACTATAAATTAGTATATGAATTCTAAATTTCTTCCTTCTCCGTCAAGCACTTCAATAAGAGACCTTAATCCAGATGAAATCAGTAAGAGGTTGGACCCTCACTCTCCTATGGAGAAATACTAATTACTTGCTAATGTATAATATTTTTTTTACTTTAGATATTGCATATTGGCTAATAAAATTTATTAACATATTTATAAAAATAACAATAGAAAAGTCTAAAAACCCCTACAAATATTCCTAAAAAATTAACCAATGAACCCCTAGCTAGAGGAGCTACCACTGGTAGCAAAGTCTCGTATATAAAAATGCTCTCAGTAGATGATAATTAATCCTTTGTTGATGATAAATCTTTTAGCAATTCTTAAATTTTTAACTTCATTCAGCCTAACCCTCAAGCGGCTATTATTATTGCTAATTCAGTTCTAGGTAAAAAATTTATTATAACATATAAAAAGCAGATTTCATTAAAATTCAGTGCGAAACATACAAATGAATAACTAATAAAATAATATAATCAGCTAGAAAAAAACCAATCTCTTTAACAATATTTACATATTATTTAAGCAATTTATTGCTCTTATTATACTAAAGTATTTTTAAAGCTTAAAATTTTTAATTATTTTCTCAAATTAATATTTAAAATTAAATTATCTGAAAAATAGCAATTTATAATTGACATATTTAAAAATATTTCAATAATGAATACATTTTTAATTTTATAATAATTTAGAGGATGGAGAAAAAGGAGACGAGTAAATCTAAGATAACCTCTAATTTATAGAATAGAAAATGAAACAAATTTTAGAAATATCTGACTATCCAAATAGCGAAATGGTGTCTATGCCTCCTTCTCCTAATGGACATTAGGATAATAACTTCTCATTTTTTAAGATTCCAACAAACTAATTAAATGCTTAGCATAACAATGCTAATATGAATGCTTATAACAACAGCAGCAGCTTAAATAATAATTTTAATAACAATGGGAATGGAAGTAGTGGTAATTATAATAATAACTATAACACAAACAGTTTTTCAATGAGTTAGTAATATAATAGCAATTTATAAAATAACTTGCAAATAAAAACCTAATCAACAATATAAAACTCCCTTAAACTTAAAGTAAATGATTAACCAATTGAAGGAGATTATTATTCTGTATCAGCTCCAAGCAGTCAGCCAATAATTAAAATAAACTGAGCAAGTTTGTTTTTTAGCCAAAATATTTTGTAAAAAAACAAAGCATAGAAAAATTCAATGAACAACGCAAAATATTGTAGAAAAAAAATGAGTATCGCTACTTCATAATCAGTAGAAATTGCTTTTGAAAGATAAGATTATTTGAGTAAATATATCTTTATGAATACAATTATCTTCAACAAGTTGTTAATTCTAAATCGTATTTCATGCTAATTTAAAAGCAAATACTTTAAAATAGTTAAAAAATAAATAATTAGCTAAACCAAAAAAATAAATAGAATTTGCAAAATTAAAACTCAAAGTAGAGATATTAAATAGTAAATATTTAAGTAAGCAAATAAATAAATAAAATATGGTATCTATACAACTCACTTTTTGAAGTAAAATAGCATCTAAATATATCATTTAAGATATCAGATCGCTATTATTTTAACAAATAAACTTTAAATTATTTTAGAGAGAAAAAAAGAGTAATAATAAAATAAATAATTGAATAAATGAATGAATAAATAAATAAATAATAAAAAATATAATTTCAATAAGTATTTAAATGTAAGTATAATGTTAAATAATAACTATCACCATTAATATATTATATAAAAATAAATATTCTTAAATCGTTATATACCTTACATAATTATTATTTGTTTATATAATCTTTGTCTATAGATTTTGATATCATATTTCATTCTATATGTATAAATTTAAAAACAAAATGTTTAAATTAAGGATGAGGATATTTAAGAATGTATATTAAAATATTAATAAATTTTAATGCAAATAAATATAAACTTTTTTATATAAATCCCCACTTCATAATTTATTTTTTATATTTTTTTATTTCATAAATAAATTGATTTTGATTATAGATTTGTTAATTTTTCATTTTAAAAAAACAATAAATGTAGGATAAATATATAATATAAACTCACCATTTTTTATATAAATGAATAGTTGTATTAAATTGCTTTATTAAAAGCCACTGTTTAATAAAAAAACATAGACAATATAAAATTAATTGATTAACATTTAAATCTTAGAAATATATCAATAAGCTGAAACCTAATAATTTATTAAATTTAGATAAAATTGCTACTAATCAAATATCAAAAAATGATGTATTAGAATAAAAATAATAATCTCAAAGACTTAATTATTTATTTGTTAATTAATCACTCTTTAACTTTATTTTTTTCATTAAAAAAGATTTAAAAATTTTCATTTTAATCTCATACTTATCTTCATCTCCATATTCATCTAAGGTAAATTCTTTTTATTATCAATTATCTTATTTAGTATGCTTATAATCAAGTTAAATTTTCTTTCTTAATGAAAATTCTTTTTAATATTATTTTTCATTTACTCAAACAAATATTTATGTTAACATATTTTATTTTTAACAAACACCTTTTACTTTATTTTTTATTCATTAGTTTTTATTCTTTGATATTTTTTCTTCTAACCAACTAATAGCTTAAGTCCTGCATTAGCAAACTGAACAAATCTCTAAAATTACACATAATTTAAAGTAATAACAACTAGCTTACTTCTTTTGAAATGTGATATTTTTTATATCAAAATGGATTTAAAACAAAGATATTCCTTTTATTTAATTAATCTGTTTTTTAATTCTGATTATGTTTTTATTAATTTAAACCATAAAGCAAAAATTTTTTTTTTATGTTATATATTTGCTTTTTCATTCTTTTCTTTATTTTATATTAATTCATTTTTATTAATTTTCAACTTTTTATTTTCTTATTTTTTTAAATAATTTCTTCTCTTTTCCATCTAACCTACTAACAAGAGAATTATATTTTCTTCAATATTCAAAAAGTAACAGTTATATTAGTGCAAATTATGCCTCAGAATTAATTTTTTATTAAGCAAACTGCACAAATTTTTCAATTTGGCACATTATTTATTGTAAAAACCACTTTATTCTTTTCGATTGTAATATTTTTTAATAGTAAAATGTATTTAAAATAAAAGTATTGATTTTTATCATATGATACTGACTATTTTTTTTTAATTTTGTTAATTTTCACATTAAAACTTACTTTTATTATTGGTTAGCTTCATAGTCTTTCATGTTTTATCTTTATTTTTCCTACTAACTAATTAAAAAATAACAATATTTATTTTTAATATTTAAAAAGTAACAATTAAACTGGTCCAAATATTAGGTTAAGATTACGTTCTGATTAACAAACTACAAATACTGCTTATTTCTTTTGTATAGTGATATTTTTTAATATCAAAAGGGAATGAAAACAAAAATATTCTTTTTATTTAATTTATTTACTTATTTGATTCTGATTATTTTTTTTTAATTTAAGATATTTTTAATCTTTGCTTTAATTATTTATTATCATATTTTCTTCAAATTAAAAAGTAAACAAATTGTATATTCTTCAATATTGAAAGGGACCTAATCTAATTTGTGATGATGGTGCTTCAGGTTTTTGCTCTGCATTAGGAAATTGCATTAATCTCTCTAATTTAAAACTTAATTTATTGTAAAAAGTGCATATATCTTTTATACTAATATATACTTTAATAAAAATGGATTTTAAAAAAAAATATTTTTATTTAAAATTTTTGCATTTTTTATGATCTTATTTTTTTATTTATCAATATTTAATTTCGAATATCTGTTCTAATTTTATCATTTAACTTTTAAAAGTAATTTAAATATTTATTCTAATTATCTTTTTAATTATTTAGAATATGTATTTATAATTTTATATAATTAATAAATCACAAAAATTGAGTAAGTATCTTAAAGCTAAAAGATTTGTTTCTAAAAAAATAAAGCTATGATAGAATGAGTGATAAAGATGTATAGAAGGGATAATTTGAAAAATAATATTTGTTATTTAAAAATATTAACAAAATTTAGCTTTTTACTTTACGATTATTTTTATTAAAATAAATTAAATAAAGATGATTATTTTTTTACAGAGATATTAAATATTAAAAATAAATTTTAAATTTACTATTAATGATAAATAAGCTCTTAGGTTGTAATAAAAATTTTCAGATATAAATATATTAACTTGTTGATCTTAACAGAATGAAAATATTAAATATTTTACAAGAGACTATTTAATTCAACTTATTATAATATTATGAAAGTAGATTTTTGATATACTCTAATTAAAATAAAAAATTTTTATTGATGAGGAGGTTTTGCGTTTCGGATATTAGTCTTTTGGTCTCTTAGCATTTGCTTAGAATCCCTGATACTTACTCCCTTTTATAAAATAGTCCCATATATAACCCTCCCCCTAAATAGGTTGATAGCTTTATTAATTAAAAAATTTTTTTTTAGTATAAATATAAATAGTTTAAATACATATTATTTTATATTGTGAAAAAAGTAAAATAAATACTAAATGAAAAAATGAATATATTAACTATGTATATTTATTTAAATTGTTCTCAAACCACATTTTTAGTATAATATTCTATGCATAAAAAAAGTTAATAGAAAAAGGATTATTGTTGCAAGCATAATAAATAGTATGAATGTCAAAAAATATTGAGTTTTAATTGCTTTTTCAGTTTTACCTGTATTTATTTAAACTCCTTCAAAATTAGTCCCTATTATTTAAGCTCTGGTAAAATAGAGATAAAAGTTAAAACATCAAAAATAAAATATATATGATTTACTCTATTAAAAAAATATTATTTATTAAATTAATATCTTTCTGCTTACATCAAAGATTTAGCTTAAGCAAAGTAGAAATAAGAAATTTTATGAAAGTAATTTAACAAGATTTAATAAAAATATATAATAGAAAGCAATATAAAGTCATAGTGACATAAATTCTTTTTTTGAATCTATTCTTTTTTAAAATATTATCATTAGAAATTGTTTTTATAAAATTTATGAATTTTTTTTTTGTTTAAAGTAGAACTTAAATATTAAATAGCTTTGAATATAATATCTGTTTCATTCAATATTTAATGAAAGATTCCTTTCCGATTCAAATATATATATATATTATTCAAATAATGGGTAGAATCTTTTTTTTCTTACTATTCATACAATATACAATGAAAAATAGGTTATTTATTAATATTAATAAGCAGAATATTTAGCTGTATTTCTTAATTAATAACAAGATATATTAAAAATAGGAATTAGTATATTGAAGCAAATATTTTTTTTAAGAAAA
This sequence comes from Tetrahymena malaccensis 436, assembly GCA_000231845.2. NCBI lineage: Eukaryota > Ciliophora > Oligohymenophorea > Hymenostomatida > Tetrahymenidae > Tetrahymena > Tetrahymena malaccensis. The sequence goes on along the minus strand of JH720039.1, from coordinate 216,238 downwards.
AAGCTGTATTTAGCAAAACTAGTAAAAGTGAAGGAAAAAGTTTAGTAAAAAAACTAAGAAAGTTAAGAAATAATCAAGAAAAAAATGAGCACCAAGCAAACTAAGAAAGAAATCGCCAACCTAGTTGTAGATTGTAGCATGAAGTATGTAAGCGTGATGAAATTCTTCGATCTCATGAAGATATAACAAAAGCATTACACCGATTTTACGTATGCAGGAAATGGAGCATTTGCATTTGTACTCAAAGCAAATAACAAATAATTAGGCTAAACTGTAGCTCTCAAAGTCGTTGAGTGCGACAATAGTGATATTGTTGGAATGGAATCAGTGTAGTAAGAATATGAACTACTCCAAAGACTATCTAGTAAGTACATCGTAAAAGTATTTAATTGCTTCTTTTTAACAGTAGAAGATGATTCAGATGATAGCAATGATGATGATGAAGAACAAATTGTTGAAAGCAAAATCAAAAAATAGAAGAGCGAGAGAAAGGTGTTCTTTGTAGTAGAACAAGAATTCTGCTAAAGTAATGGTTTCCAACATTTTTATTTAGTGAGTTGCGTCATTTTTTTGGAAGTAGATTCATAATTATACATCAGGATTCATTTCAATGCTTTTTATTTATCTTGATATGACTTTATTTGATGATTTTCTATTGATTTATGAATTAAGTTGGATACTAATTAAAGAAGGTTTTTCTAAAATATAAGAATGCTTTGAAATTTAAAAAACTTTTTGCTTTTTGCTTTTTTTTTCATTTTCTTATTTCGCCATTTTCAAGAAGTGAAATCAAACCAACTTCTTTTTTAATTAAAAATTTCTAATTGTTTTTGAAAATGAATTAAAGGCACAAACAAAGTAAATTGCATTCATTTTAATGTTTAAATATTGAGATTAATAAAAAATCCATCTATTTATTTTCATTTTCCCATATTAACAAACAAATTTCATTTGAAAAACTATTAATTTTTTCATTATTTTTATCATTCAATATTTTTTAATAACTTTTCATTCATTTTGCTTTAACTTTTAATTTTCAAATAGCTTTTAAATAGAGACACCATCAATTGAATTCATGAAGTATTTATTTTTCTTTATATTATTTCAATATTTGTTTACGTAATAAAAATAATAAATATGCTTATAAAATTGCTTTTAGCAATTCACCCATATTTATTTACTTTAAACAAAAATTAATTATATTAATAAAATTAGATTGCTTAATTCATTCATTTTTATTAACTTAAAAATATATAGCAAGTTTACTAATAAATTTTTTAAATACTCATTTATATTTACTTAAATAAATAAATATTTTTTAAATATATAAATATTTTTTATAAATTTAATTCTAAAAGATATAAATAATTTTTTAAACTTAGCTAAAAACGAAAATAGTCAAATTAAATACCATAACAAAATCAAAAGCGAAGAATTAAATTAAAACCTGATTATTTTTAAAATGAGCTACTCCATTTTTATTTTTATTAAACCCCAATATCTAATTCACTTACTTTTACAAAAATTCATTAAATTAATATAAGAATTATATATTTTTGTAAAAAACCAATCCTATTTTTGAGCAAAAAACAAAACCATTAATTTAATACAAAAAATAGAGTGAAAAATAATCCTAAAGCTTATAAAAACAAAGAATAACCCAAAAATAAAAAATAAAACCCTTAAATAATTCTTAGAATAGCATATTATAATTAATTTATCATAATTATGCCTAGTTAAATCAGTTTAAAAAGCTTGATCCTTGTTAAATAATATTTAATTTAAAAATTAAAATAGATTTAACTCAGTAAAAAGTAAAAAAATGATAAAATTATCATTTAAACCTTATTTTTAGAGTCAAGCTTGAAAATAAAATTAATTAGAAAGCTTAATTCTATAAGAATTCAGCTGATTTTTTAAAAAACAGTTATTAATTGACAAAAATTTAAGTTAAATACAGTTTTTAAAAAAAATAAAATAAAAAAACTAAGCTTTTAAAGTTTTAAATTATCATAATTTAATAGAAAATAAAGAGATTAAAGCTAATAAAAATATATATAAATCTAGCATATTTGGATTCAATTAAATAAATAGAGGTTATTTTAAACTCAATAAAAGCTTAAAGAGTTAAATTTTTTTCTAATTTAAATAAAAATTGATTTTATAAATTTAAAATAGATATTTTCAAAAAATTGAAAAAATATGCTCATTATTATAAGCAAAACAAGCAAATAATCTATCAAAATATCAGAAATATAAGCTGAATTTAAATTTTTATGTACTTAATAGATAGCTTTTCTTTAATAATCATAAATTTGAACTGAAAAATATTTAGAAATAAATAAAGAATAACTTAAATAATTATTAAACATACAAAATAAACTATCTGAAATAAATATTTTCAATAGTTTTTGATAGTTTATTAAGAGATGGTTTAAATTTATAGAATAAAATGCCTTTTTAACAGGTTTAATGAACAAAATTATTAAATTAATTCCTAATTTCTTCAAGAATTAATTTAAAAAATCCTTTTATATTTTTACTTAACTTTTATGATGCAAACTCATTTAAAAATCTTTTTAAATCTTTAATAAACAAAATTTGATTCATATTTCACTCATAAAATTCTCATTTTTTAGCAGCAAAAATTATAAAATTAACTTTGAATTTTTTAATTATCTAAAATAGAAAATTTAGAAACATATTTCTTAGAATGCAGATAAAAGAAGCTTCTACCATCTAAGCAAGAGAAGGAAATAATGTTAATTCAAATGCTGGATGCTATAGCTTATCTGCATAGATTTGATGTTGTTCACAGAGATATTAAACCATCAAACTTTTTACTATAGTTTGATTAGAAAGGAATTCCAACCATCAAAATATGTAATTTTTTAACTACCTAAAATTCAAAATTTTTTTATTTAAAAATTAAAAAAATCAACCTTCAATTAAATAATTAATGATATCATTGTTTACTACATACAAAACAAATGACCATTAAGTAATCCAAAATTTAGAATAAGTATTTTATTGAAACAATCAATAAATAACTCATAAATAATTAAGCAAAGATTGCTTTTAGCAATTAATAAAAATGGCAATAAAAAAATATAAATATTTTACACTATTTTAAATCAAAAAGGCTTAACTACCAATCAGCATCTTATCTTATTACAAAATAAATTAAGATCATTTTTATTAATATACCTTAATTTGTTTTCTCCCTCTTGCAATTTCGAACTAACTATTTTATAATTTAATTCTATTAATTTAAAGAATAAAATGATATAATTTTTTATTTTTTTGAAAGTTTATTAGAAATTCTCAAGTTTTTCTGGTAGCTTATTTATTTTAATTTATAATAAATAATACTATTATCAATTTTAAGATATAAATAAACTTAGTTTTACAAGATAAAGAACTTTAATATAGCTTTTTTATTTAATTTTTATTTGGTATTACATTTAGCTTGATAAAAACAAGTAAAAAAAGATTAAAAAAGAAATCTTTCATATGAGAATTTATGATTGAAATATTTAATCATTATAAAATAAATATTAAATCCATAAATTCTAATTTAATAAAAGAAAATTAAAGAATTAAATGATAATATGACTTTAAATTTCTTTGGTTTGATTATTCAAAAACTAATTTTTAGTTAATGCTATATCAAATTCATTCAACTTAAAAAAAAAATAGGTGATCTCGCTTTTGCTTCAGCTCTCAAGTACAACAAATCCAGGGTCACTATCTCTAAAATAGTAAATAAAAGTCTTTTTTACAATCAAAATAAACATATATATTTTTAAATTACAGAAAGGAACCTAGGCCTATTTTGCACCAGAAATTGAAAAAGGAATTCAGAAAAAAGAGGTAATTTTCAAGCTCAATTTTAAAAGCAAAATTTTTTGAGATTTCTTCTTCTTAGTTTAAAAATTGATGAACAAATTTAAAAATAAATAAAATTTCATTCTAAATAAATATTTAGTCTGATGTTTTCTCACTAGGAATAGTATTTCTTGAATTAGATAATATAGCTACATTCAACTATAGCAGTACTACAAATGAGGACAAACTTGAAATTAAATTTGGAAATATCTACCTCAATTATTAAATAGATAGATAATCTTCTATATACAAGATAGCACAGTAATGCTTAAACTACTATGTGGAGAAACGTAAACCTGCAATTGAATTACTAGTTGAATTTATACTTTAGAACTAGCAATATCTAAACATCAATCTCTATTCTGTGATTAATAAAGTAATTTAATAGATTTTTATAAATAAACTTTTTAATCTTTTATCTAATAATTTTTAGTCACAATTAAAGTTGAAATCAGAGCAATTAAGTTAGTTTCAAAAAAGTTCTATCGAATACTAGCAGAAAAAATAAAGTCAAGTGTTAGAACTTTCCTAGCATAATAATGTAAACAAAAAGCATTAATTAATTTTTATTAATTTTTTTCTTAGAACTAGAAACATTTTGAAATGCTTATGAAGACATTTAACTAACTGAAATACTAACCTTTTGAGGCAGATGAATATGAAACAATTCTTAAGATACTCTAAAGTGATCCTAAGTACGACAGCAACTTAGAATTCATTTCAGTTGGTGCGAAAGGTTTGATCTTAGGAGCTTTCAATAAATCTCATGGAAGAAATGTAGCCTTGAAAATTCAGAAATTTTAATCGAAGCATGAAGTTGTTCTAGAAGTAGGAATAATGAGAGACTGTTAAATGCCACTTGTGATTAAATTTTACGACTTTTTCTATTTGTCTGTGAAAAGCAAAGATGACTTTGTTGTTTTTGAATTAGAAAAGTGCTCAGGTACCCTTTTTCTTTTTTGAGTTACATTTTTATTGATATTTTGTTTGCAATAATTAACAAGGTAACTTAAAACAATTCTTAAACAGACTTAAGAAAGAATAGATTTTCTTGACTGAGCACCAGAAGATGCAGATTGCTGTTTAAATTATTGATGTCATCAACTATCTTAATTACTATGGAATTGTACATAGAGATATTAAATTAGAGAATATTCTCTACATAAATAACGAACCTGATGTTCCTACTATTAAGCTAGGTATTTTATTTAATTATTTATTTAATAAATAAAAAGTGCTTTTATATCTAAATTAAAAATAGCTGATTTTGATCAATCTAGAAAATTACCTTACAATACTATAGATTTTATTGGTGGTTAATTGATTAAAAGATACTCACCTGCTTAAGGAGTTGTAATAAATTTTTAAGATTTGAAATATATTAATTACTAATTTGAAAAAGTGTGGAACACTAGGATATATACCACCAGAATTTTTTGATAATTAATAATACACGTTTGAGGTAAAATATTTATATTATTTTAGTTTAATTGATTTTTAATAACTTAAAAGTGTGAAATATTCTAAGTTGGAGTTTGTCTTGCTCTTTTAGATAATTTTGAAAAGTTAGAGTCTGTCATTTTAAAAAAAGCACTTGACTATTTGAATGGTTTCTCGATTCCTTTTGAATAAGGCAAAAATTTGTAAGATGAAGTTATTAATAGACAAGGTTAGATTTATGATATTTTACTTTAGACTGTTGTCTTTAAACCGCAATAAAGAAAGTCTCTATCTTAAATTCTCCTCAATTTAGAAAAAAAAGGATACCAATTTTACTCTAAAATGTATTCTTCAACTTAAGCCGTATATTTTTTTTGCTTTATTTATCAAATATTTTTTTTTCTATTTTCTATTTAATAGGCTCTTGTAGACAAGAATCGTTGTAAAATACTAAAACTAAATTACTAGTATATTTTATTTATTATTATTTTCTTAATTATCTATTTATTAACATATTTTAAGTCAAATAATATATGATAAATGGGTTAATATTTATCAACCTGATTTATTAAATTTGAATTTTTAAGAAAATTTTAAATAATTTTTCAGAAAATATAACTAAATTATTTAAAAATAAATTTTTTTATTAAATTTGGTTTTTATTTGTAAAATATATAGTAAAAAATTTTATAAATCAAAGAGAAATTAATTACTTTTAAACATTTTCTCAATTTATAGTTTAAATAAATAATTAAAGAAATCAAAGAATTAAAAAATATTTAATTAATTAATGAAGTATTTTTGTTAATTTTAATAAGTAACAACAACATAGGTTCAGATGGGGCGAAAGCAGTTGCTTCCGAAATAGC